>WPIO01000038.1:1795000-1817500 GCA_009760855.2 Cristatella mucedo | reverse complement strand
CAAATACCACACTGGTTGAGCATTAGACGGTAAAGGCAGCTTAACCAAGGCGAGAGGCTGTACAATTGCAGTAACCTACGCAGTAGATCGGCCATGATCCCTGTTGTATTGAGACAATCGCGCAGTGGGAGCCGCAAGTGCTTCGTGTAACCATCTCAAGAAATGCTGCCACCCCTCCCAGCGTCATGCTCACTGGCTCTTTGTTCTCCGTAACCAAAACCTCTAGCCTCATGTGGCCTCGTCCGGTCACTTGCCTACTGGACGCCGGTCGAGGACTCCCTGCTAGCAGACTCAATTAACATTCTTTGCTGACAGGCCGATATTTGGCTCGAGTGAGCTCATCAACAGAATGTCACAAAAGCTCCTCCTTTCAAGCCCCTAAGTCACTTTACTGCCCATAATCATAACTCCGCCGTGCAAACCTAATCTTATCAACATCTCGGCCAGAAGATGTGCAGTGCAGTCAGGAATGGCAATGTGGTAATGGTAGGCCCGGCCTAAAGACTCAGTGTCGTACCCTACTGCGGGCACGATGGCATGCCGTCAGATTTCTGTCAAGAAGTGAAAGCAAAAGTCGAAGTTTTCGATCCTAAACAGGAGCGAGAGCCAGGTCTGCAGTTGCACACACAGCATTACACCGTGGCATATTGAGGTCGGGCTTTACCATGCATGGTGGGCAACGGGCATTGTTCGAAAGCATGCCGATAAAGCTTTCCGCAGATGGTGTGATGGCACGCCAGTAAGCTCTGCACATTAGGCTTCCTTCACGGAGGAGCTCTGCTGCTTGTTTCTCGAGAGGTAAACAACAAACAGCTCACGCCCTGGCAACTTGCGATGCTGCTTTTCGCCGTCACGAACGTGTCGATGTATGCGTTACTTATTTTTTGCACATTTACGCAGAAAGTTCTCCACACACTTGCTGCGGTAGTGCGCTCGTCGAGCGTTTCCGAAGTAGTCATTGATGGTCATATCTACGAGGGTGAGCGATCGACGGCCATGCAGCAGTAGCCTTCGCAAGCCGAGAGTAAAGCCGTGGGCGAAGCCGAGGCCGAATTGCAAATTGACTGGCCGGCCCGCTTGACTTCCGACGCAGCTCGAGGCAGACGGTGAAAGCTTATCGGGCTGCTGAGTGCAGTGTTTTGTCACTGCAGAGAGAAAGGCGCCAAGCTTGCCAGACGCCAACCTAATAGCTAACGAATCCGGGCAGCAGCCACCGTTGCTTCCGCACCAGCAGCTTGGCTCCCACTTCCCAGCTACTCGACTCGAACGGTCACTGCTGGCATGGTTAATGAATGGTTGTTCGGTTCCAGATGAGGATCGCCTCGGCTACTGGTGGCCGGCGTTCTTCTGCCAGAGCCGAACCACGCCGAAGCTTGACACTTGGCTTGGCTGGCTGCACCCATGGCTATTAGCTTTGCTATCAAACGGGCAGAGGCCTGCATGAGTCCATTCGTCCGAGACCCTCCTCGCTGGGCTTTGAGGGACCTTCGTCAATCGATGCACTCCGGGGTGCTGCCATGACCAGCCTACGCTGCCCCTGAGCAATCGAACGGCAGCAAACAATGCATCCCTATTGCACTGGCTTCGAGGATAGAGACACCCGGCTACTTTGGTCTATGCAAAGCATTATTATCTAGTGTGATCGTTTTGCTCGTCAATGGCAAAGTAGGATCGCTTTCACCGAAGGCGGCCTACGGCGTTCCATTTGCTACGTGGAATTCGGTGAGAACAAACGAGAGCCCTAGCTCTGTCTCGCGTCTCTGGTACATGCCTGTTTATCATTTTTAGATTTAATGAAATGCTGCTGATGCAAAAGAGCTGCGGACGATTCTGCAACTGCATGAAGTGGGGCAGGGGTCTAAATATCGCTGATCAAGCTGCTTCTTCGGATAAGAAGACAAACGGCCGCAGCCATCGGCGGGTCGGAAGCTGTCGGAAGCGGCCGCAAGATCGATCTCACACGTTCGCTCGTTCAAACGAACCAACGCTCTAGCAAACCTCGAAGAGATCACGCTTAAGGTGTACCGCCGTAATGCTGTTTAAAAAGCGACCGACTTCAAGTGCACCACAGCGTGAACGGAAGCTTAAGGTAAGCCTTCGGCTCTGCTGGGTCGAACGCTTATGAGCAAAATGCAATTTTGTAACAGGCAAGTTGCCTGCAATAAATAGCAAGTCGAGTTAGCCAACTTGAATGCTGGCGCATCTTTCGCTTTCGCGGTGAATTCAAGCTATTCTAGATCTCTGCATGGAGCAAGTTCTGAAAAGCTCTCCTTGGTGCGGAGTTCCAGCGATTAGTTTTGCATTTCAAAATAAATCACTTCTAGCCCAACCGTCGCACAATTTCTTCAATGATCTTAAGACTCTAATCAAATATCACAGGACTGATGAAGAAATGTGTGCTTGAGAGAACCATTGGCTCGATATGGAGGCTTAGATGCATTGATGTACATCTAAGTACATTGCATGCATTGATAACATCCACACATGGATGGCAGCAAATTTTCTAAAACTAAACGATGATAAAACTAACTTACTAGTTATGGGCAAACCCTGTGTGATCCAGAAATTGGAAAGGCTGACGCTCACAATGGGCTCTGCCAGCGTATCTCCTGTTGAATCAGCTCGAAATCTAGGTGTTCCAAAGTGACCTCTTGTTAGACGACCACATCAGCTCCACAATCAAGTCTGCATACTTTCAGCTACACATCGCTAAAATTCGGGCTTGTTTAGATAAGGATACCACGTCTAAGTTGGTCCATGCATTCGTGACATCCCGTCTTGACTTCTGTAACTCGCTGTTTGCTGGCCTAACGGCATGTGCAATCAGGCGATTGCAGCTGGTGCAAAACTCTGCAGCTAAGCTTGTCTGTCGTGAGCGTCGCCGTTGCCACATCACAACACTTCTCGCCGACCTGCACTGGCTCCCTATCAAGCAACGGATTGACTTCAAGGTTTTGTCGCTCACTTGTAGGACATTTCAATAATTGGCTTCAGCCTGTCTCTCAGATCTACTCCCCCACTAGGCCAAGCATCGCACCAGCCGCTTTTCGGAATCCAACAGTTTACCAATACCTCGTACAAACCTCAAATCCTTTGGAGACCGTGCATTTAGTTCGTTTGCTCCCAAAGCCTGGAACTCCCTCCCGACCTGCGTCAGAACATCCCCTGACTTGGACACATTTAAAAAGAACTTAAGAAACCCACCTATTTAGGACAGCATTTAGTGGGTCTCTTTGATTTGTCCTCGATATGCTTATGCATGCTGACACTGTGCATGCTGCCACTAACCACATTTGCATGCTGAACCTGTGCATGTCACCCCTAACCATGTTATTCATGTTGTTTATCATGCATGATATTACTCACCCTTCAATCGCGTTTCCCTTTGCAGCAAATGTAAAGCGCCTAGAAAGAGATTGAGTTCTCTGAGGGCGTTTTATTGAGTGCATTATTGTTATTATTAGAATTGTCAATCATTTAAACAAGCATCCCCGACTTCAGATCTCCTAAGCTGACCACAGGACATTATCAGACTTGGCAAATACGTTTAAATTTAAAAGTAATTTGTAAACTCATTCTTAATAGCATTTTATCCATAAGCGTGAATTGTCCTTTATGTTCTTATGCGTGCTTAAATTAGGTATGCTAAAAATAATAGTAATGTATTTGTATAGCGCCCTCTGAGAACTAAATCTCTCCTTAGGGAATTAACAGATGCTGCATATAAAGCATCACAAAATGTTTGGTGGTAATACTAATCATTGAAATGTTTCTTTCCAGCCTAAATTATCTAGAAAAGGATTAAGTTATTTCTTTGGGAAATATAAAAATAATAAAAACAACAATAACATTACCAAAAACAATAAATTTGCATAGTACACCAAGAGAACTGAGTCGCTTGTATACAAATTATTTATTATAGCAGTTTTGCTATTATCATTATAATTGCTTACAAATATTTATTAAAGTTGAGGCTACATATATTTCTATATATGTACGTTCGTGTGGCCAGTTCAGAGAAGCAAAAGAGGAAGGCAGCCTAGAGCAGTTTGAGAGTGAAGCACAACGAGTGCAGAGCAATGATGGAAAGGATTGAGCTCTGGGAAGGATATGCCAGAATCAACGGCAGGAACCAAGTCTGCAGCGCAGAAATGGTAGCTGTGAGTTCCACGGTCAGATAGTGCAGTGGAAAGCACATGCCTGCACATACGGCCAGCAGCTGCTAAAAGAAAGGAAACGCTAAAGCATTGTCAGGTATGAAATCACGAGCTCCAACGGAGCCAAAAGAGGGACGCTTACCATTCGGATACCTTCCACGGCTATTACAATTTTCATGCTTTTGTGGCCGGACTTGGGGAGGGGGCTCTTGCAGCGGAAAGTACAGCAGCTGCTCAAATCAACCGTGATCAGTTCAATTGAGAGGCTGAAATTCCCCAAAGCCTAGGACCAATTGACCTGAAATGTTACATTCCACTTATGGTTGGATAGGGCATCCTTCACCAAGGTCACATTGGAAATCAGGCTGAGGTTAGACCTACGTCCGACAGTGGAATTACTTTAATCAGCAGCTCCCCAGCCGTTTCCGGCTCAAAATGGCCGCAGGTCCATCGGTCGGTGGTAATCCCATTAGAACGAGGGTAATTTTAATCGCAGGCGTGCAATGAGCCTGACGAATCGCAAGCTGTCCCGAGCCTTTGACACGAGAAAGGGAGCTATTGAGGAGCCAGGAATCCACCCAAGGGCTTTGTCCCATCGAGACTAAGATGCCGCCGATCGAGGTGGGTGTGTCGCCCTCAGACCAGCAAAGACAGTCGCGATTAACCTTGGGCATATGACAAGATTGTGCTTTGGCTGTTCTTTTAAGAGTGCTTTAATGGTGCTGACCGGTGAGTTTTTCTTTACCCAATTATTAGTCCTCAAGCATTTACGGCATAGCATGCACTGGACATGGGAGACCATTGGAAGGGTTACAGAAAGTCAGCTGACGGAATTATTTGGCCGTAAGGTTGGCCTGTATGTCTGAACTTAAGGTGTCTTAGCGTGTCCTCATGGCGAAGAAAGGAAGGTAAATTCAATAATCCAGGACAAGCTTTTCAGGACTCATCCGCGAGGATCTGTTTCCCACAATTTGGCACGAAACAAGTGAAACTTGCTGATTAACAAAATAAAAACTCAAAGGCATAGGCGCAGGTCCGATCAAGTCACAAAGGGGAACCGACCTTTACATTTCCACGAGCATACCATCTTAGGAATGCTGAAAGAGCATAGTATGCACCGCAATCGCATTGACGTGCACCGTCAGAATAATCCAAGGGGGCGTGCTAGTTGGCCCTCTTGCCGATGTACATACCTGGTCAAAAGCAGCTAATCGTGAAGGGGCGGCGTCCCGGAATATACAGGCAAGAGACTAATGAATTATATAAAGTGACAGGCCGAGTCCCATTGGTGAATCCAAGATGGTGCTTTGGCTATTATTCAATCATGACTTTGAGCATTTCAGCCAATTATTAAGGGACACAGAGGGCGCTCGGGGTGCCATTCGGGTGGTCTGTTAAGGCCAGGGCAGCCGGGCCGGCTCATAGCGGTAAGCACCAGCTACATTCCTATAGGCGCCGACAGCTAGAGCCCATGGATTACTAGGCCACCTGCTGAGTGCCGGAACCTATGGGAGGCTAGGGCACCTGCTGACTGCTGGAGCCCACAGGGTGGGGAAGCAAGCCGGCAATTTGCCAGTCCGATTGGGCAAGAGAATGCTACTGAACGTAGGCGACCGAGGCGCCGCTGGTGCAGGGACTGCGAAGTACTGGGGGAAAGAGAGCAAGACGCTGCGGGAGCAGGGATTGTCTGGCACTAGAGTGAGTGCGAGGCGAAACGCGACAGGCCTGTCTTTGAGTCCACGCCAGCCGGCTAATCGGCGGCAGTAAGACCTTCACATTAATCGCCAGCCAAAGGATACAATCATAGATAGAAGGGCTGTCGGCATGCACGCGATCCTACAACAATACTTCGCAAATACGTTCGGGTCTATGGAGCACACAGATCCATCGCCTGCTCTAGCTGGCTGAGTAAGCAGCCATCTTTGGCTTCCCGGGCCGTCATGCCACAGGGCCACCTGGCCTTCACTTTCGGAGCAGAGCTAGCTTGAGCTCGCTATGCTCTGCCTAGCGGGATCTGGCAAGCGGCCACGCCCAGGGACCGATTGGGGCAAGTCACGTGCTTATCTGGCTGATTAAACCCTTTCCCAGAGCATCCCAAGGATCGCATCCTGCCCAAGAATTCGGTGCGCCTCCTTAGTAGCACTGACTCAATTTATCAACTAGCGCCGAGTCCATTCCTGACCAGGCTCTTACAAAACACCTGCGGCCAATCAAACTTTCGTAACGTCAAGGCTGCACACCACTAGCAGTGAAGGCTACCAATGAAGTAGCCGATTTCTGAGTAGAGTCTATGGCGATCGTAGACCACGATCCAAACGGTCGGCTGCAGCTGTGAATCTATTTTAGTGAGCAGTATATGACTTCTTGCCCCACCAGAGCACAGTCTATTTCCATGTAGAATGACTTTACTCTCTCTCTCTCTCTCTCTCTCTCTCTCTCTCTCTCTCTCTCTCTCTCTCTCTCTCTCTCTCTCTCGCTTTCTCTCTCTCTCTCTCTCTCTCTCTCTCTCTCTCTCTCTCTCTCTCTCTCTCTCTCTCTCTCTCTCTCTCTCTCTCTCTCTATGATACATGGTCCGAGAAGCTATATGTCAGATGACTTTTCAGGTGGATGGCCACGAATAAGAGACCTAGCATAGGGGAGAACAGATGGGTAGGAGGTAGCATCTTATCCAAGGTGCCATGCTGGCAGCCACAAATGCACCGGGTGGCTCTTCGCGTTAGTTGGAAGTGCTTGACTGATTCGCATCGCTAATAAAAGCAGAGCTCTAACCACTCGGTGCATCACTCGGCTCTGGCACCGTGGTGAAGCACGTCAAATGCACTTGAGGTTCATAAAGTATTCAAAGCCCGGGTTGCACTGAGCCGACACGGTGGACTGGTTATTATAATAGTAAAAATAATAATGCACTTGATAAAACGCCTCAGATAATCGATCTCTCCCTCTAGGCGCTTTACATTTGCTTCAAAGGGAAATGCAATTGAATGGTGAGTAATATCATGCTTGATGAACAAACAAAATGAATAACATGGTTAGGGGTGACATGCACAGGGTCAGCATGCAAATGTGGTTAGAGGCAGCATGCACAGTGTCAGCACGCACAAGCACATGAAGGACGAATCACAGGGACCCACTAAATGCTGTCAAAAGTAGGTGTGTTTTTAAGTTCTTTTTAAATTTGGTCAGGTCAGGGGATGTTCTGACGCAGGTCGGGAGGGAGTTCCAGGCTTTGGGAGCATACGAACTAAATGCGCGGTCTCCAAAGGATTTGAGGTTTGTACGAGGTATTTGTAGACTGTTGGATTCCGAAAACAAAAAATTTGGATTCCGAAAACAAAAACTTTGACTGGTTGTTGAACTTTGAAGCACCATTTCGAATACCAAGTCCAAGGTATCGCGTCGCAGCCTCACGCCCTGCCGAAGTCCCCTGCTTATATTAAATTGCAAATTACTGGGGACATATCTATCGCCTGAAAAATTCGAACCCGGAAACTTCTTAAAGCCATGCCCAAATGCTAGTTTGCCGAAATAGCCAGCAAAGAATTATAGTAATTAATAATGACAGTTCGACGTTTGCTCTCCGCCCTAAAATAACTTAGCCTCTTTTTAGGCACTTTGTGTATGCTGCACAAGAAGCAGGTCAATTGTTCAGCCATGTTCAGTAACAGCATGCATCACCGAATAAAGGAAAACTCACACCGCATGCTGCGAGGAACAGGTGGAGTCTCGTCTTCTTTTTAAATATCGTCAAGTTAGGTGATGTCGTGACGTCAGTCAGGAGTGAATTCCAGGCTTCGGGATAACACCAACTAAAGGCACGGTCTTCAGACTAGCGATATAACGTCAGGCATACTGGCATCCAGCAATGGCCTGTACAAGCAAAGCCAATAGTGCACGAATGGTTCACTTTCGGATAGCTGAATCACCATACTAAGGAATGTGGACGTTTTATGTATGCGTGGTAGTGCAGACAGTTACCGCCCCACTGAATTCTTCGGTCTGCCCACACATTGCTCAAGGGCGCTCAAAGGGTCCAAGATGTTGATTAGGCCATCGAATTCCGATACCCCCAGACGTAGCTACTGATGGTCACACATATGCAAAACTGGCCTACCGACCGGACCGGCATGCGACTGTTCATTAGTGCATATTCCTGCACACATTCCTGGAGCTGAGAGGCAGCAAATGTGACACTGAAAAGCGAGCTGCTACTATTCTCTCAGTTAACCGAGCCGAGCCGGTCTAGCTACCGAGACAAGCCCGGATGCAAAGGCACAGGTGCTTAGCTTACCGATGGCTCTCGATGCTGTCTCGCTGCTTTGACTCCTCCTTCGTCGCCTCGTCAGCCATGACAGTGCGATCTTGCTCCGAGAACCGCCCGTCGGCGCACACTGCACTGCTAGCACTTTTCTTCCGACGCCGTTCCAGCCGTTGGAGCTCAGCAAAGTCTTTGCCGCGCCAGCAGCTGAGGCGACCCAGCTCAGCGCCATATTTGTGGAGGCTGGCTGCAACGAGTATGGCGCCACAGCGGTGCTACTCAAACCGGCCACGGCCGGCGAGAGCTGCAGCAGCAGCAGCAGCACAACGAGCAGTAATCGAGTAGCTTTTGGGAGCAAGGGTGCGTATATTGACTTATATAACCCAGTGACATTCTTTTCGGACGGACATGGCTCGTTGGTTTGCCGCCTCACCCAAATTTCCATTGAGGCGCAGTGAGCCGCCTGGCAATGGTGCTGCATTAGTCAATTGGCAAACATCACCAGGATCAAACAGTTCAGGACGAAAGATTTATTCTACTTATCAAGAATCCTATTCATTTTACTTAACCACTGATCTCATGGTCCGGAACATTCCGATACGCTACGGCTCCGCTCACAGGAAGACTTGCCGATAGAAATGTCTGCCTGAGTACATGTTGCTGGTGAGCCCGAACCTTGGGCACACTTCAGTAACGTGTAGAATTCATCGACAGCAGCGACGTAACGTCGCGTAATCGACTAGCACCTGTCCTTAGGTATGGGATGGGTGCTAGCAGGCTCCTACGTTCATGCCTAGTTCATTGCTAACTATGTAGCACGAGGGAGGCAATTTCATTCGATGAGTGTGGCAGGCTGCTAAGCTGAGTGAACGAGGAGAACCGCAACAGGTCTGCTGAGAGAGGCCAATTGCTCCAGAAGGGAAACAGTCCCGTCGAAAATAAATATGATGCAAAGGTAGTGGCACACATCCAGCACAGCTAACTATGGAGATCCTGCTGCCAACGATATTTCTCTTCTTACAACGTATGCAACTTGCCCAATATGCAACATGCAATGTGCTGTGGGTCGCATTTTGGCCTGCGTCGTATGTACGACGTACTGGACGATGGCTATGTCTTTTCGCCGACTCCGTCTAGTACTAGCTGATTTAACAGCCTCTTTTGTACAGAGACAGAATAGCCTTTACCACTTGCAGCGGCAATACAGGATCGTTCGTTCACCGCAGGATTCGAACCCGCGACCTCGGGACCGAGGTCATGATAAGCAAGTGCCTTACTCAGTGTGCCATCGCGGCTCAACTGATGGCCTTCATCTCGTGATCTTTACTTAAGCAAACCGAGGGGCCGGTCGGGGGCCTGCTGTATCGTATCCGAAGAGCCGGATGCTGGACGCCTCGGGTAAAGGCTGAGCTCCATTGTACGATTCCTCGGTACGACCACGGCCGCCCCGCCCCCTTGCAGCACTAATCAGCACCGGATGTCATGGCTAATGATCGACCGAGACCTGAGCTGCATCGCAGCAGCGAACCGCCAGTGGACCGACTACGGCACTGGCCAAGCTCTCGCAGATCCGTCCGAGCAGCGGCTCCCTAGTCTCTCTCGCCCCGAGACCCCGGGGCGAGAGAGACTAGGGAGGGAGGATGACGTAGGTTGCGACTGGGTGGGAAAGAAAACTACGTCGACGGTCGACTCTGCGGGGCTCGCCGGGGCTCGCGGTTAGGGGGTAGAGGCGATCGTTGCTACGGCGCCGCTCCGACGTCAGTCGCGGCAAATCGAAGGCGACAGCTCCACCCGATGACCCGCTCCCGTCGTCGCGAACGCCGGCATGCTCTGCTCATGATTCAGCAGATGAATGAGTCTTGATGCATCGGCATTAGCCGGGAAATGCCAGCCGACGCAGCGCGCGCGCGTGCTTTGTTTCTTTTGCATTAGCGGTTCCTATTGTATCGACCGCTACGTAGTGCCGCCGAGTGCGAGCTACGAGCCGGCGGCGCTCGCCAAATCGTCGACGCCGACCGACAGCGATAGCTCACGCCGCTACCGGACTAGCACCGGCCGCCGCCGGCGGCGAGAGCGTCTAATGACGAAACCCGCAGCGACCGACCGCTCGAGGTCGCCCGCGCGCGATTTCGGAGCGGAGGCAGCGCCAGTGACGAGCGAGCGAGACGAGATCAGCTGGCGCCGCGGGGGGGGGGGGTAGGTACGGCCACGACGGTCGACCGACTCACCGTAGTCGCCTTGCTGAGGCAGGCTCTTGTTGACCATGAAAGCTACTCTGCTGAGCACTTCCAGGGGAGACTCCATCACTCCTGCAACGGCGAGCGCAGCGCCGCCGCCGTCAGCATCGGGAGCGCAGCGTCGCGGGACGCGCCGGCGGCCGAGCGACGCTAGCGCGGCGCGGCTCAGCGACTCACTCGCGCCTCGCTCGGCAGATTCGCGGCGGTCCCGATCGCTTCTCGCGCAGCCCGCCTGCTCAGGCTATCCGCGGCTGCACTCGCTGAGTCGCCGCTTCCTTCCCTATCGCCGCCAGCAGATAAACTGCTCGACGGCAAACACGGAGCCCGAGGCCCTAGGCGAGCCGCACAATAAGAAAAAAACGATCGGAATTCGCCCATGTCACGTGGGGGTGCGAAGCGCCGCCATTGGTCGGCCCAGTTCACCACCCAATTGGTCGCCCGCGGCGACCTGTCCTCCTGCTGCCTCCTATCGTAAAGCCAGCTCTGACACGAGCGCCGGCACTGGGTTGGGCTGCGGTGCCGGCCGAGTCCGGATGCTCGGCGAGAGTCCAGTCGATCGGCGCCTTTTACGGCGTACTTTTTTCAGCCACTGGCTTCACTGACCGGAAGAGCCCGATCGACGCTGTGCTCTGGCGGCGGCGTATTCGTGGAGGTAAAACCAAGTCTGCTTGCAGTCGGTTGAACGACTCCAGACTTCAGGGCCATCGGTTTTGGCGGTGAACTTATAATAATAATAATAATGCACTTGAAAGCGGCCTTAGAGAATTCAATCTCTTTCTAGGCGCTTTACATTTGCTGCAAAGGGAAGCGTGATTGAATGGTGGGTAATATCATGCTTGATAAACAAGATTACAGGGTCAGCATGGAAATGTGGTTAGTGGCAGCATGCACAGTGTCAGCACAGATAACCATACGAAGGAAGAATCACAGGGACCCACCAAACTCTGTCCTAAATAGGTGTTTTTAAGTTTTTATTAAATGTAGTCAAGTCAGGGGATATTCTGATACAAGTCGGGAGGGAGTTTCAGGCTTTGGGAGCATATTGACTTCAAGGTTTTGTCGCTCACTTTTAGGTCTCTTCATTCTATGGCTCCAGCCTATCTTTCAGATATACTACCCCATCAGGCAAAGCATCGTACCACTCGCTTTTCGGAATCCAACAGTCTAGAAATACCTCGTACAAACCTTAAATCCTTTGGAGACCGTGCATTTAGCTCGTATGCTCCCACAGCCTGGAACTCCCTCCCGACCTGCATCAGAACATCACCTGACCTGACCACATTTAAAAGAAACTTAAAAACATACCTATTTAGGACAGCATTTAGTGGGTCCTTGTGATTCGTCCTCGATGTGCTTATGCGTGCTGACACTGTTCATGCTGCCACTAACCACATTTGCATGCTGACCGAGTGCATGTAACCCCTAACCATGTTATTCATTGTGTTTGTTTTTCAAGCATGATTTTACTTACTATTCTATTGCGTATCACTTTGCAGCAAATGTAAAGCGCCTAGAAAGAGATTAAGTTCTCCGAGGGCGCTTTATCAAGTGCAATATTATTATTATTATTATTATTACGAACTAAATGCACGGTCTCCAAAGGATTTGAGGTTCGTACGAGGTATTGGTAAACTGTTGGATTCCGAGAAGCGGGTGGTACGATGCTTGGCCTGGTGGGGGAGTAGATCTGAGAGATAGGCTGGAGCAAAAGAATGAAGTGACCTAAAAGTGAGCGACAAGACCTTGAAGTCGATCCGTTGCTTGACTGGTAGCCAGTGCAGGTCGGCGAGACGTGGTGTGATGGGGCAACTGCGACGCTCACGACAGGCAAGCCTAGTTGCAGAGTTTGGCACCATCTGTAATCTTCCACCGAGGACTCTCAGACTAAACCCTTTCATTCTGGCACAGCAGCACCCATATGGGGCGTCGAGTGCTACCGCACGAGTAGGCTGACTCGACTAAGGAGTTGATGCGGTTATCTAGGTGGTCAATGTGGAACAGGACATTGTAACGTGGCCGAAAAATAACATTCGACGCCCTTGCGCCGGCTTTTCCAGGCAATTTTCTAGGCATTGCTGCCCAGGTCTCGTTTACACTTGCAAGGGTACGCCATTTAGAAAGCAGGCCTATGACGCAACGGCGGTGCACTAATATGCACTGCCGCTCCGCTGCGGTCAGAGCGGGGCAGCTTATAGGATTATCGCGCTTCACCGATAGCTTACCAACGCAGAAATTTTTTCAATTGATAATATTTTTGAATTTGTTGCTTACGGTCAGCCTGCGGAAGTCGGTCACATTGTCTTAGCCGTAACATTAGACCGAAAGCTGCACCCTTTTAAAGGTGCGACGGCGATGCTTAGCATGCACCGAGAAAGTGCATAAGGCGCGAACACGCGATCCAATTTGTAGGGCCATATCCACTCCAACTAGCAAGATGATTAAAAAAGTTTTGTTCTCGACGCGCTGTCGTCGCTAATAACCCAACGGGCTCGGAGCGGCTCTATCGGAGGTCGCTAACTGTCCACCTCCGGCCTTGCCCGACGGGCGGCGGCAGCGAGCCGTCTGCGTGCGCCGCGCGATGGTGAAACGGATGCGCGTCCATTCCCTCGGAGGCACGCGGAACCGCCCGGAGAGGTAGCAGCTCGCCGCGTGCCCAAAGTAGGACGGGCAACACGGGGGCTGAGCGTGCGGTCCCGACTGGCTCGACGCTTTCGCGAGTCGCTCATTCGTGATTCGACCGGCGCGCGCGATACGTGCGCAGGCGCACCGCCGCCCGAACGATTGATCGCTGGCAAGAGGTCGCCAGAGGCGCGCGCTGGCGTCACGACATTCGCCTCCGGCAGCCGCCAGACGGCGCAGCGGCTCGGGCGCTAGTTTATCTGCTAGCCGATCGCGCCTGCTTAAGGGCGGGTGACTCAGACAGCCGGATTCCTGCTGTCAACGCTGCGACGGACGGTGGCGGCGTAGCGCCAACGTCATCGAGGAACGCCGTTCGAGAAACGCGGCTGCGGTCGGGCATGTATGATTAGCGTCCCGAGTCAGGAAAACAACGTCCGCAGAGGCGCCGCAAAGTGAACCTCTCTCGCCCACCTCACCGGCCTTGTCGAACTGCTCGCACAATTTGCACCGGCGGCGGACGCTCGCGTCCGCGGCGGCGGCGGCGGAGACTCGATCGCGGCGGACGACGCACTGGTCTTTGTCGGCGAGATCTGGAGGCTGCGGAAGTCGGGGTCGATGGGTGAACGAAGAAAGGACGGAAGTCCGGGTCACGGAATGGATGGAAACGACTCCGAGCGGACGAAAAAATGACGGATCTGATTACAGGAAAGGTGTGAATCTGTCGGCACTAGGAGATTTGTACACCCACGTGCACAGCCCGAAGGTGCGCTCCGCCGCGCGGCTAGTATCGATTGAGTTGTCTTAAGGCAATCGCTCTCGAGAACTGTAGAAGTGTTTTCGCTGTGTAGAAATATGGACAGCTGCCTCGTGTCACCGATCGCGAGCGTGCACAACTCCAACAGCCATTTTAGCACTAGCGAAAAAAACGTTTTAGAGTCACAAACGGGTTCTGGCGACTTTTGAACTAACGTTGCAGTCTGCAAGGACGGCGCTCGTAATGGCTAGTCCTTGCCAAAGCGTGGCAAATACCGTTGTCGCAGCCCCCTGAGCCTCGGAATAGCGGCTAGCGACTTGCAGGCGCTCACGCGCAGGTGCACGCCGACATCAGCAGAGCGTAGCAGCAGCGAAGACCGCACCACCAATACCTTAAGATAACAGGTCCTTATCAATAGCTTATAGAAATCTATTCGGCCGCGACGGAGACGGCCGTGGCGCACAGCAGCTCTCTCCTCAGCGTCCGGAGCGCCGCTGAACTGCCGACCGGCGGCGCAGGGCCCCCGGGCGCAACGCCGGCCTGGCTAAGCGCCTAGCTAGCACCTCCCAACTGACTGACTGCCTATTACGCGACTGCGGCTTTTCGCACCGACCGCTTAAACCTTGCTTAATGACACAAGCCTTGCCTGGCGGTCGTTGCGATTCAGGAGCCGCTCGGAGTTTGCGCCAGTCCCAGTCTGGCTGGTCGCAGGTGCGCTGCCGCGATTTCAGCGGCGCCCCTCCGCGCCCGCCCTGCCCCGGCCCGGCCCTGGAAGCGCGCCGAAGCGGCTGCGGCTGCTGCTGCTCGCCAAATGCTGCGCGCCTCCCGACGCAAGTCTCCGGACGGGCCCTCTCAGCGTCGTTACGCGATAGGCAGAGCCAAAGGGCCGCTCTGCTCTGCGAGGCAATTCTCTGCCGAATCGCAGACCGGAAAATGAATGGAGGCGACCGGCTACTTCCGCAACGAGAACCGGCCGAAGCGGCGCGGGGCGCGTCGGAATTTCCCGCCCTTACCGACGGTCCGCCGCGAAGGCTGAGTTCAATCGCAGTCTTTCTTACTAACCGTTTATTAGAGCTGTTAATTACCTTCTTTGTTTAGAAGCGACGACTTGCGCCATGTGATCTTTTTCGGTGTTTGAAAGAGCTCGACTCGAAAACGTCGGAGAGAAAACTTGACTTTTGGGTCAATCTCTTTCCACTTGGACCGGCCGAGTCGGAAAAAGGATGCCGTCGTAGCTGGCCATGGGTACGATTCAGGGGCGTTTTTAGGTTATTGTGCGCCCAGGGACGAACTGCGCAGATGGCGCCGCCCACCCCCGTGTATTTGGCGCCCCTCATTCGGGGTAATGTGTGGGAGGAATTGTCGAAAAATGGAAACGATTTCCAATTTTCGGAAGTTTGCCTATTAAAACAAGTTATAAATGCAATCCCAAGTTTTGGTGACTAAAAGATGACCGAAAAAAAGAAAGTAAATCAGCTATGTAAGACCTACTTACACCAGAAGTAGTATATTGATCACACCGCCGTCATGTAGCATCGGCATTCTGCATACGGCATTCTGTCACTACACTGAGAATTGTCAAAGCGCAGGTCCTCGTCACATTCGCCATTAAAATGTAGATCTCTCGACGTAGACAAGTAGTCCTTACCGTCGGCATGTAGCAGCGGCATGCGACGTATGGCATGGTCACCGCACTGAGCATTGCCAAAGCACCCCGCCCCTCGTCCGGCATGTAGCGCGGCTTGGCAACAGTCACATTACTTGTTGCCCAGACATCGTCTGTAGTGGGGTCGCAGTCAAAGACAACAGCTTGCTCAGGGCCCGAGCAGCACGTCAAAACCTCAGCAGCAGCTAGAACGGTAGCAGTCTCGAAGAAAGTTACAACAGTCACACGTTCCACAGTGGCTATAAACGGCAATGCAAGAATGACCACTCCGTACCCCAAATCATCTGTCAAAGTTAACGTATCGGGCACCGGCGCGCTATCAGAAGCCATCTCTACGCTCTTGTATCAAACCACAATCTCTGGTTTCCCTATTTTTGCACCTGGAGCTCCAGCAATTTACACGATTCAACTATTTACAATTCAACTATTTATAACCAGCTATTTACACACGCGGAGCCTGCACCTGTGCCGCAGTGGTCAGTCGTCTTATCGCCCCTGACGTCTTCTAGATAAACGGTAGTAAATTCTAGCGTGCCGCCATCATTAGCAGATTCAATTTCCGGCAGCCACGTGTCAGTCTGCCCGTTACTCTCAGCTGGCTGCAGGTTTTCCTTGACATTACCGGTTGATATTTCTAACATTTGCTTCAGACGTCGGCGTACCTCTTAGTTAAGAGCATTAATAATCTCTACACAAGTACGTCCAAATGCTGCTCCATGATTCTCAGCCGACAATAATGTATCTCCGACAGTAATGCCTCGTAATGTATCTCCGCCTGTAATGTATCTCACTGCTTGCTGGTAATGTAATGTATCTCCGCCTCGTAACTCCACAAAGTCATACAGACAATGTGGATGTTATGCAGGAGAGTTTTACATAGCGCACTCACAGCCTAAGCGGCTTTCGGTACGAATTCGGTAGCCAACAGACTTATTCTCACGCAACAAAGAGAAAGTGGGAAGCACTTCAGAGTCAAGAGAGCAGTAGAGGTAGTGAGTAGCATGGTAGTAGCAGCTCAGGACCACTGAAAAGGATGAGCCATAGTCGGCAGCAAGAGAGTAGTGGTCGTTCTCGTGATTTCCATGCCGCGAGCGTATTTTTACAATTCGCGCAATGTTAGAACTATAGTCCTCGCCAATTCACGTACTATTGGCTAAGCACAGCATCAAAATTATTCGCAGACGTTCAGCAGGGGATTTTTCTGAATCCCTCAGTTCGGCATAACAGTCAGTTAATTCATCGTTTTAACCGACTCACGTTCGCTTTCGGTTCTTAACTGAAGCACACTATCAAAGACATCCATCTTTCAGGTTCAACGTTCGCCAGATAAAGTCACAAGCGATAAATCTAGAGCAAGGCGAACGGCTGCGAAGAATCCTTAGTGATTATCGCACTTCTGACACTAAACGTTATGAGCGTTGTGTGCGGCTCCCAAGTCCGGTCAGAATTAGGCCGCAAACACAATGTTCACCACGGTGCTAGTCTCAGCCGACGAGCGACTAATGCTGGTGACACGTGAGCCTTGTATTACGGCTAGCTACTTGTCGGTGCTGCACCGATGCACGCAGATACGCCGGCAGTAGCAGAAACACGGCAGCGACGACGTGTGCTTATACCTTAGCGTATCAAGTCCATGGCCATAACGCAGAGCAGTCTATTTAACAGCGATGGGCTGTTACAGACGTACTCCAACGACAATGTGGCCTAGAGCTCACGTCAGCTCCAATACTGATGCCCCGAGTCTTTAATAGTCATTGGCCCCACCATCTCAGGGCGACGGCCTTTTATACGGGCCTCAGCAATAAACCACGTCATGGCAGCCAATAATAATAATAATAGCAAACCGCCACAATTCGGCTAATTTAGCTCGCGCCGCCGTTACAACTGATTGCTGGCCGAGGGCGTGGCGCGAACGGGACTAGCCGCGGGTAGACGACCTGCTGGTGCACGGCGGATCGAGGGTGAAGGACGAAGCGTGTAAGCGATGGACCGGCGGATGCCAGTCTGCATTCGCCGGTCCAGCCGATCTGCATCTGGCGCTAGCGTCGCTCGCGCGCCGCGGCGGCGGCGCGAGCAGCTGCCACCGCCCGCGTCGCTCTAAGGGCAGCGGCGGCGGCGGCGGCGTCGGCGGCAGCGGCAGGTAAAGATGGAGTCGGCTCAGCCCGATGCGCTGAGCCTGAGGAGCACAGCAGCACTCGTCGCAGCCTCGGCAGCACTTCGTTCGACAAACAAAGGAGGCGCGTCCGACGGCTCCGGGCGCGATTTAAGAAGAAAACAGCGGTCTGACCGCAATCGCCGCTCGCTAGCGCCTCCCACTGGCACGGACGTGGTCTGCGGCCCAGACGAAAGCGGCGGCCCTGCGGCTGCCGAGCCGCGGGTGGGCCGCGGAGGCTGCGAGCCACTCACGCTGCCTCCGCAGCGCGCGGCCCGCGGCGGCGGCGGCGGCAAAGCGGCAGCAGCTCGCCCGACGGCGGCGACGCATCCTCAAGATTCCATTCCGGCGGCCACGCGCTTCGGCTGCCTCTCCGGCTGCCAGCAAGTGCCGGACGCGCGGCCCCGCTCGCTCAGTGGCGCGCGGCAGTTGCCGCTGGCGCGCGCGGCAGCTGGAATGCCGGCAATGCTGACCTTTCAGAAGCGCCGCCGCGCTCGAGCTGGCGGCGGCGTCGCGCGGTGAGACGCACCGCTGCCGCCGCTGACCGGCCCCGCCGCCGGACTGAGACCCCGCGCGGTCCCACGATTCCCCTGCTGCCCTTGCCGCCAGGCTTCTTGCGCCCACGCCGGTCAGTGAGGCGACGGCTCGTCGCGATGACGCCGTGGTCTCCTCCTCCGCCTCGAAGAAAAAGCCGCCGCTGCCGCTCCACGGAGTCCGCCCGATGGCTCCGCGGAAATCGGGGAGCTGGCAGAGCGCGCATGCGCGTACATGTGGGCGCCGGGTGCCGCTGCACTCTGCGGAGCCAGTAGGAGACGACGTGGAGCTGACGGGACGGGACGCTGGACGTACCGACGGGAGCTGCGGAGCACTGACCCCCCCCCGCAGTCAAAAGACGCCGTTTCGCCGCCTGCACGCTCGGAATCGCCTTCGTCGCGTACTCGTGTCAACGGACAAAGATAATACGAGGAGAAACTGCAGTATGGGGTACCTCAGTGCTCTGCGCTTGGTCCGGTACTTTTGACGGTTTATGCTATCCCTCTTACCGAATTGTTTGCCAGACACAATCCAGGCTTTCACGTCTATACAGATGACACTCAGTTGTACTGTTGCTTTGATGCCTTCTAAAGCGCCTAGAAAGAGATTAAGTTCTCTGAGGGCGCTTTATCAAGTGCATTATTATTATTATTATTATTATTAGCTATCCGGCCTGACGAACTCTCCAACTCCCTTGCTGCATGTACTGCTGATCCGCACATGGATGGCAGCAAACTGTCTTAAATTATGATGATGATAAAACCAACCTACTAGTTATGGGCATACCGAGTTTGATTCAGAAATGAGAAACCCTAATACTCGGAATCGGCTCTGCTAGCGGATGTCCTGCTGAAGCTGTACGAAATCGAGGTGTTTTATTCCAAGCTGACCTTCCATTAGATGACCACACCAGTTCTCCAGTCAAGTCTGCCCAGTTTCAGCTACATAAAACTGCTAAAACTCGGGCCTATTCCGTATCTAAATAGGTCCATGTATGCGTGACATTCGGTCTCGACTTCTGTAACTCACAGCGTTGCTGGTATACCGGCCTGCGTAATCAGGCGCTTGCAGTTGGTGCAAAACTCTGCAGCTAGGCTTGTCTGTCGTAAGCGTCGATTGGGTGTGTCGCGACCTTTGACTCGCGCGGGTCATCGACTCAGCCCCCACTGTAGCCAGGCGGCAGAGCTGGCTAGGTAGCTATGCTCTCGTCCGTATAGGCTATTCTCGAAAGTCGTCGCCAGTCAGCAGCCAGCAACCGCTTTCGACAGGTCGTTGAAAGGCATTCGGGGAATGCCATGACAGCGACTGATTTACTGAGAGGATGATGTGAAAACGAATGAGCGACGCCAGGCGCCAACATAACGCCGCCGAGCGAGCTGCGGTTAATTTGGGCGCTAGGCCGGCTGCCGACGCAACGCAGACCTTAAAGCATCCGCATCGGAACTGCTGGCTCTGCGATTTGACTTTCCCGTTCGCTCCAGCTGCGCAAGGGCTCTTGCCACGCCGTTTTTACTATTGGCTAGCGATCGTCGATTGGCCGCGCCCAGCCATTAGGCGGCCGAGCGCAGGTCTTTCCGCTGCCTGCCTGAATTGCGCTCGCAGAGCTGCCTCCGCGCCTGACCGGTGGCCTATCGCTTGCTATTAGAAAGCATGCGGCGTGACGTGCTCGTGGCCTCTCCCAACCCGACAGAATTGAATAGCAGCGTCCGGCAGCGACAGGCTCGCCATTGCGCTGCCTTCTCGAGGAATTCATTGCAGCCATTCTCCACTGGGTAGACGAGAGCGATTGGAAAAAGCGTGATGCGATGTGATGTGATGCAGCAGCTTTCGGACGACGTAAGGATCGTGCCTCCTCCAGCCTGCGATCGTGCGGTGGCTGCTCTCGCCGACGACGATGACGACAATAATAGAAATAATAGTACATCTGTGCGGCGCCCTCAGAGAACTGAATCTCTTTCTAGGCACTCTGCTGGTCCCGCGCTGCCGGATTGAGCGATCAAAAATCGGGACCGAATCACTGCCGGTGCTGCGACATCTCCTCGGCTTTCGCCACACGAGGGAAACTTTTTTGGCGGGAGCTCGCCGAGCCGGGAACCCGCTCGGACTGAGCGTCCTGAATATCACGCTGGTTCCCTAGCGGAGAGCCGCCTGAGATCAATTATAGTAGGCGCCAGCGTCGTGCCTTTATTTCGAAGACTCGCTCGCTCGCCTCGCCTGCGAAATGGCCGCCGACCAACGCCGGCGCTCGGGCGCTTCCCTCATCGCTGCCGGCCGAATGCCTCAGCGGCGAGCGACGAGTGCGCCTTTACCGCCCGCCTCCGCCGCTAGCTCGCCGAATGTAAGCAATGGTAGGCGTACAGGGCGAGCAGCTGCTTTGCATACATTCCTTGGTCGCTTCTCGAGTCCGCATTCCGGCCGCACCTTGAACGCGGACCCGACTGGGGGAGAAGGTTGGGAGGCGGAGGGGGGGGGGAAAGGCGGTGACCTGATTCGAGTCGAGAATTGGGCTCGAGGCTGAGGATCGTGGCTGCTGGATGGATCTCCTTCGGTTTTGCCGCGACCCATCCCCTTACTACTGGCGGGGCTGCCGTCGCTCAGAGAACTGAAACGATATACTTTGCCCGGCGGCGGCGGCGTCCCAGATTCCGCCCAGCCTGCTGCCACCGCTGGCGCCGCCGAATTCCAGCCGCTCGCTCTCGGGCTCCGGCGCGGCCGGAGCGCATACCCGTACGTCCGCACCGCCGGGCAAGCCTAACCTAATTACTCTCGCGTACGGCGAACGCGGATCGCTTCGCGCAGGCCTGCTTCTTCCGCTGGGCTCGAGGAGCCCGGATCTGACGTTGCGCAGCGGCGGTGGGTGTGGGCAGCGATTTGTGAGTGCGAGTGCTAGACCGGCGACGCTCAAAAACCGGTGGCAGCGCTGGCCCTCTGCCGCTCGGGTCGCGTCGCCCGCACGCGACGTGCGCCGATGGACTGCGTGAATCGGACCGGACCGCAGCTGGCGGGTGCGATCGCATTGCCGCCGCGATTTGACCGCCATAGCTGCACCGAGCCCAAAGGAATGGGCGCGTTGATCGTGAAGCGACGGCATGTTTTCGAGCGTATTTGTGCTGCTCATGCCAAAAGCCAAAGTCGGGAAGTCAGCGTAGCGTCAGCTGGTCGCGGTAACGATCGAAGTCGACCGAGCTCGTCAGTAGGAGAAGGCCCGCCGAAACCCCTCCACGCTGTCGTGCAGCCACGACGTTCTCGCTTCGAGGTGCATTGTTGCGCATGCGCGAAATCCGGTCCTTTCCGAGAGAACGAGTGTGCCTCCCCAGCGTCGCCATAATTGCAGCAGCGCTCAGCTGTTGGGTTCGACGCTCCAGTCGAATGACCTAACGTTCGAGGAAGGCGGCTGGCTGCGCCAAGCGAGCTGCCGCGCACGCGACGGCAAAGCAGAAAGACATGACCGTTAAGGAGGCTTGAATTTTAAAATGATTTACGCGTTAGCTCGAAGCGATGTTTTCTGGGGTTACTGAGATTTTCCGAAGGAGACACCGCGGCCCGGATCCTCACGCCGCGAGAGCGTGCTAGTGTGCTTCCATTTTCCAAGTCAGGCGCCTAACGCTGGCTGCCTAAGGCTCCCCGACGCAGCTAGCCTGAGTGGAACCGCGAAACCTACGACATGCCAAGATATGCGTCGTCTGTTACTAGGTGGACAAGCCGCCGGAAGCAGCGCATCCGGCAAGGAACTGATTAATCAGCTACGCGAGAT
Source organism: Cristatella mucedo (assembly GCA_009760855.2). NCBI lineage: Eukaryota > Metazoa > Bryozoa > Phylactolaemata > Cristatellidae > Cristatella > Cristatella mucedo. The sequence goes on along the minus strand of WPIO01000038.1, from coordinate 1,795,372 downwards.
CTCTCGGGGAAGAATGCAGACGCATTCGTCGTGCCTAAGCATGTCGTTTGAAAATTGAATACTACACCGTTTTGCATCGTTATGGGCGAGGAGCAAACGACGAAAAATTGTGCAAGGTCTGCTGCAGCGGCTTGCTAAACTTTCTTTTACTAGCTCCTTGGTTCTGTCTAGGCGGGACAGCTGAATTACCGTTTTGGCTGTCCTGCTGGAAAAACCATGCAGCCTCTGCAGCTGGTGATGAATGCGACTGCAAAGCTAGTAAAAAGACCCCAAGAGTTTCAGCCAAGTGACTCCTTCTTGCTAAACAAGCTGCCGCGGCTCTCGATCAATCAATGAGTACAGAGGGAAATTCTTAATCTGACCCACAAGGCA
>WPIO01000038.1:1495000-1790000 GCA_009760855.2 Cristatella mucedo | reverse complement strand
ACTTGGTCGGGGGTGAGCACCTTAACCACTGGGCCAACCAGCTCTGAGCTTTAGAAAATATTCTTTCGTACGATGTTGAATGCACAGCTAATGCTCAGCCCGAATAAAGTGTGCTGCCTGCATGAATGCGTAAATTAATAGCTGAAAATTTTGGTGCCCTATTACAACTGCTTTGGCAGGCGAGCAGAGGGCGTATATTATGCAAGACACTATGTCAGAAGACTATGTCAGTGCAAGTAGCGGAAAATCTCCACAAGCGGTCGCCTTGGCAACCATTTTCTTAGCGATCCGTGAACGGCTGTAGAGAGGCCAGATAATTCATCTTGTCAGAAACGCAGCCACGGCTTTTCGACTAACGCTGCCTACTGCTCACTGCAGCTCAACCTCACGGTTAGTGTGTGATGCAATGTGCTCAGCGCCGAAATACCGGCTGATAATACGCTTTCGGACATTACAGAGGCTGACAAAGTACGGCGTGAGCCAGCAGGATTCACGCAGCCCTAAAGAGAACGACTTAAATCTCTTGTCCTGGGTTTTTGAACCCACTGCTTCTGACACCGGACGCTCAGTTCCCCAGTTATCCATAACTGCACCACCTCAATTAAGCGACTACCTTTGGGGTTATTATGCGTACAGACATCCTAGTTAAAGTCAATATGCGAACTTCATTTCGCTCGCTGTGAAAGGTGACACTGGCACAGGGGATAAGGTACTTGTCTTTACAGACAGAGCTCGTGGAATCAAGCTCTGGGGCAAATTTTGAAGCGCCTGCGTAGAGATTAAGTTATGTATCCAGGAAGCTTTATACATGTGAACTACTAATAGTTTTTAACTTTTCGGTTGATGATGAAGTAAAAAATGAGACAAGCTGAGGGCATTTAGGATTTCGCGTGCAGCAGCAAAACGGTAATAGAAACGCGAAGAAGTATGAGTCACTAAACAGCATCACCTGATAGTTGGTAAGATTGAGTTTTTTTCAGGTCCATGCAAGTGGTCTCCATGGTTTAAAAGGCAAAGGAAATCTAAATACAAATTTTTTCAGAAAATGTATCTAAAATGTCTATTTTTTGTTTAAAAAGACACATACCCAAAGGAAGTTTGCAGCATATTTTGTTATTAATTCGCAGTATCTGGGTAGTCATAAAAAGGCTTTTTGAACGTTTTAAAGGTCCATTATTCAGTTTATTCGATGCGGAGAAAAAGTTTCGATACTGTGGCCGCGTATTTCAGTTTTGGTTATTCTTCGGAGTGACCTAGGTTTTATCGTGCGAGAGGAAAATTAGTTCGAAAGGATCCATAACAGTGGAATCGTATGGGTAAGTGAACGATTCCGAGTAGCTGTTAGGTTTAGCTTGCGTTTTAGCTAAATGCTGAGTACTGGAGTCTGGCAAATACGCATGTCTACTAAAACCATTTACTTTTTCTATTTCCATGGAATGCCACAGCTAACACATCCCGTCGCTAAAAAAAACTGTTCTTTGGATACGAAAAAAGCTCTCTCTTTACCAGCGAAACATTGAACAGCTTTTTGGTCGTCTCGACCAGATGGCAGCGAAACCGAAAGTGACTTGTGGAGCGAGTGCTGACGTTTCTTGACGTTATGTGTATGCCCCAGAATGATCACGAGAAGCTAAAAGACACACTGCAAGTATCAATGAGTAGCTTGCGAGGCCACTTGATGTAATCATATTGCTTGGGCCAAAATACCTGGCTTGGTCGCTGGCACAACGCGCGTATCTGGCTTTGTTACCATTCCAGCTGCTACGTAATGCACAGCAGGGCGTCTGGGCTTAGAGCAGACGACGAAGACGTCAGCTGCGAAAGCTTTCGGGTTTGGCTCGAAGACACGCAATCGAACAAATATGCGCCCGAGCAGTTATTCTAATCAGTATGCAAGTTATTAACTGCATCGCCGACTATCTTAAGCTTGGATCTTGGCTCGCCGGGCGATTGGGCGCCGCGAGATTTATGCGACGTCAAGGATTGCATTCCTAACAGCTGGCCTGGTCTCTGACGGCCACGTTCCGCTTGATGGTTGGCGGGTTGCTGAGCTGCCGGAACGGCTGCTTGGTAGCAGTGAAAAGGTTTTCAAATGGGTGTTCGCTCATATGACGAAAATGGCTGCCACGCTCCATTTCCGGTGTTGGGTCACTTTGATAATACCGAGACAGGTGCATACAGCAGCTTATCTGCTGCTACTGCATACTTCTTGCTGTAACCAAGTGGAAGGGGCAGATGGGAAATGCGAGCAATTTGTTTGCCGCTGTTCACAGGAGCCAGGAGCTGGCAACGAGAGGCTGGCACGTCTGGAATGGCTCGCAAGGGGCGGCTAACATTAAGGCCTAGTAGGTCAAATGCTGATTGCGTTTATAATGCCACGCCGCCTATTCGTTGCATCTGACAGACAAGATTACTAGTGGCCATATTTTTTGCTAGTAGCTCTGAGCAGCGAGCCACGCCCAGTAATGGCAGCCGGTTTGCCATAACGTATGTTAATAATAATAATAAATTTGTCATAGTGCCCTCAGAGAGCTCAATATCTTTCTAAGCACTTTAAATTGGCTGAAAAAGAAGCATGATCAAGTGGTTAGTGGTAGCATGCTCAATGACAACAATTGCTGAGGGGCTTAAGGTGATACAGCAAACGAGAAGCTCCTTCAGAAGATGCAACCTATCGCTGAGTACAAGGGTTTTCGAACTGCTGGTGCTTCTAAAAGTGAGAAGGCTACACAGTTAATAGCAAGGTTGAAATCCTGTTTCAGTCCAATCTCTTTGATCTCACAGTGACTGTAAATTCGACTGCCAACAGTGGTTGTTCATAATGCAAACCCGTGAGCACTATCAAAGCTGCTCAAAGATTAGCTATGACGCCATTCAAAATCTTGTGTTAAATTATTCTATTTGCTGAGCGTAAATTTGGTTTAAAGTTGACTGCATTTTAATGTTGTGCATTCGTCTTCAGGTGACTTGAAGAGCGTAGCAGATGTCGATATATTAAAAGTGTGGATGGTTTTCGTAAAGAGCTGAGCCATTGTTAAAGCATGGGCCTTTTTGGAGTTTTATTGGATCGATGTGGATATTTTGAGCCCACCTGCTTCGTCAAACCACTTTCCGATTCTGCAATCCATTTCAATTTTGCTTTTCTTCGCGATAACATGGGGGCTGGTTAGAAATTGCATTTCCAAATTATCTTACGCCATTGTGAATACACGCTTTTGATGAGCTTCGAAGAAGGACAACTATATAGCTAGGTTTACTTAAGACACGAGTTTGCTCCTCTGACTAAGCAAATAAAACGATATCACCTAGTTTGCCCATGATTTACTGCAGAAAGTAAACTAGCTAGGAATACTTGGGGCAAGCTCCAGAAAGAATACAGTCAGGACTGACTGCCCATCAACTGCTATACGAGGACTATTGTAGGTCGCACCCATAAATCCGAGCTGCAGATGCGTGTGATAGGCCTACGGATCTTCTGTCCGCGCTACATATAGAAAGGTTGCTACGTAAGCTAATCTTTACTTTTTAAGGCCCTATCTAGCTTCAGTAAGAGCGAAGCGGAATAACAGCAGTTCAATCTAGTACAATCTAACCATGCTGATATTGACAATCAACTATCACCTTAGCAGCTACAAGATCATCACGTTACCTAGTGATCCTTGTGGTGATCTAGCAGATCGCTTCTCAAGCTTCTTTTTCCTCAAGATATATAAGGTCAGCGAGTGCATTCGCATGTAAAAATTCCCGCTGGACTCCGTTCCCTCTGTAGCAGACACGATCGACTCATCTCACACAGTTCCTTGCAGTACCTCAGTGCCCACATTCGAGCCGATCTCTAGTGATTATTTTGAAGTTCATCTCCCAGTCAAAGACGACTACAAGCCTTTATAGACTCTTCACATCACCGCTGTCCTTCAGAGATGCATAGACTTGCGGTTGCCTAGCATAACCAACATTATAAATATGTCCTTAGCCTCAGGACTTGTCTTAAAAAAAGACTTATTTGGTTACTCATCAATACAGCAACAAAAGTCCAGGAGAACTTAAGATTCTTCCACCCAGTCTCCCTACTTTTATTCCTGTTGATGAGTCGTGGTAGACCTTTCTACATAAAAACTTCAAACCTAACATGCGAGTTTCAGTCCGGGTTTGTGCTGATTAATGATTTCACACAGTCAGCACTGCTGCGAGTGCATGCGGCCTTCTCAGGAATGCATACCCAGTTATATTCTCTCTTTTCTTCACTAGATCTTTCAGTGGTTTTTGAAGCAGTTGGTCACCAAGAATCTTTTGAGAGCCTCTATTCATGCATGGGCATCACTGACACCGCACTGCAATGTTTTAGCTCTCAGGTCTCCGTGAGAGCCTCCAGAGAATTGATGTCAACGGGTAAAAATCACCCAAGGAGCCTTTGAGCTACGGGGTACCCCAGTGCCATATGCTTGGTCCACCTCTTTTAGTAAGGATATAATTCATTTGATAACACAGTAAAACAACGGTTGTCAACTTGTGGTCCCGACCCCTTTGGGGGTCGAACGACCCTTTCACAGGGGTCGCCTAAGACCATCGGAAAACACGCATTTCCACATTTCGCACACAATACTTTTACGGTTGGAGTCGCCACAACACAAGGGACTGTACTAAAGGGTCGCGCTATAAGGAAGGTTTAGAACCACTGCCCTAAGAAAATGCTAATCTCTATCCAGGCCCTTCACATATGCTGCAGGACTCCAGCAAACGACATCGGTCATAAAATGCATTCTCATTGATCTCGATCATCAAAGGCGAGCACCTCAACCCCTGGGTTGAACCAGCGTGACTGTTTTTACCATTTCCCCATTTCTCTCTTGCTCTCTCTCTCTCCTCTCTCTCTCTCTCTCTCTCTCTTGCTGATGTTATTTCCATCCTCAATCTAGGCTTTGATTTTTAATTTCTATGCAGATGGCACAAATATGTATATTTGTTTCCACCCTTCCCAGCCTGTCAGCTTAAGGAACTTAACTCCCAAGCAGCATGTACTGCTTAAATTTGCAACTTTTTTAAAGCGGCAACTTGAAAAATTAAATTAAAACAAAACCAACTTATAAGTTGTGGATAAACCAAGGATTTCTTAGCTATGGGAACGCTCAAAAAGAGCTCGGCCGGCATATCGTTTAAAGCAGCTGCACAAAAGTTGATTGTCCTTTTTCAAAGTTCCCTTAGACTGGACAACCACATCAGCTCCACTGTTCAGTCATCCTAATTTCAGGTAACAATAATAATAATAGTAACCCATTTGATATAACCCCCGCAGATAACTCATCTCTTTCTAGGCACTTAATATTCGCTGCAAGGGAAGCGCAATCGAATTGACAGCGGTAGCTTGCTCAATAATAATAAGAATAACGTGGTTTGGGGTGACATGCACAGGGTCAGCATGCAAGAATGGTTAGTTGCAGCATGCACAGTGTCAGCACGCTTAAGCATATTAGGAACGAATCACATGGACTTGCTATACGCTACGATAAATATATGGGTTTTTAGTTTCTTTTTAAATGTGATCAAGCCAGGGGTTGTGTCGACGCAAGTCAGAAGTGAGTTCCAGGCTTTGAAAACATACGAACTAAAGGCATGATCTCCAAAGGATTTGGAGTTCTTACGAGTATAGGTAAACGATCAGATTCCGAAAAGCCAGTGGTACGTCGCTTAGCCTGGTGGGGAGTAGATCTAACAGGTAGGCTGAAGCCGAAGAATTAAGGAACCTAAAAGTGAGCGATATAACCTTGAAGTCGATGCATTGCTTGACTAGGAGCCAGTCTAGGTAGGCGAAAAGTGGTGTGATGTGGCAACTGCGACGCTCACGAAAGACAAGCCTAGATGCAGAGTTTTGATCCAGCTGAAAGCTCCTGATTGCACAGGCCGGTAGGCCAGCAAGCAGTGAGTTAAAGAAGCAAAGACGGGATGTCACACATGCATAGACCAATTTAGATGTGATATCCCTGTCTAAACAAGCTAGAATTTTAGCAATGCCATGTAGCTGAAAGAAGGGAGACTTGACTATGGAGCTGACACGGTCGTGTAATGAAAGGTCACTGTGGACAGGACATCTAGATTTCGTTCAGATTCAGCAGGAGATATCCAGGCAGAGTCGATTTTGAGGGTTAGCCTTTCCATGTTCAGAATCACACTTGGTTTTGCCATATCTCATTTGATTTTAAATCATTCATGTCATCAACATTACATTACATTAGCTCTAAAACCAGACTGGAGATTACTAGCAAGGTTTGAAGTTTCAATATTTGAGTTCAGCTAGTCTGTCACGAATCGTTCTTGTGTCTTTGATATGAATGGTAGAAGGAAGACTGGATGGAAGTCGCTTAAGCTCTCTTGGTCTAGTGTGGCCTTCTTGAGTAGTGGCCTGACTAAAGCCTTTTTCAAAGGTGCTGGGACGTGATATGAGGATGATGATATATTTATGACATTAGTTATGCATGGAAGTAGAAAATCTAGGCGTCAGAAGAGCAGGATGGTGGGAATAGGGTTTAGTGGACTAGTTGTGTTCTTTGATTGGAATTGGAACTTCAGGATGAGATTATTAGTGACCTGCTTAAATGTAGACATTGAGGTGCATCCAGGAATCGGGGGACAGCATTCTAGGCGGGATGTTGTCCTCGCAGGGATGGACTCCATGATCTTGTCTATCTTCTGGACAAAGAATTGAGAGAAGCGATCGGCTAGATCATCACAAGGATCATCAGGTAAGGAGCTAATCTGGTAGCGGTGGAGGAGATGGTTGATCGTCGACATTAGCATTTTTGGAATGTGCTTCTGTGATTCAGCAATTTTTTATAGAAGCTAGATTTGGCCTTTGCTAGGATCTATTGGTAGGATGTACAGTTGTCCTCGTATGCCTGCCGATGGACAGTCAGTCCGATCTTTTGTATGATTTTTCAAGCTTTTGCTTAGTAGACCTAGCTAGTTAAATGTCTGTCAGAAACCACAGGCCGTCTGAGCGAGGGCGCCCAGTTCGCTTAGTGAGAGGTGCAAACTCGTCGAGCATGTCAGCTAGTGTCGTGTTGCAGCTATCTACCAATGATGACAGATCCGAGGGGGGACTGAGCAGCAGAGGCGAAGCAGATTTTCTCGCACGGACAGCATCGATGTCAAGGGTCTTGAAGTTACGCGATTCGCAGCTGATTTTAGAGGAGGAGGCGGCACTCACTGTAGATCGAATGAGATCTGCACGTAGTCAGATAAGCAGGATTTGGTAATAATTGGTGATGAAACAGTGCAGTTGTATGAGAAAATCTGGTCGAGTGTGTTGCCCTTGATGTGAGTAGGGCTGTGCACATGAGCCTCAAGAGACAACGAGTCAGTCAATGCACGAAATTCAGTGCTGAAGGCGTCAAAAAAGTTATCAAAGTGAACGCTAACATCACCCATAACGAGGAAGGATCGATTTCGTGCACACAGAATCGAAATGAGATCGGAGAAATCTGAGATAAGGGAGGATTCGGTACCTGGTGAGCGATAGACTACTGCCACCATCGGTAGCTTGTTTTCGGATGAGACCAAGACAATTGATTCAAAAGACTGCTTCGAGGGTACTGCAAATGGCTTGAAGTTGAATTTTGAGCGTACGATAGCAGCAACTCCACCTCCAGTTTTGATTGATCTAGGGGTGTGAAGGAATGAGAAACCATTTTGGGGTGGCGTCATTGATTGTCGGGCAGTTTATCGATTTTAGCCAAGTTTCAGTTAGGGCAAGCAGGTCGATACCATTTTCAGAAATAATGTCGCTTATTACCAGAGGTTTATTGCACAATGATCGAGGATTCCTAAGGCAAGCGTCAAGTCAGGCCGATGGAGTTATAACAGGCCTGATGACCACTAAGTTAGAGAGATTCACAGTGACGCATGTGGGGGAGCGTGCTGAGGGGTTCGAGACAATGCTTGGAATACCAAACGAGCGGGTACTCAGCTCGAAGTTCCAGCCCAACGAGCGGCGTCTGAGCTGGCGGTTCCGGCCACCGCAGCGGCTCCGGCGTGCTTTTCTTTTGTTGACGTATAGTTCACGAATCTTCGCAACATGCCTTATGGGAATTTAAGTCTGCTGAAGCCAGCTACTATATTGGCATTGTTATTGAAATCTAACCTTGGACTGAAGTCGGACAAGAAGATTTTACTGTGCTTAGCCTGATTGACGGATTGTTTGTATAAGTAGGCCAGAGCAAGAGGATAGAGGGAGCTAAAAGTAAGTGACGAAACCTTTAAGCCAATACACTGGTTAATTCGGAGTCGCGTTACGACAAACAATCCAGCTTCAGGGTTCTGCATAAACTAGAAGAGCTAGATTGCACGGGTTACTTCACCTGTCAGCAACGAGCTTTGTAAGCTGAAAAGGCCAGTCCCTACTTCCACGAAACACCCTATCAAGGTTGGATTAAGTTACCGCCCCTAAGCCACATCGAAGTGGGTTAATGTGCCCCAGCTGAGTGCTGGCCTATAGCCCAACTAGAAAGTCATTTAGCTGTGCAACCTAAAAGTCTTTGGAGACCGTGCAACCAAAGCCTGGAGCTCACTCATGACTACTGCCATTCAAATCCTGACTTGAAGATAATAAATAGTAGTTAAAAAACTACTCCAAACATTTTCTAGGTCCGCAGGAATTGTCATTAGTGTGCTTAGACTGTGAATACTGACGCTAAGAAATTGAAGAGCTTCCTTTACAGCTCATGTAAACTGCGTAGGAAGATATTTCGTTCTCTTAAGGTTTCTGAAATCTCTATTAGTCGGAATCGATACCTGTCATGCTTGTTGGCAATCGTTGCTAAGATTTTCTCGAGAGTGTCTCTTCGGCAACGCACCGTATCTCAATAATTGTCGTCTTTTAGGCAGGCGACCATGAGAGGCAGCCAAGTGCCTAAAGTGTCTAAAGTTCCAGATAAAATATCTCAGACAGATGCTGTTTATTTGGATTCGCCAGCATCGTTCAAACACCGTGTTTATTTTAATCTGCACCCCTCTCTCTCTCTCTCTCTCTCTCTCTCTCTCTCTCTCTCTCTCTCTCTCTCTCTCTCTCTCTCTCTCTCTCTCTCTCTCTTTTAAGCCGCACATGCCACAAGGTTCTCTACGGTATCTCGCACGTATTCATCGAAATCAGGAAGAGAACTCCGCACGTTCTTTTCTTACCTCAAAGGACCTGAATCCAGTCTTCTTCCTGGTGCTTTGATGTCAGATTATTAGAATATTTAATATGCAATTGCCATCGCCGTGACCTGGAAGTTCAAACTCTGGGAGTGCAAAAAAGAGCTGGGAGCTAAGTTTCAAGTGAATGGAGTAAATTTGGTTAAGCTAGTCTGCTACTTTATAAGCTTTGCTGTTGGGTAGTTAACACCAAAGCTTTCATAGGATAAGGCAAAGCTCATGCCTATTGAAGCTCTTATGCAAGTAAATTAGACAAAATTGAAAACAACCAGTTCTATCAGGTCTAAATCGCGTCAAGAATACAAAACTCGCGAAAACCTTGGGCGCGAGAGGCGAGCCGGGGATTGAAGAACGGGTTCTTTAAATAAGCGTGCATTTGAAGTCAAGAAATGATAGGACAATGGGATAAAAATGAGTAAATTTCCTTCAGCTCCAATCGAATTTAAGGCTTAGAATGATGGAAGAAGCTAGGTAGCAGCACCAGAAAATGTTACATGACGAGCTTCCAGGCTGACCAGGAAGCTCGTCCTTAGACGCGTCAAAATTCCAAGCGCGGATCTTAGTCAATAATAGTTAATAATTGTTAATAGTTAACAGTTAATAATCAATCCGTTGCTCGGTCTTTGAGGCTCAAAATGAATCAGGTATAGCTCAAGTTGGTCAAGGTAAGAATCAGTTGAGCCTCAAGCGAGAGCTCAGTTCTCAGTTCTCATCGCGTTGGAACTGGTGCAGGCTTTTGCTCGATGCCTTGGAATGTTGCTAATCAATTAGGCCAGTGCGAGCGCGGATGAGAACCGACGCGGCCAATAACAACGAGCTCCCGTACCGTTGACAGCGATTAGGCACTTGCTACCAGTCAAGCAACGGATTGACTTCAAGGTTTTGTCGCTCACTTTTAGGTCCCTTCATTCTATGGCTCCAGCCTATCTGTCAGATATACTACCCCATCAGACTAAGCATCGTACCACCTGCTTTTCGGAATCCAACAGTCTAGAAATACCTCATACAAACCTTAAATCCTTTGTAGACCGTGCATTTAGTTCATATGCTCCCAAAGCCTGGAACTTCCTCCCGACCTGCGTCAGAACATCCCCTGATCTGACCACATTTAAAAGGAACCTAAAAACACATCTATTTAGGACAGCATTTAGTGGGCCCCTGTGATTCGTCCTTGATGTGCTTATGCGTGCTGACACTGTGCATGCTGCCACTAACCACATTTGCATGCTGACCCTGTGCATGTAACCCCTAACCATATTATTCATTTCGTTTGTTTTTTCAAGCATGATTTTACTTACCATTCAATTGCATTTCACTTTACAGCAAATGTAAAGCGCCTAGAGAGAGATTAAGTTCTCTGAGGGCGCTTTATCAAGTGAATTATTATTATTATTATTATTATTAGCACTGAGATGGCAGATGGTTGTGCGAGGGCAGCAGGTTTTTATCTATTGCAGATTGCCGTCGTCCGTAGTCCGACGCACGTCGGAAACACGACATTCGCTCGGAAGACTTTCGCAAGGTAGTAGCCGCATATGGGTACGACAGACTGGCTGCCCATCCCACCTTACACAACAATTCAAGCTCTCTCCGATTGGTCATGCAGTACTGCAGAAAGGCGCAGCCAAGGTTTCTCCGAGGAGAGACGACCTCATCCTGGCTGATCTGCGCTTAAGTCGCGCAACGATCCTGTTGATATTCCCAAAGCCTTTTTTTATCGTCTATATTTCGTATATATCGTTTATTTTTATCGTGTTGTGTGTGCCTGTTGCTTCTCGGCCACTGGTGTGTGCCCCGCTCTCGCCGGGTGGTTGGTCGGTTGTCTCGGTGCGGACTTTGATGTGGGCTGCCGTTTGGGCGGTTGGCTCGGTGTGGCCTTTGATGTGGGCACGTGGCCCACCATGGTGGCTCACCGCGGACGCACTCCATAATTTGTGGTGAGTCAGCCCGTAGCTTATATATGTAACCGCTGGGGGGAATAAGGATTGAGTCTCGTGCACCGCTCACGTTCGCCCGCTCATGTCTTCGTGTCTCCGTGAGACTCCACTAGCGCTGCTACAGCCGGAGACACAGTAACACAACACTAGTAAAGTTAGCTGATTTAACAGATACAGTACAAACATGTAGCGGCAGAAGAGCCTTTGCCGTATATCGACATCACTTGCAGTGGGAACTAAAGCATTGCCTTGGGCAGTACTCTATCCCAGTGGGCTGAGACCAGGCGGCGCCGTACTCGGCAGCGGCGACGCAGCGTCCCGTAGCCCAGCCGATATCTCGCCCTCACATGCGAAGTTGCTAGTGACTAGAACGGAAGCGGGTGGCATCCAAATTTTAAAAATAAGAACAACGCGTCGGTCCTCTTATCTGGCTCCGTCGCCGGCCAGACGCCGCATGAGCCGGACAGATTCACTTCGGATCACCCAGGCGCAAGTCAACGATCTCTGTTCCGGTGGGACTGCGTCGATCGCGGTGACCGCCGCGCCCTGACCGCTCGTGCTACTAAAGGAGGCGTTCTGGATTAAATGAACTCCGCGCTGCATGCACAGGAGCGGAAAGGCAAGTGCAGTTAGGTAGGCGCCGCCGTACGGCGTCGTCTCAGGTGCCTAGCATGTCTATCCGGCTTCCCGTCTCCGTCGCTGCCCGTCGCCGTTCTGGAAGATTACCAGAAAGATTCTGAAGCTGAGTGAGGGCTTACACTCTCGCTCCAGTGGCGGCACGGAATCGGTCGAAATGACGCACGCCAATCCATTTCATTGACATCCTATGCTAATTAGGGGGAGAGTAGCATGCTTCTTTGCGACCGCCTACTTTAGCTAAAGACGCTCTATGAGCAGCGGCTGACGCAAGACCGATCGGCAGCCGAGAGGTTCCTGGTTCCAGAAACCGGGCGGCGCAGCGTAGCTATCCCGACGGCGACGGATGCATGGCCGCGGTCGGAGCCAAGGCTTCAGTTGACGGTGCAACAACCGACGTGGACCGATTGCTCGCGGTAACTAGCGGTGCCGAGGAGAGACAGAAAAAAGGAGGCCGCTTCAATTGCTGTGCCTTGCTGGTGCTCGCCAAATTCTCAACCCAAGGGATACTTGTGAAGGGCCTCTCCATATTCCGTCATGTCAACTCGTCCTCGTTTGAGGCTTAGAGCGCTGCTCTATCACTCGTCAGCAGGCGAGCGCCATAATCTACGTATGTCTTAGCCCAACAGTGGCCTTGGCCTTCGTTGCCCACTTTGTAGCGGCATGCGAAGAGAGTGAGCACCAATAGCTGTTGACGCTAATGAAATATTTAATCACTTGACAGTTAAATATTAACTAATATAATTGCATTCAAGCTAAAGAGAATAATCCGAGAGCGATGGAACGAGACTAAGTAAAATAAATGTTAGCTGGTCGAATAGCTTCATTTATGTAGCTGCAGAGAAGCCTTAGCGGCTATCGCCCAGCTTCCTGTGAGCAACAAAGTATTGCCTACTGCAGCACTCGAAGTGCGAGCACCTTGCAAAGCTTGCCAAGAGCCAGGGCATAGCCAGCGAAGTACGCTATCGCATGATACGCAACATCAATCTGCCTCAATTCTGCCCCTGTTTCGCTGAACGGCCTTGCTTACGAATGGCTGAGCGCCTGGAGATGCTGGGGCAAGCTTTCTTGAATGGCGTCACACAGCAGTTGCTGCAAAGCTCGAGGGCTAGCGGTCTTCAGCGAAAATGAATTCTGGCGTTGCTTGTTCGACGACGTGACTAAACTCATTCTATGAGAGTTGGCTACCGAATGCGTACCGAAAGCCGCTTAGGCTGTGAGTGCACTATAAAAATCTCTCCTGCGTAACACCCATATGATCTTTATGACTTTGTGGAGTTACGGACGGAGATACACACATACACACACACACACACACACACACACACACACACACACACACACACACACACACACACACACACACACACACACACACACACCAGGCGGCGTGGTTACAACGCCTACGTCAGACAACCAACGTCCGGTGAAGTTGAGACATATAACATTACCTACCGGTTGTCTTCTTTTCACGCCCTCTAAGCTCGAATGTATCAGGGTCAGGTAAAGATCGTTTTAGTAATCTAGATCGTAGGTCGTGGCAGCAGTGTTAATTGGCGATTCGTGCATACATATACTTATAAATCGCGAGCAATTACAATCGTGAGCTACTTTATTTTCAGTAATGGCATAAGGAGATGCGTACTGTCATATGTGGAGCCGCCAGGATTTTTATCGCATGGGCAATCGACCGGCAAGCTGCTCGATTTTCGTACAGGATCAAGACCAACCGTCGATGAAAAGCTATAGCGCAAGTACCTGCGTTCACTCGACACGACATTGGCGGTTGCTTATCGAGAATTGGAAGTAAGACGTAATCGTCAGGGGGGCGTAGCCATAGGGAGTGTCTCCTGGCGGTGCCCCCTCCCCCTTCGCTGTAGGGGGGGGGGGCATGCCCCCTGCTCCCCTGGCTTCCGCTACTGTGTGCAGTATACGTAAAAGCCCAATGGTGATGGAGTGACTCCGCTGGCTCCATTGTACCGGATCTCATGGCAGTAAGAACTTGTTGGCACTTGAAAAAAATGAGAGAATTAGGCCAGAGGCTGCGCCGCGGCCGCAGCGCTGGGGCAACCCCAGACTCAAGGCCTCAGAAGAGCGGGAGCACGCTCTCCGAACCCAAAATGGCGTCGGAAGCGCAGCTCTGTCGCAGTGCAGTCCGCCGCCGGCGTCGATTGCCGAGGCGTCTGCCGCTTGGTGCAGCCTCTTGGTGAGCCGCGATGGCACACTAGGTAAGGCGGCTGCTTTCACGACCTCGGTCCCGAGATCGTGGGTTCGATTCCTGCGGTCGGCGATCCTTCATCGCCACTGCAAGCTGTGGTGATAGCCGTAAAGGCTCTTTTGTCGCTATGCAAAAGAGGCTGTTTAACCAGCTTGGATTTATTTTTATTTCAGTCGGCCGCCGGCTGCCCAAGGCACCGACCGCGAGAGCGGTCTGACTGCTCACTGCCCGAACGCCGCTACCGGAGGTGGAGAGCGGAGTAGCGCTAGCGACGTCGGTGCAGTTTTTCACCTTTACCCATCGGCACTTCCGCCGAAACTTAACTGCGACGCTGACGGTCACAGCGGCATTCGCGCCGCCGTTGTCGCCGGCGGTCCGGCGTGTCGGTGGGCTGGCGGGCGCGAACGGCCAGCACACAGGAGCAGCCGCGGAGTTGTGCGCAATAGTAATAATAATAGTATTAATAATAATAATAATACACTGATAAAGCGCCCTCAGATAATTCAATCTCTTTATTGATGAGCCGGGATGGCGCGCTAGGTAAGGATGTTGTTTTTCACGACTTCGGTCCCGAGGTCGTGGGTTCGTTTCCTGCTGTGGGCGATCCTTTATTGCCAATGCAAGCGGTGGCGATAGCCGCCAAGGCTCTTCTATCGCTATACAAAAAGAGGCTGTTAAATCAGCTTGTATTTTTCTAGGCGCTTTACATTTGCTGCAAAGGAAACGTGATCGCATGGTGAGTGGTATCATGCTTGATAAACAACATGAATAACATGGTTAGGGGTGACATGCACAGGGTCAGCATGCAAGTGTGGTTAGTAGCAGCATGCACAGTGTCAGCACGCATAATCACATACAGGACGAATTACAGGGCCCTACTAAATGCTGTCCTAAATAGGTGGGTTTTTAAGTTTTTTTTTTAAATGTGGTCAAGTCAGGAGAAGTTGTGACGCAGGTTGGGAGGGAGTTCCAGGCTTTGGGAGCATACGAACTAAATGCACGGTCTCCAAAGGATTCGAGGTTTGTACGAGGTATTGGTAAACTGTTGGATTCCGAAAAGCGGGTGGTACGATGCTTGGCCAGGTGAGGGAGTAGACCTGAGAGACAGGCTGGAGCCAAAGAATGAAGTGACCTAAAAGTGAGCGACAAAACCTTGAAGTCGATCCGTTGCTTGACTGGTAGCCAGTGCAGGTCGGCGAAAAGCGGGTGCGAAGTGGCGACTGTCACGCTCACGACAGCCAAGCCTAGCTAGCTAGCCGAGTCTCGAGGAGCCGGAAGTGGTCGCGCCGCGGGAGCCGGGCCTATCCGTGGCCAGGCAGCGGCCGACCCGACCGCGGGTGGGCTGCGCGGCTGGCTCGCCGTTCCGGCGTCGGGCTGCCGGGCGTCGGTTCCGGCTCACTTCCTGCCGTGGGCGCCGTGCCCGCCGCCAGACGTGAGACAGACAGAAAGTGAGAGCTGACTCAGCGGACGAATGCTGTCGCCGCATAGGGCTGGCCAATCGGGCTTGGCGTGCGAAATGACTACGTCGTCGCCCGGCTATTGGACGGACGGGCGGACGGGCGGGCGGCAGTTGGCGGACTGCACGGACTTTCAATGCTGCAATCGCGGGCGATGCGCGGGCGGCGCGACCAGAAAAGCGGAAGTCAGTCCTCGTCAGAGCGAGGCCGACAGCGACGCCGTCGAGCCGACGCGGGATGATTGCTCGGGGCCACGCGAGAGCAGCGCGCGGCCCCGCGTGCGCGCTGTGCTCAGGGTCGCTGAGCGGCTGAGCGGCTCAGGCTGCGCTCAGGGTCACGTGCTGCGCTCAGGATCGCTGCGCTCGTCGAAGGCCGGAGGAGCCTCGCCCGGCGGCGGGCCCCCGGGTGGCGTTCCGAGGCGCCTCGACCGGAGAAAAACAGTCTTCGGCCGCGCGTCGAGCTCTCGTCGCGCGGTGACGAGGCCGCTAGGCCTGGGCTGAGGATACTGTGCCTGGCGTGCCAACGCAGTCGCAGCCCTCCGCATAGCTCAAGCCTGCTCTATCGCAGTCCGCCGTTGCCCAAGGCTGCACGTAGCTCCGAGCTACTACATCGCGAACCGTTTCCCCGGCAGTTTAGGAATCAGAAGGCGGTGCAGCAAGCTAGGACTCAAGGGATATAGCGGATAAAGTGCGACTAGTGAATGGTTTGTTTGAAACCTGGTTTGAAATCTGTGGTTTTAAACCAACAAATATCAGCGTCGGTCTTATTGGTTTTAAACACCCCGTCACAGTGAGTCGTTGCCTCGCACAGGACGTCCCTGCTACTCACTCTCTATGGCGCAACAAGACAAGAACAAAGGTGGGTGCCCTGCCAGCGATGTATCTGTCTATTTTTCCGAAAAGTTTGAGTCTGAAGGATTGAAGCTGTCTCGGCGCTGATGCCTATATAGTTCGTCCACTTGTGTGGATTCATGTCAAAAGATGAAGCAACATCTAGTCAGTTGTAAAAAGAAGCCTTCAGCAAGGATTGTAGGAATGCCGCGCCAAGCCACCCTCCAATCCCCTCGATATGATCGAACTTGACGGTTTTTCGCCGAAACGTTCGCTGATAAATTAGCACGTGTGAATATTGGAGATGGACCCGAAAGGGTTCTCATCGGTGAGTTAGATGAATAAATCTTGCCTGAAGAGGGCACAATAGTTTTCGAAGAAGAACTCAACTAAACGAGCCGCCGGACAGAAGTAAGAGCCAGAGGTAAGATGAAAGAACTGAGTAGAGTGTCTTCGAAAATAAGTAAAAACCAATACAAAACAAAAAATGGTTTCAAATGGCTTAAACGGTTTTAAACTGGCCGCCCAAATTAATTTTGTTTAAAACCAAGCACCAAGTGCGATATTAAAGTCAATGTCATCTATCTTATGGTAGAGTATGAGATGTGCAAGTTTTGTTACGTTCTGGTTAGTTACTATAATAGTTACTTTAATATGTAATATAGTTACTTTAGTATATAATATATTTAATATATTTAATTTAATGTTTAAGATGCTATACGTATAGCGAGTATGTGAACTTCCCAGAAAACGACATAGTTCTCTAAGGACGCTATAAACAATGTCATTATAAAGTCATTATTACAGCTACGTAGCAAGCTTGCCTGCTAATTAACATTGAATGGAGTTTCACAGTCTTTAGAAATTATGCTCATCATCTGGCGACGAGCTTAGTATAAAACACAAACGCAAATTAAAAGTACTATGGAATGAGTTAGATTAATCAATACTTTTCCCACACATTCAATATTATTTACCGGGAAAATTGAACGCTCACAATTGAGGTCACCCGTGCTATTGAATTGTTATTATTTAGTTGAGCATTTTGACGCTAGCAAACCCATCGTACGTGGACACAGATGGAGAATTTTAGATTTAATGCCATAGTTTGTGCGGGTAGCCACAATTAGTAGTAGGAGTGGCGTCCATTCGTTACCTTTAATAGGTTTCAGAACAAATTACATGGATTCGTGTGTGCAAATGAAATCATCTGTCCAAACTGGCCGTCTTTTAGTCTTTACTGCTTCGGCGAAATGATGGGGTACTACCCCGACTCCGTTCCGCAGAGTCGTAATGCCAAGTCGTGGCTATTCAATTCGCTGTCGGCAAAATAAGGCTCCGAGAGTGGGCTGTAGGAATTAGTTGGAGCGCATCTGCAGCCAACAGACCAGCAGACGGCAGCCGCGCCCGCAGCGGCTGGGCAAGTGAAGAACGCTAGCTGAATACGTCGCTTGCCCGTGCTCCTAACGAGAGCGGGTTTTCCCTGGATGGCGTTTGCAACCGAGCGACGATAGTCTTGCTCCTCTGGCGGCAGCCGCCTCGACGGGCACACGCGACGCTCAAGCCACCATTGGCGCGGGATTGCGAGCTCGAGAGCATTGACGTCATTGCTTCTTCCGGTCATTCTTCCTCGCGTGGTCGAACCTTTAGCCTCCGCTTAGTCACGGGGTTGCACCACGGCTCGCTAGCTACTGCGGCCAGAAAGTGCATCGGCTCGCGACGAGCTTGTGCTCAGGCAGCGGCCAATTGCAAATGAAAGAGTCGGCTTGAGGTCTGCGGGAATCATCTGCAACCTCTACCGCCTGGTCATTTGGTGGCTGAAAGACATGTCTCAGAAGGTGGAAAATGTTCACGAATGGGACCGCAGGTAGCTAGTGTCGCGATAACTGGCGCCCATCGGAGGTCAAGCGCCCAGCCTTTGACCTCGACATTCTCAGCGCGCTTCAGATTTTGACGGCTGCGGTGTGGGCGAGAGCGCGAGGACGCGCGAGGTCAAGGCCTCGAGCGCCGCTAGATGCCTCTTGGCGGCAGCTAAGAGCCGAGCGAATGACTACAAGAGGCGAACCATCAGCTGACTCCTCGCTTAGCGGAGGTCGGCCCGGCCGGCAGTTGCACGACTGCAGCACCATCGTACTGAGGCCATGTCGTGGTCAGGCGCCCAAGCTCGAGTTCAATCGGCTTAGGCAGGGTGCCTACGCGGCGGTTCTCATTCACCACGGTATGAGCAAAACGAGACATCGAGCCACCCGGAAAACAGGCTACCGTAGTCTTCTAGGCTGATTCAGCAGCCTCATTCTTAGAGCTACAAAAAAGCAGCGAAAGCTTTAGCCACATCTATAGCTGGCCTTTTAGAAATCGGTTTGCTGGTGTGCGATATTAACGCATGAGCTGGGTCGTGAATTCGTAGCACCTAATGACGTAGCTAGGAGCCTGTAGCAAGACGGTGAGAAATCTGCCCTCTCCAGCCGGGGTCGAAGTTTATGCACTCTCACGAAGTGCTGGCAGTCGTGGCAGATCAGCTGCACTCATATATTGAAACTTCAAACCTTGCTAGTAAGTTCCAGTCTGGTCTTGGAGTTACATCTTGAGAAACTTTGAAAACGAAAGAATGAACTATTTATAAAGTAAGGATAGTTATATTGGTAGATCAGAGCTAGTTAACAAGGGGTGGAGAGGGATAGTGAGGAAAAAGAATATTTATGCTGTACTATTGAATTAATATGCTGCACTATTGAAAAACGAGGTGCACATCTCTTTTTGAGCAGCGATTCTTCATCGGTGAATGCAAACATGTGGCTCTTTTTGGATGAAAAATTGGAGCTTCACTCTGCTGTGAGAATCTTCCTTGGGGGTGCCGGTGCCCACTCTCTGTCGTCGTGGAACGAAGTGCTAGAGCTAGCGCCTGGGAAATACCACAGGATGACGTCAATATCAGAGCCGCTTCAAGCACTGAATATGGGAGTAGGCTGCCATCTGCTGCCGACTGGCAATTTATCAGCTGGTCTGCCGTCGAATCACCATGACGGTGGCCTTCGGTGCAGCTGCTCCAGGCAGTACTGCTTTAAAAAGCATGGCCACCAGCGTTCTCTGAGTTCGCTCTAGAGGCGCGTTCCCTCTGAAGGAGCCTTCTGGCCTCCAAGAACAGGTGACTCAAGCAGGAGAAGCTTATTGGTTCCTTCTGCTTTGCCGCATTGTCGAAGTCAATAACAAGCAGCAAAGTAGCATTAAACTCTTAACATACTTAGTGACGTCCTAAGTGAGAGCAGCTGCAACGGCTGCATGGCTTGCTGCAACGGCTTAGCATAGAGCTTACGTAGTTTGACACTTCTAAGAGTGACTCTTATGATGATCATGACTATGATGATTATGATGATTATGCCAGAAAGTCTTTCTCTCGCTTAGATCATGTAATGCGATGTATATCCATCGCAGCTCCACAAACCCGCAAAGCCACAAAGACTATATGGGCGTCAAACAGGAGAGCATCTTTCTTTAATAGCGGACACAGAGCCTAAGCGGCTTTCAATACGCATTCGGTAGCCGACAGACTTAATCTCACGCAGCAAAGAGAAAGTAAGAAGCGTAGCTGAGTAAGGAGGGCTTTTGAGGCAGTGAGTAGCATGGAAGTAGCAGCTCAGGATGGCTGACAAGGATGTGCTGTAGTCAACAGCAGGAGAGTAGATGATGTAGAGAAAGAATTGTGGAAGTGATTTCCACAGTATAGGACCTGCAGGGAAAAAACCTTCTGTCGCCAACGGTCATTAAGTGCAGGAATGGAACAGTTAATTTACTTTCTGTAAAGGATGATTTGGGCCCGAGAGGCTGAAACTCCTCAGTAGCAGTTTAGCTAGTTATGAAGGAGCCAAGCCGTCCTGGGCCTTGTGGGTCAGCGTAAGAACTCTAATCGTAGCTGCTCCGGTCAAGCGGAAATGATCGAAGCTCCTTCAGCAAAGGAGACGTGCAATCAAAACTCTGGGAGTTTTAACTAGCCTTGCAGCCATATTCATCACCAGCTGCACTGGGTTAATGGCTTCTTTGGTAGCCCAGTCAAAATGTAGCTGCAATAATCCAGCCGAGAAGACATAACCAGGGAGCTAGTTAAATTCTGTGTAAGCAAGTTACCGTAGTAGGCAGCCCCTAGCTAATCTTAGATAGGGATCGGAAGTGGTGGCTAGCTGTTGAGGCAGCCTTCTTTATGAAAATTTCAAAATGTAGGCGGCTGTCAAAGACGACACCTCAATTCCGAGCACATTGTGAAGTCACAAGTGTCATCTATTTAAAGAGCAAAATACTCTCGTCCAGTCACATGCTTGGGGTGTCATATGAGTAGCAGTTGATTTTTACCATCGTTAAGTTCAAGGAAATTTGTTGATATCCAGGATTGAATGTCCGGAAGTCAAACATTTAGTTTCCCAATCGCTGCACGAGATTTCAACGGTTTGGACGACAAATACAGCTAAGTATCGGCAGCATGAATGTCATAGCGATTCCATTCGTCAGCATGAAAGTCATAGCGATTCCATAGCCCCGAGTCGCTTTACCCAGAGGATCAGTATAAATAAAGAACAGAAAAATACCGGGGGTGGAACCCTGTGAAACTCCACTGGTGACTAGTCTGGTGGATGAGACCTGACCTCCAAACGACATGGATAACACAATCAGACAAATACCATTTGAATCACGCTGGAGCCTCTTCTGCCAGACCGATCATTGCTTTCAATCATTCAAGTAGGATTACCGGGTCAGCTGTGTTGAAGGCAGCTGACAGATGTAGCGGGGCTAGGCTGATAGATGTAGCATAGATGTAGATGTAGCAGGGCTAGGCTGATATATGTAACATAGATGTAGATGTAGCAGGGCTAGGTTGATAGATGTAGCATAGATGTAGATGTAGCAGGGCTAGGCTGATAGATGTAGCATAAATGTCGATGTAGCAGGGCTAGGCTGACAGATGTAGCGTAGATCTAGATCTAGCGGGGCTAGGCTGACAGATGTAGCAGGGCTGGGCTGATAGATGTAGCAGGGCTAGGGCGATGACATCCCACTCATCATTGCTGCATAAGATGTCCTAGCTTACACGGAGGAGAGCAGTTTGAGTGGAGTGCTGGCGCTTGAGCCCCGATTAAAATTTGTCTGAAATTGTATTCATATCAATGTGTGCTACCAGCTGTATAGCGAAAATTCTTTCAAGCATCTTTGACGAAAAGAGACGAAGGGAAACTGGGCGATAATTTGCTAGGACCTTTAAATCTAATCCAGATTGTTTAAGTAACGGTCTAAGGATGGCTGATTTTAAGAACTTTGGTACAACCCTTTTTCAGAAGAAGCATTAAAAATCTTAGTTATGGCTGAGCTAATTTTGCGTGCTAGTGAAGACCACAGAGATGATGGTCTTAAAGTGACGAGCTCTCTCTTTAAAAGTCATTATTAAATTAGCCCCATTGCTGAGTGATGGTCTTAAGGCGACGAGCTCTCTCTTTAAAAGTCATTATTAAATTAGCCCCATTGCTGAGTAAACCAATATCGAAGCATTGATAGGGAAAACTGATCTGCAATCAAGTCGCTGTACAGACTAAGTACTGCATTATAATGGCGGTTTACTTTTTAGCAACGGCTGTGTGATCTCAAATTAGTATAAGATTTCATAAACCTTTAAAAATTGCGACAGCTACTCCTTTGTTTAATCGGGTTTAAAAAGTATAAAATATAATGACCCATTTTGAGTGTTTATTGAAGAGATTAGCAAATTTCTCTAAAAGCCGAAAGGCTCAACTTGGTGCGAGAGTCATGCAATGTTTCAAAAAGTCTTATTAGCTCCACGACTCTGCTAAGGAGCTCGACTGCTATCTCAGCAGCCTAGCCTAGGGAGTAAAATTAAAGAACTAAAAACCAGCTGATTTAACCGCCTCTTTTTTATAGCGGCAGACGAGCTTTTATGGCTATCACCACCGCTTGCAGCATCAATAAAGGATTGTCCACCGCAGGATTTGAACCGATGATTTCAGGCCCGAGGTCGTGAAAAACAACCACCGTACCAAGTGTGTCATCACGGCGAGAATGTCGTGACTGTAATGGCAGGACTCGCAACATAAGCCATATGCTTGACTTGATTGAGTGTGACTCATTTGATTGCTCATTATAACTGCCAAACTGAAAAGGCGTATGCAATCCACGAGCGTAAGGAGAAACGGCTAACATTTTCCACAACGCTTGAAGCGTGTGGTGAATTAAAGAGGTTTGCTCTTCTAATAGGCGAGGATGTTGTGCGACCATCACCAGGTGCTCGAAATTTAGGTGTCGTTTTTGAAAAATGCCTCAATTTTAAAAGCTTCAATCTGAAGACTGCTTCTGCAGCTAGCCATCACATCCGATCCCTATCCAAGATTAGGAGCTGTCTTCCACAGTGGCTTGCAAAAAATTTAACTAGCTCCTTAGTTCTGTCCCGGCTTGATTATTGCTATTCCCTATTGGGTGGGCTACCAAAAAAAGCGATTAGGCCACTGCAGCCGACTATGAATATGGCTGCAAGGCTAGTCTTCAAATCCCAGAAAGTTGAGCACGTGTCTCCTTTGCTAAAAGAGCTAAGATGAATGCCGGTTGACCAACGGATTCAGAGCAAGGTTCTTACGCTGATCCACAAGGCCCCCCACGGCTTGGCTCCTTCGTACCTAGGTGAACTGCTGCATCAGTTTCAGCCTGTTCGTGCCCTCAGGTCCTGTGTGAACAATGAATTAGCTGTCCCATTCCTCCGCTTAAAGACCGTTGGCGACAGAATCTTTAGCTCTGCAGGTCCTAGACTGTGGAACTCGCTTCCACAATTCTTACGCAACAACTACTCTCCTACTGCCGACTATGGGTCATCCTTTTCAGCGGTCCTGAGCTGCTACTTTCATGCTACTTACTACCTAAACTGCTCTCCTGACTCTGCTATGCTTCCCACTTTCTCTTTGCTACGTGAGACGAAGTCTGTTGGTTACCGAATGTGCACCGAAAGCCGCTTAGGCTGTTAGTGGGCTACAAAAAACTCTCGTGTGTAACACCCACATGGTCTTTATGACTTTGAGGAGTTACAGACGGAGACACATTAAATTAAATTACAATACATCCGGACGAACTTTTCGCTGGCTGTCAAATGAATTTAAGATCTTATCTCAGTCGTCGAGCTGTAATGCTGTGGCCACAGACCCTACTGCGCGCCTAGACGTACAAGCGAGACCTTGAGACTGGCCTTGGCTTAATGCCCCTGAGAGGGTAACGATTAAACGGGAGTTTTCAGTCATTTCTCACAATTTAGATAGACGAAAATCATGGATGCAAAGTAGGCATCTAAAATCAGACTCTTAAAATAAAAAATGACATCTCTGATTGAAAATATCCGCAAACGTGCCTTGTGCACGTGTATTTTGTATTACTTGACGTTAAAGCATATTTCATTGATACTGCGGTAGCACTTTGCAAGAATCGGGCTCAAAACATTTTGAAGTGCTTTCTTTCTTAACCAATCATATAGTATCTAAAATAAGGTATAGATCATCAGGTTAGAGGAGACTTGGACGCGTATTTATTTCCAGAGCTTAGTAGCTAAATTGTTTCAGAACACAAACGCTCGAAGACAGTGACTAGCTTATGGAAAGCACTACACAGCATCTCCGACAATGGTATCACATCTAAGTGGCTGTAGATCATTAAATGCGAGCATATTGCTACTTGATTTATTATTTAATTGAATGTACTACCATCGGGTGAATTTCATCAGTTTGTTCGTTTTGTATGATGACGAAACTGATTTACTAAGCAAAAAGGTTGGCTCCCTAAAACTGTAGGGAACGCAGTGCTTCCGCAGAAGACACCTTTAAAAAATCCAACGAAAGAAGTATTTACAACTAAAATGGCACGCAGCGCTACAATTTTGTATTCGCAAATAAAAAAGTAGAGTTAATCGATAAGCCACTTCAATTAGGTAGAAAGTGCATAAACTCTCACTGTCGTTATGTCACTCTGCTGCTTTGCTGCGTGCAGTTGCACGCAAGCAAGTAGGCAATAAATCGCGGCGTTATATCAATCCTGGCCATTAGTGAGCAAAATAGCTTTTCCAAATCCAATAAAACAAGCAGCATACATTTCTACGATGCGCTTCAAGATTCTCACGAAATAATTTGAATAAAACAAGCGGTGAGAGTGCTTGAGCTGCTACTCGAGAGCGAGTCTTGCCAAGGGGATCGAGCATGCAGCATTGCGTTGCAATCACTCTGAACCGGCGCGAGGTTTTCATTCATGCAGCGAGCTTTTCATCGGTGTCATATAGTCCTTCTTACAAGATGGCCTCGCGAAGATGGTCAATTATGACTGCTGGGTTGGAATATCCGTCTACTTTGGTCAAATTAATCGCCAGAGAGATTCAAATAATCAGATACTCGTCACGCCAGCATGGCGGAAAAGTAGCATAACACCGACAGCCACATGTAGTTATCTCAGCCGCCTTCGTAGTGATAATTGAAAGGGGTGCAACATGACTATCGGTAATCCGTTTCTTCTGTTTGGGTAGCCGAGTCGGTCCCGGTTACTTGATGGCCTTTCGGCAGAACGAGATTAACAGATAAATAGCTACTGCTGCTATTGACAAAGTAAAGATTACAGGAAGTACAATGGTGCACAATTTTGGTGCGGGGTGGAGGTTTTTAAAGATGGTCTAGTCACAGTTATAGGATGATTCTTAGTGGTAGATGCCGAAGGTCGTGTGGTGGTATTGGTTGAAGGTGGTGCGGTAGTAGTAGTGCTAGGAGAAAGAGCTGTTGGTATGACGACACCAGCTCTCTTGATCGTCTTCTGAGGACGCAGGACGCGCAGGATTCGCAACGACTTGATTGCGCTCAGGTTCTCGCCGGCGGCGTTGTCGCTGAAACGGAGCGAGCATCAAGCGAGCGATCGCGGGGCTGGCGGGGCGGCGCGGGGCGGAGAGGGACCGGCGCCCGTTGTGAACTGTGAACTGCGAGGCGGCGCCCGCTCCGCCGTCTGCGAAAAGCGGAAGCGAGAAGCACCGGCTCTCAGAAAAGCCGGCGCTTCTCGAAGTCAGCTCGCTCCGAAAAGACGCACGGGTAGCGAAGCAAGGCAACCCTCGCGCGCATGCGCTTCGCGTGCGCGGTGCGCATGCGTGGCGGCAGCCAGCTGTGCGGCGGCGGCGGCGGCGGCGGCGGCGGCGGCGGCGGCGGCGGCGGCGGCGGCGGCGGCGGCGGCGGACAGTCGCCGAGCGTCGTGAGAAATTAGCGGCGACGTACGAGTCCGCGAGATCCACTGGCGGCTGAGGAACGCTGGCCGAACGGCTGGAACAAACTGTCGGGGAAAGCATGAAGCAAAATAAAGTGCGTAAAAGTAGAAGAAAGCAGGTCACCAAGCCCTAGGAAACATTAATACCTCAGCTGGCTAATTTTCTGCACGGTTGCATACTCAGATAGTAACCAACGAGAATCAAGCTGCTAGCTCGGCCTTCGGCTTCTAGTCTTTTTGGAACGTCATTATTACTAAAAATCTCCAGCCCCAGGAACAACAGAACCAAGTCGAGAGCTCTAGCCCTGCAGCGGTAATCCTTAATAGGCTGTGTTATAGTTTAAGAGCCGCCATGGATTCTACTTTCAGTATATTCATACAAATATGTACAAAATATCGTATGAAATATAGGTATAAAAGGCTCCTGTCTCACTCGACATTTTTCGTTTTTTTTAATCCTGGCGGCGCCTCTGAAAGAATCGCTAGATTGGCGTTGTTATAGGATGTTCCGATATAGCTTTGAGGCCTTCCTAACTCCCATCGCCACTTAAGGCTCTAATTTTTGCCAAGAGTATTCACTTAACGAGAAATCAGAGAGAATTTCTTTCTTGGACTGTGAGAAAGTGTGCTTTTGCAAGGAAAACCCTATGTGAGCCGTCTCAGGCTAATACTTGTAGAAGATTATACAATTCATAAACTAGGGAGCACCGCTTGAAGTATTCGAAAGGATTCGACACGGAAGAACTAGCCAATATTATTTTCAATGATTAATTTGAATTTTAGCATATTTTAATTTTAAGTCATTCAACTGATTTGAAACACGTTTACTTTAGGTGTTAACGGAAAACTAACCCAGAATGTTCAAAATCGAATAAGTATGGGTAAGTATATGCTTTGGCAAAAACAGCTCAAAGCTTATTGTGGCTATAGCGCAGGATTGGACAGGCCTTTCAACTCAGACCGTTACCGATGACGTGTGCAAAAGCATGAACGATGTGCTCTTAGAAGAAGTATTGCAATTCATGATGCAGCAGATCAATATTTTAGAGTAACGCCAAACGTATAAGGTTTTGTAAGAGAAATATTCTTAACAAGTCGGAAGTAATTAATAAAGGGCTGCTGCTGATAACTTTAACAATAATTTCTCTCTATTGTGTCCTGAACCATTTTGCTAACTTCTTGCAACTTAACAAAGCCTTTAATTGATCTTGGCATGTTTTAATTTGGCTTCAATCACACATGGACGGCTGCAAATTTTATTAACTTGAATGATGATAAAACAAACTTACTAGCTATAGTTAAAGCAGTGATTTAGAAGTTGGAAAGGCTAACGCTCAAAATCGGCTCTGCCAGCATCTCATGTTGAATCTGCATGAAATCTAGGTGTCATGATCCAAAGTGACCTTCATTAGACGACCACGTCAGCTCCATAGTCAAGTCCACCTACTTTCAGCTGCATAACATTGCTAAAATTTGGTCGTGTTTAGACAGGGATGCCACATCTAGTTGGTCCATGCATTTGTGGCATCCCGTCTTGAATTTTTAACTCACTGCTTGCTGGTCAACTGGCCTCAATCAGGTACTTACAGCTGATACAAAACTCTGCCGCTAGGCTTGTCTGTCGCGAGCGTCGCAGTCGCAACATCGCACCACTTCTCGTTGACCTGCACTGGCTACCAGTCAAGAAACGCCACGGCTTCAAGGTTTTGTCACTCACCTTTAGGTTCCTTTATTTTTTGGCTCCAGCCTACCTATTAGATCTATTGCCTCATCAAGCTAAGCGTCGTACCACCCGCTTTTCGGAATCTGTTTACCCGTATGCGTTATCTGTTTACCTATACCCCGTACAAACGTCACATGTTTTGGAGACCATGCCTTTAGTTCGTATGTTCCCAGATTATGATAATTATCCCAACTTGTGTCACGAAATCCCCTGACTTGACCACATTTAAAAAGAAATTAAAAATGCACCTATTATAGTATTTAGTGGGTCCCTGCGACTCGTCTTTTATGTGCTTACGCCTGCTGACACCGGACAGGGTACCACTAACAATGCTTGCGTGCTGACCCTGTGCATGTCACCCCTAACATT
The DNA here is from genome assembly GCA_009760855.2 of Cristatella mucedo. Taxonomy (NCBI): domain Eukaryota; kingdom Metazoa; phylum Bryozoa; class Phylactolaemata; family Cristatellidae; genus Cristatella; species Cristatella mucedo. Next base: position 1,762,380 of record WPIO01000038.1, on the reverse strand, counting down.
ATTATTCTTGTTGTTTATTGACCATGCTAACGCTAAACATTTTATTGTGTTTCCTTTGGAGCAAATGCAAAGCGCCTAAAAAGAGATTAAGTTATCCGAGGGCACTTTATCAAGTGTGTTATTATTATTATAACTATTATAATTAATCTATCAGAAGTGCTCTCCAAAGAGCAATGTGTGCTTGTTAAAATGCATTACCCTAAACTGATAGATGTAAGAATGTTCTTCGTCTAGCGATGATTCATTGATTCATTTCAGGCTCTGGTTTGTGCTAGCGGTTCTTGTATTCGCTCCAACCAAGGCCAAGGTAAATGCAGTTGAATACTGAGGTCAGGGGGTCGAGCTCCATTGCGTGTGTGAAACGCCTGAATGGAAGTTAATTTCTTCTAGTGCGCTATGCGAATGAATTATATATTTTATTTTAGGCTCAAATTCACCCTATTAATTCTCCGAATTGAAGTTTCGAATTCTGCTACGGTAATCTTAAAGAACGAAATATGGCCAAGTACTTCTGCCTATTTTACTTGCGAGCCCAATAGCAGAACTGAAGTTGCAAATAACCGACATTTGGCGTCTGATTCTGGGCCAAATGCAAAGTATCCTGTGGTCTACCGCTACCATTAATCGTGCCCGTTGGGACAGGCGCTTGTATTTATATCTTAATTGCTGCAAGAATAGGCCGGCTTAATGCTTAATTTTCAACTTGTTTAACATAGTTGACTACTTATGATGGCTGAGGAGGCGGTGCGATATATGAAATAAATCTGATTGTTTAGTATGTGTGGCGAGTAATACAACAATCGAGTTAATAATATATAATATAATAAAATTCATTTATATAGCGCCCCAAGAAAACCTAATCTCTATTCAGGCGCTTCACATATGCCTCGGGGCTCGAGCCCACGACCTCAGTCAGACCTTAGTCGGGGCGAGCACCTTAACCGCTAGACCAAACTAGCTCGATGAGTCCAGTCAACTTTGAATTTATTAATACCGATTATAATATAATTAATTTGTATAGCGCCCCAAGAGAACTTAATCTCTATTCAGGCGCTTCACATATGCCTGGGGGCTCGAGGCCACAACCTTAGCCAGACCTTTGTTGGGGCGAGCACCCTAACCACTGGAATAACTCATTGACGTGGCATTACGTGTATCACGTCTGTCACTCATGGTAATCTAGTATTCAGAGGCACGGGCAGGGTTAAGCTTTATGAGCCACACCTCAATCTTGCCTGGGAAGCTATTTCTAGAACGGCTGCCGGGGCATGTTGAGCCCCATCTTTCAGATCGTTCCAATGTGAAGGACAGAATCCAAAGAGACACCTCCGGCATACCAGTGTCGATTGCTACCGAGCAGCGCATTGGGTGGAACGATGCCAGGAAGTAACTATTTTCTTCAAACGAGCATGATTGCAGAGGAAAAACTACCCGAATCACATTTCTCAGTCGTATTAAGTAGAATATCGTGGTCAATATATATTGTGCAACACAGCTGATAGATTAAACGGGAGTAGGGCAGTGAAGTTGCAGTGAAAATCGCGGCTAAGAATGTCGTTGGTCACAAGGAGAAGAGCCATTTTAGAGGATTAATGTTGCTTAAATCCCATGCGAAACTTTTGTGGCAATTCATTTCTTTCTATACGATATGCAATCTGCTGAGCAAAAATATTTTCGAGAATCTCTAACCAAAAAGAAATGAGGAAGACTAGGCGATAGTTTGCAAAGAATTTAGAATATAATCCAGACTTTAAACGTAGTTTTGAATGGAGGCTGATTTTTGAGACTTTTCAAATGACTCCAACATACTACGTTATTGCTTAACAACCTTAGTTATGGCTGAACTTAGTTGCTCCGCCGGTGAAGAACAAAAGGCGGACAGTATAATGTCTACAGGCGATGGTCTCTTTTTTTTTTTTACCAAACTCAATAAGGGTGGCTGAACTGCTTACAGAAACATCTGAAAATTCTGCTTAAAGGTGTCGCAGCTTGCAGCTACATGCACGCATTAGTCGTAGTCGTCGTAGTAGTAGTCGTAGTAGTTGGCATTGTTGGAAGCACCAAGGCGGAAAATGTACGAGAGCCTTGCGCCATATATTCAGGAAGTGGAACCACTCTCAGAATATTTCGCCAAATGAGCCAAACCTTCTTCTAAACTTGCTTTGGAGTTGACTGATTGTAGTCTGCAATTTGCTAGTAAATAAGGGGCCCCTGCTTTTCTAAAATTACGACCGAATTGCGACAAAACTATTACGACAGAATTACGAAAAAATTGCGACAGCAGATACGGATGTAAATACTAGAAATCGTACACAATTTTCAGCATTTCTGATCTGGATGCGACGTTGAACTCAAACATAGATAAACTCGAACAGCTTGGTCTATTGTACATTAAAGTACGATCAGTTGAGGGTTGCAAGCTTGCAGGCGGAGGCCTTTCAATGCGACCACTAGGAAGTGGCTAACCAATTCGCAGCCTGTGCAAAAAATGGCTGTCAGTCTTACCTTACAAACACGGACAAGGTCCACTAGGTGAGTATCTCCGTCTGTAATTTCACCAAGTCATAAAGACCACGTGGGTGTTACGCAGGAGAGTTTTGTATAGCGCACTCACAGCCTAAGCGGCTTTCGGTGCGCATTCGGTAGCCAACAGACTCCGTCTCACGCAGCAAAGAGAAAGTGAGAAGTATAGCAGAGTCAGGAGAGCAGTTGAGGCAGTGAGTAGCATGAAAGTAGCAGCTCAGGACCGCTGAAAAGGATGATCCATAGTCGGCAGTAGGAGAGTAGTTGTCGTTGTCGTAGTTCTCTCATTGCTCCCTAAGCCTGAAACTCCCTTCCGACCTGCGTCAGAACATCCCCGGACCTGACCACATTTGAAGGGAACTTAAAAACACGCCTATTTAGGACAGCATTTAGTGGGTCCCTGTGATTCGTCCTCCATGTGCTTATGCGTGTTGACACTGTGCATGCTGCCACTAACCACATTTGCATGCTGACCCTGAGCATGTCAACCCTAACCATGTTATTCATTTTGCTTGTTTATCAAGCATGATTTTACTCACCATTCAATTGCATTTACCTTTGCAGCAAATGCAAAGCATCTAGAGAGAGTAAGTTCTCTGAGGGCTCTGTATTAAGTGCATCATTATTAATATAATTAGTATTGCGATTACGGAAGCGAGTTCCACAGTCTAGGACCTGCAGAGCTAAAGATTCTGTCGCCAACGGTCTTTAAGCGGAGGAATGGGACAGCTAATTCATTGTTCACACAGGACCTGAGGGCGCGAACAGGCTGAAACTAATGCAGCAGTTCAGCTAGCTACGAAGGAGCCAAGCCGTGGGAGAGCCCTGTTGTAAGAAAAGTCTCACATTAATACAATTCCATTTTCAATCCTTCTCATGCTCGCTATCGCTCGCATTTCGAAGTCTTGAAAACGAAATTGTCTTAATGTTAGACTTTTCGTACAACATGAAATCTTATATATATTATAATGGATTTTTTTAAATAAATATAGAAAAATGGTAGATTTAAGAAAAGACTTTGCCATTAAGAAATATGAAGAGACTGTTCAATTTAATACAAAAATTAGATCATGCCTAATAAGATTAACAAGAGTTAGATATGTACTTAAATTCATAAACATTCTAATAGCATTAGGAGTAACTGTTTCAAGTACTTATATTCAAACAATGCCAAGTATTAGTCATGCAGTAACCGTCTTTTCAGCACTATCCGTAATGTTTGTATCAGTTGATGGTGTACTTACGGAAATAGACAAACGTAAAAGAAATGCTTTAAGTTCCAATTCTGAAATAATCGCAAAGATTACTGACGCATTATCTGATGATGTAGTTAAAAAAGAAGAATTTGAAGGGCTTTTATTGGGAAATTCTCAATCTGAAATTAATATTGGTTGATAACTTGTAACTCTTCTCTAACAAAACTTCTCTTAACATCATTTAAGAAATATCTAGTCGGTTGTTCTTGTAATACCATTATTCTAACAATATTATGTTTAGTCAAGCTCCATATTGCATCTGTAGCTCTTCTTCTTTTTTCATCTTCCCCTTCACCATGTTCTAGTAAATATCTAACAGTTGTTCCAAGTTCTAATAGCTTTTCTGTGCGATATTTTGGTTTCTTTAGTTTTACTTTTTCTTTTTTTATTGCCCTTGCGGGTTCTTCACCAATCATTCTTGTAACACTATTATTTAGATATTCAATAATCTTTGGTAAATTATCAACCCACTCTTTATTTCTAGTATAATCTCCTTTGTTAATACTTTCTAATTTTTTTTCATATTGAGCAATAAACGCTCTCTCAGCAACTGTTCTATTCATTCTTTCAACTAATGCAACACTCTTTTTACTAGTACCTTCAATAATTTGTGTTTCATGTTTTTTCATTTCTTTAGCAAACTCTCCTTTAAACTCTGACCCAGGATCAACTGTCATTTTCTTTGGCCACCTTAAAGGACCTTTATTGTAAATATCTGTTATTGCTTTTGTTACTTCTTTAGAAGACTTTGTTTTAAGAGGTCTTGATTCTTTATATCTACTAGCGACATCAATTACACTCAAAGCATATTTGTATCCAGAGTCATTAGGCATATACAGAATGTCTGCTTGATGATTTTCATTAGGCTCGACAATATTAAAGAAACCTTGTGGAATGTTCTTTGGTCTTGGCTCGAATACTTGACTTATATCTAGGCTAGGATTGAACTTACCTTCTTTTTTTATTTCATTTAGAGTTAAAAACGACATCTATAGAGAATGGAAATATTTTGTGACACATGCTTATGTGCATTTGGTGTGCTTGAATATCTTGAAGAAGGTCATCCTTTTTGCAAACCTAAAAGAAAAAGACCAAAACAGGAGTATGAAATACGTTGTTGTATCTGTGACAAAGATATGGAAGAAACTGAATTTGATTCTAGCCTTTTTCGTAACAATCACTGCATAGTCTGTTCGTACTGTAACATAAATACTAACTCATTTAAGAAAGAGAGACCAACTAAATTATATTTATTAGTTAAGAAACACTTAAAAAAACAATGTTGTTCTAATTCTTTACATCATTGTTTAGATCATGAAGCTATCTGTTACATTTCCAAGTTGTTTCCTGTTGTTAAAGGTAAACGTAAAGCAACAAAATTAAAAGAGTTAATAGTTTTAATAACTCATTTATACTTTTCAGGAGGGTACATAACTAACCAAGAGGTTTACCTTTAATTTCCCTGTACTATCAACGAAGTAATACTCTGTGGGTAACCTACTAAAATATACATAGTACTTTAAATCAACACCTTTTGAAACAGTATTTATAGCCCTTACATCGCCAGATACTACTGATGTATCAGTATTAGGTTTTAGAAATACACAATTAGAAGCTCCAACAACCATAACATTCAAGATCATTATTGGTGGGCTCATTTTATTTGTCCATGAATATGGTGTTGATAGATTTAGTATTGAATTTAATGCTTTAGGGTCCATTGATATTGCTATTACTTCTGTTGTTTTTTTAAGTGTCTTATCTACGTAATTATTTGTTGCAACGTCAGAAGGATTTACAGGTTCAGAAACATTAGTGATTGAATAGCCACCCATATTGATATTTGTTGTTGAAGGATAGTTCTTTAGTAATACATCTCTTTTCATTCCACCGTAAGTAACACAATAGTCATCATTTAGAAAGACTGGATTAGTATTTCCAGAATTCCAATAAGTAGATGTTATAGCAAAACTATTCATGTTTAAATCTCCTAACATTGTATCACCTGTTTTCTTAACATAATTATTTACTTGTGAAACATTTATTCCATCAGTTGGATTAACACCTGCTCCAAGATTTGTAATACTTTTTCCACCAAGATTAAGTGTTAAACCAGAGTTAACAAGAAAGTTAGCGTCGGCATAAGCTTTTGTAACAGCGTCATAGTCATTAACAGGATCGCCTAAATTAATAATCCTATTGCCACTAGCATCACGATCTGAAAGAATAAAACCATTATTCTTCGAAACATAATCTTCATTTATTAATATTTTAGATCTATTTAACACTTCCTTAATCACTGGAATAATTCTTACAAATCTAAATGGGTCTTCTTCTTCAACTAATTGTATCTCTACTTTTTTTATATAGTATTTAATATCATAACCAAAAGTTTTTTTACTGTTAAAACGCCCATATTTAGATATTATATCAAATTCAAATTCAAAGTACTTCTCATCTTTAAGTAAAAACATAAAAAGAGGTTTACCTATTGGTATATCAAAATCATGAGTAGTTGGAACTCTAACTGTTCCAGCCGCAATGTATTCTTTAGGTATATCACAGCAATTCAAACCAGGAACAAAGATTTCAAACTCACAAAAAAGCATCTACTAAGTTTTAAAACGTGTAAACCAAGTAAACACTGTGCAAGGTATTGTTTTAGTATATTATCTTCAACTATCTTTCTACTCCATAAACATTTTATTTCTATTAGTGTTTCTTGATCAATAATTCCATCTGGAGAATACCTATAAACCTCATCACTAGTAAAACATTCATTTGAATTCTCAATACTTCTATTCAATTTCATTTCTAAATATTTAGCTGCTATTGGTTCAAATACTTTACCAAATAGCATTTGTGGAAATTGCATAGGCTTAGAATTAGCAATATATTTTTTTAGTTTTCTATTTGCAATTAAATCTACATCACAATCAATTTGTGAACCAAAAACCATATCATCTCCTAATACTGAATACACTTCTGACCCACCAATATTAAGTCTCATAGAATTTTTCCAAGCGTCTGACCCCTGAATAAAACTTGTTTTTTTGCATTATACTTTAGATTGAATTCTATTAAAAATCTTTTCCATCATAAACCATATTTCCTTTGCTGCAAGTGAAATTGGCACCACTTCCATTAGAAGTTAGTTCAGCACTATTTTCACAAATGGTCGAATCTGAATGCAAATGGAAATAGAATAACTAATTTAGGCTATCCTCTTAATGAAGGTGATGCAATAAACCTGAGTTATTGTCTTAGTCCAAACTTTGGAGGAAGCATGGCTACTAATGTCGTGGGCGAGTTAGCAACTGTTTCAAGTATGTCTGGATCTCTTCCAAAGACTAATGCAAAGATGTCATCACAGTTAAATTGTAAGAATGTTTTTGGTATATCTGGAAACTCTGCTGACGGGACTGTATACAGTGATTTAAGGCCCTATAAAGTTATAAACTATGGACTCCTAAAAAGTATGACACAAGTGTTTCAAGGTAAAGCAACGGCTAGTATGAATATGGGTGGAAAGAGTATTACTAACTTGAAAGACTCTGACACTGTAACGAAACAATATATAGATAATAAAAAACAAATAGCATTTAGATATTTTGGAGCAAGTTCAGATACTTATCCAAACGTATTCTATCCCGATATACTCGATTTGAATATCACTGCTAATGGAAGTACAGGATTTCAATTACAACAATTAGCACCAGGAGATATGCCAATTATTGATCAAGGAACATCAACAATAGTTGGATATACAACTATCCTTAAAACATTCTTTCCTGGGATATTACCTAACTTTCAAATGGTTAGCGGGGTTATGTACGCAACTGATAAAACGAATTCATACGTAGAATTAACTAGTGAATCGCCATACGGAGTTACTGGCACTCTACTTTTAATAATTAATATAGATGGAACATGTAAGTATGCAATAGATAAATTTACTGTTGCAAGTGGAATAACATATATTGATTTTCTTTTTACTATTGTATACAAATGTTTAGACCCAAAAGAAGAGGAATTGGTGTAGCAAATTATATTAAAAAAAGTGGTGATGTACTTACAGGTAGTTTAAGTATGAATGGAAATCTGATAAAGGATTTAGGTGATCCTGTTGACTCTACAGATGCGGTAAATAGAAAATATATAGACACCAATTTCGTTACTAAAGTATCAAGAGGAACTACGGCAGATGGGGATATAGACATGAAGAATCATAAGTTGGTAGAACTAGCAAATCCAGTAAACCCTAGCGATGCTGCAACTAAAGATTATGCAGATACTAAGCTATCAAAAACTGGTGGAACTATTAATGGAACACTAACTGTAAATGGAAATGTATCTGTTGCAGGACCTCCTACTTCTGATAATGATATTCCAAATAAATCGTATATGGACTCTAACTTCCTTAAACTAACGGGTGGAACTCTTAATGGAAATTTAGATATGAATGGATACTCTATCTTCTTAGAAAATGATCCTGTTAATCCTACAGATGGAGTAAACCTTAACTATCTAAATAGAGTATCAGATGGAAATATCGCTATGGTTCGTTTTAGAGCAACAGTTGATGGGTCTTTAACAACAGATCTATATTCAAGAACAATTAGTGGTAGATGGATATCTACTTTAGGTAATGTCACTATTCCTAGGGGTTTGTTTGTTGTTACAACGACATACGAATACTCTATAGGTAAAAGAGGTATATTACAACCTCTTCCAGCAACTATGATACCGTTAAGAGACCAGTTATACGGCAGTTATATGCTAGACGAAAATAAAAAACTTGTTCAGTCATCCGGTTTTATATCTGGCGCAAATTTGTTTGATAGAGAATTAAATATAATTGTTTATATAGCAATATCCTAAAATGCTCAGCAGAAGATTATTAGAGATGAACGGAACTTTAAATCTCGGTAAAAATAGAATAACAAATGTTGGTTATAATATTAGCGAGTTAGTTGTTGTAAATAAAACGTTTTCAGATAATAATTATATTAGAATCGACTCTGATGACATTGTAAGAGGAGATTTATCTGCTAGGTCAAAAAAATATGTGAATTTAAGTAATCCTGTTAATGGAAGTGATTCATCTACAAAACAGTATATTGATACGAAAACTGGAACAGAAGGATCTCAAGTAATAGAGGGGAGTCTAGAAGTAGATAGATTAATTGCTAATAATACAACTGATTTTTCTTACACAAAAGAAAGAGCTTATAACACATTTTTAAAATCAAAAGGACAGTACAATCATGACTCATTGATAGTAGAAGGACGAATAGGAGTTAAAAGTGTTATTAATCTATCTGAGACTACTGGAGAAATTTGTTTAGCAAAGCTATCTGATATTAACTTAAAAGAGCCATTATATAGCAAGATAAGAATAAGTATAAAAGATATTGATAAAATAAACGATGATAGAACAAATATTATTGATGATGATAGTGATTATACGATTTATGGAAAAACAACTGAAGATGATTACTTTTTAAATGATGATAATATAATTTAAAGATGATAATCGAATAAGCTATAAGAATACTACGGCAACAGTGTCAATAAGTATATACAACCAATCCACGGATTCTACTATTATACCTACGAACTACTATCATACATTCTACTCACCGAACTTTCTCCCGTCTAATTTACTCAATATACAGTACTATGCTGTTGAAGGTGATTATATGCTATAGTTAACTAACTCCATATCAAACTTTGCTATAATGGAAGAAAGAGATAAAAAAATAGTATCATTTGATGTTACTTATCCAATTCTTAATTATGAAGGTTTTACAACACCAAACGATTTAGATTTTATTGAAATTGGTTTAGTTAAACACGCTAGACTAGTAAATGCTTAGATTCGCCAGTCCATAGTCTCCTTAATAAACTCTTCTGGAAGTTCTATTTCTTTTCCTTGATCTATTTCTTTTCTTATTTGTTTTGTTAATTCTATTTTTTTAGAGTAAGCCTCTGATCTAATCTTATTTATTTTTTCTATTTTTAAGTCTTTAAGAAACTCTTCAAAGATTGAACCATCTCTAACTTTACTAAATATATTTGCAATCTCTGGTTCAGAGTGGTTAATTCTTAACGGTTTGTATTCTATAACAAGTTTTACAGCTTCTAATAAAGTTGATCTAATGTCTTCAAATCTACCCATAGGATATGAACAAATCTTAAAATTTGGATTACCCTGAACTTCATTAAGGCAATCCTTGCTTCTCGTTTTAATAGTCATTTCTATAATATTGTTTATTTTGTTTTAATTAAATTAACTATGCTTCTAGAGCTGCAGCAGTTGCCTTTTGCCTAGCACTTATTCCATCAGCTAGATCAGGAAGAACTGCGTAACATTCATCTTTAACAATTCCAGAGATATCTGGTTTAACTCCTGACACACCTGAAATAACTGTTGAGAGTGTTGGAAGTTGAGATGCGATCCACGTTGTGTAGCTAGAAATCTCAGAAGCATCGTCAAGAAGTGCGTCTACTTTAGACCTAACAGTAGATTCAAGATTAGATGTTACATCAGTTAAGCCAGCTGTTATAATCTTTTGAGCTTCGATATCACATTCATCAAGATAAAACTTTTTAACAGAATTATCAGTCATAACTGAAATATCTGAATCAAGTGTTTGTTGATCATAGGCAGTCATTCTTGACCTAACAAGATAATCAATGTATGATTTAAGGAGAGTAGCACTAGTAGCAAGGTTGGGGTCAGTAACATCGTTCTGCATTTCCTATGTAAAAAAAGAAAAAAATTAATCATTTTTTGTTTTTATATTGTCAAAATTACTATGAAACTTATCAAACGCTGCGGTATAATTTTTTTCTGCCTCTTTCAGCTTATCATATTCATCGCAAATACCTAAAAGAAACGATATTGTTGGTTCACCTAGTTTAAAAATGTTTTTATAAAAATTTAGAGGAATGTAAAGGGTGTCATATTCAAAGCCACAACACATTTTTGCAATTCTTAAAGCATATTCACAACAAAGAATTCTTGAAACTTTTTCGTCCATCTTCTATATTACAGTAAAGAAGATCTTAAATCCCAAGATTTATAGCTTTTAAGTTCTGACTGTGCCATTAAATCGCGAGACTCTTCATATAAATCGCAAGATTCTAACAATTTGGATAATTGATTGTCTCTTAGTTTAATAATATAATCATAAAAATTGGTTGGATAATAACTATAACAATAATACTTTTTTTCAAAGTCACATAAATGTATTGCTACATATCGAGTATCATACGAAATAATCTTTGCAATTTTGTACTCAGTTTTTTCTAGTACTTCAGGCGATTCATCTTTTAGTTTTTTAAATTTTATTATTAAACTAGTAAGCCTTTCTTCACCACCTTCATGACTATAACCGTGTTGTTTATTTACTCCACATTCGTCGCAAATCTCTAACAATCTGTTTAAAATATCACTACCTAAATTACCAACGCGTTCATAAATTCTTAAGGAATCTGGAAATAGTGAATCTACAATTTTTTTAGTATAACCACAAGAAAGAATTCTTGAAACTTTTTCGTCAAAATCCATTTCTATATAAGACTTAAGAATTATTTTAATAAACCTAATTAATTTGTACTCCTTGTTTTGTTTTTGGTGTTTTTAATTTATTTGCTGCTTCTTCAAGCATCTCATTTATCTTACTTCTACACTCCATTAGTTTGTCAGAAGCTTCACATATTTCTATAAGAATTCTAACAAACGAACTATCTAAATCTGGAATTAGTTTATCAAGAGAATGTTTAACTATACGTTGATCGTTTCCTTTTAGTTTTTGAAGACAGATCTTTAAAGCCATTTCCCTCGATTGATCACAGCTTAAAATTCTTGACACGTCCATTTCTATATAGTTATAAATATTTTTATAATTCACTTGTAAAACGTAGATATATCATCAGCGCTACAAAAGGTGAAGTCCTCTTCAGCAGATTCAGATGCACATTCGGATTCGGATTCGGATTCTGGTATGTAATCAGGATCATCAGAGTCTGTATCAGATGTTGATTCTGTATCTGTCATAGTTATATCTATAGAATCTTCCTCAACTTCTAAAAACTCTGGATTTTCGTTTTCCATTTCTATAATAATAAAACTATTTATTTAATACTTATTTAATTTTCTATGCTAATATTACAAGTGCCACAATGACCCGCAGACTCTTTTATTCTATAATGCCCATAAGAATAACTATGAATACCACAATCTAACCAGTAGCGTTTTGACTCAAAAGCTGATAGTGCTCTTTTTTTAAGTTTCTTTGTAAGAATATTATGTTTATTTTGTGTCATTCTATAGAAGTCTCTATCAAGTGTTTCTTCAAAAGCAACAGTACTACCTTTTTTATATAAATATCATTTGCTGTTGATAAACACTGACTATATTAATTATGGGTTATCTTTGAGTTCTTAATTACTTCTTTTGGAACACCCTTTGCTTTCATAATTGGCTTAGTAGAAGCAATGGAATATAGTTTTGGTCTTAAAGCAATGAATTCATCAATTTTTGCACCATCCATTTCATCTTTGAACTTACCAAACTCGTCTTTATGAAACCAGTCTTTAATATCAATCATCTCTTTCTCAAAGTCTTCACTTTTAATATCAACAACTAATGAATCTGTGTCAGTATACAATAAATTTAATCTATCATTAAACTTGGGTTTCAATGTGTCATAATAAAATCTTTGTATGTGTAATTTTGATAAATCAAGAATCGCAACACCTATAAACATTGGTTTATTTAGAAGTGTAGTTTTCTTTGAGTGTTCAAAGGCAACTAGTGTTTTATCAAAACATCTAATTTGTTTAAGTCTAGGATCTCTCATTAATTTATTGTATAATGAATCGTTCTTATCTGTTCCAGTATTTAATATTCGAACACACGTTCTGTTTTCCACATTCTCACACGTTTTTCCAAAGATTTGACACATGAAACCTTTATACAAATTTCTTTTGAAACTATCACCTTTACGATCAAATTCAATCTTTTTCTCAGCACATATATCAACGAATGGTTTTGCCCAAGGTTCTTGATTAAATTTATATACTTTATGTATCTTAGTTGGTATCAGTCCTTTACTAACAACAAATTGAAAGTATCGGTAATGTGTCAAGTAATTAGTTTTATTATTAAAATCACAAATCAACTTTGGAACACTACTTGGACCTGATGAAAACTTTTGTTGATATCTTGAAAACTCAGAACTATCGACAACTCTACTTTCAGGACAAAGAGGATAATCATTATGTAAATCATGTAGTTCCTTTGGATACTCTAAATCACATAAGACAAATATTCCTGTTTTACCATCTTCAGGTAATGACATTATTTTTTCAAGCGACCAGTTACTTAAATCATCTTCAATAGGTTCTGAAATAGGTAGACACCACATCATAACTGTTGGATATAAACTTGTTGCGTCCCAATACATAATGTGATTAGTATCACTAACTTTACAAATCCTTTTACTGACTTGACAGACACCACCTCTTATCGATTCCTTAAACTTTTGATATAGTTCTAAATCCCCCTCTTTTTTACCTAATAGATTTATAGTAGTTTTTGTATAGAACAAAGTACAAGACCACGCATAATGAGGTGCTGATAGGTAATGTGCTGGATCCAACTTAAACAATTCCATAAAACTGTTTCTGTATGCTTCATAGCAATCAGCAAGAAGTGTAACATCTGCATATAGATAAATATCATGATAATCACCTAAATCTTTCATACCAAATAGTTTAAATACGTTTAACGCATGTTCATAGTCTTCAGTACTAATACCTTTATCAAAACTAAGTTTACTATTGAACGCTTTAACATCTGGAATCTTAGTCTCATTGAACTTATCAAATGAGTCCATATATTCATAAGGATAAACACCTTTTCTTGATATCATGTCTTTAAGAACTTTAACATCAATGTCTGGATATAATCTTTTAAAGAGATCAATCGTAACATCAAAATTTGAATTCGCTTTCTTTAATGAAGTAACAATATCACTTAAACCATTACTCATAAAATTAAAAGAATCCTTGAACTCAAAATCTTCAAATGACATTGACATATAATTTTCCATATTATGTGCGACAGGTTTACAATTAATACTAAATGTTGACATTCCTTTTACAATCAAATGAGAATCATATCCTTTCAAATTATGAATAAATATGGGAAGCTTCCAACTAGTTTTTTTAAATCTAACAAGTGAATTACAAAACTTATGTGCTGCCCCTCTAAATTTACCAGTGAAATGACAATGATCTCTTGATTTTATATTCACCTTTTCATTAATATCAAATTCACAATTACACAACCAGCAACTCTTTGAATCATTGAATTGTTTACGAACGTCAGAATCAAAAATAATTGGTGCATCAGCTTGTTTTACTACCCTATCTTTCAACTCATTTGAAACATTAATTATAAATTCTAAAAGTAGTTCAACACAATTATTACCTCTGTTTAAAAATATACATGGTAGTCCTCCATTTATATCATTATCTATTAGAACTTTTCCATTAATATCAAGAATAATTGCACATGAACCACATGGAACTTGTAGCATATTAGTACATGCATCGCTACATTTACCTGTTGTTACTACTGTAGTAATTTGGTTTTAGATTATTAGATACAATACTTTCATAACAAATATCACATGTTTTAACATTCAAACTCTCAAAATCTGCATAACAAACGTATGGATTTTTAATTAATTTTGAATGGTCGCTAAAATTCAAAAGTGTGGTATCTTTTGCTTTTCCCGTTTTCTTATTTTCAACAATACCTGGCATTTTTAATTTAGAATAACTGTAATTAAGGCCTTTACATAAAATTAAATGATTTTTAAAATCTTCCTCTGAAAATAACTTATCCATACATCTATGGCAATCAAACATTGATCCGCCTTTATTAGGTGGCCTACAGAGTCCGCTGAAATTCTTTATTAATACATAATGACTTTTTTCAGATTTAGTTATCAATAAAAGATTAATATGTCTATCTAGAATTTCTGATTTTCTTGATACAATTTTTAAAGGATATATATTTGATTTGTCATTCTATTCATAAACATTTATGCTAACATTAAATAGTTTACCTAGTTTTTTAGTATCAATTACTTTGAGCGGCCATTCAATTTTTGATAATGGTTCATTTAGTTCTTGATAATTAGTTAATAATATCTTAATCAAATCAGAACATCTCTCTGGATGCGTATTTATAGGATTTAGAAATCGTAGTATGCACCATAAAGCACAATATTCATCTTCATTCTTTATATTGATACAACAACGCTTCTTTGCTAAGCCAGCTGGTAGTGGTAAATAAGATGAGCCTGATCTAATAACATATTCCGTAACATTTATCTCAAGACGTTTTACTCCCATCAACCTCCAACCAGAACCAGGATTCTTATCAATAATCTTGTCTATTGCTTCTTTTAAAGATTTCAACTGCTCTTTGATAACATTGGTATAATCAGACCTTTTAACAACTGAAACTAACTTAGAACCAGTTACAGCAGTATGACTATGTGTGTTAGTTTGTTCATGATACGAATGAACTGATATCTTTGTTTGTAGTTTAAACGAAGCAAATCTCGTTGTTACTTCTTTTAACACATTGTTATAACTTGGTATTATGTTATTAAAGAAATCATCAATTTCCATAGCAGAATATTCTCTTCCTTTAAAAACATATCTCTCATGTCTTCCACTAGCTCCAGTAAATTCTAATTTAAACTTATGAAGTCTAGAAGTAATAGTTTTACTTGAAGTTATGTCATCAATGTTCATTAGTCTTCTTGATTCTGCATAAAATGAGTTCCCCTTTTTAGGACTTATTCGATACATCTATATAAAGAAAAGAAAATTTATTTAAATTAAAATCCATTATAATATATATAAGATTTCATGTTGTACGAAAAGTCTAACATTAAGACAATTTCGTTTTCAAGACTTCAAAATGCGAGCGATAGCGAGCATGAGAAGGATTGAAAATGGAATTGTATTAATGTGAGACTTTTCTTACAACAAGCCCTTGTGGGTCAGCGTAAGAACCTTGCTCTGAATCCGTTGGTCAACCGGCATTCATCTTAGCTCTTTTAGCAAAGGAGACACGTGCTCAAACTTCTGGGACTTGAAGACTAGCCTTGCAGCCACATCCATAGTCGGCTGCAGTGGCCTAATCGCTTTTTTTGGTAGCTCAGCCAATTGGGAATTGCAATAATCAAGCCGGGACAGAACTAAAGAGCTAGTTAAATCTTTTGCAAGCCATTGTGGAAGACAACTCCTAATCTTCGATAGGGATCGGACGTGATGGCTAGCTGTAGAAGCAGTCTCCTGAATGAAGCTTTTAAAATATAGGCAGCTGTCGAAAACGACACCTAAATTTTGAGCACGTGGTGACGGTCGCACAACAGCATCACATATTAGAAGAGCAAAGCCCTTTAATACAGCCACACGCTTAGGGTGTCCTATGAGCAGTAGTTCGGTTTTGTCGTAATTTAATTTCAGGAAGTTTTCCGACATCTAGGATCGAATATCGGCAAAGCAAGCATCCAATCTTTCAATTGCTGCAGCATATTCCGACGGTTTGAATGACAAATACAACTGAGATCGTCAGAATAAAACTGACACCCTATCACTTTTCCCTGAGGTTCCGTATAAACGAGAACAGCAAGGGACCGAGTACAGACACTTGAGGGACTCCACAGGTGACCCTTCTCGTTTGTGAGACCTGACCCCCACACGACACGGATCGAACACGATCGGACAATTACGATTTTAACCATGCCAGTGCTTCGTCCGACAGACCGATCTTTGTTCTAAATTGTTCAAGCAGAACATCGTGATTAATGGTGTCGAAGGCAGCAGACAGATCTAGCGAAGCTAGGGTAGTGACATTTCCGTCGTCGTTGCCACGTAGAATGTCATTGTTAACACGGAGGAGAGCAGTTTCAGTGGAGTGCTGCCTCTTGAACCTTGATCGAAATGTTTCTGACATTTTATTATTTTCAATGCGTTCAACCAGCTGCTTAGCAACAATTTTTTCAAGAATCTTTGACAAGAAAGGAAGAAGGGAAACAGGGCGATCGTTTGCAAGGACCTCTGTGTCTAATCCAGGCTTTTTAAGAATAGGTCCAACGATTGCCGATTTGAAGGACTTGGCGACGACCCCTTTTCCCAGAGAAGCATTACCAATCTTGGTTATGGCAGGGTAAAGTTGGTCTGCTAGTGATGACCACATAGATGAAGGTATATGGTCTTCCGAAGATGAGCTCTTTTTGAGTAGTCAGCCACTACTGCTGCTCTAATGGAGTCACTCCTGCTCCAGACGCACTTCCCCTCCAGGTAAAAGCCAAAAGCTCAAATTTTTTGAGCCCTGATACAATATCGTTCCAAAGCTAAGCTCTTCCGACTGCGACGAATAACCATCATTGGCAGCAGCAGTCTCTCCTCCCAGCCTTTGCTTGCTGCAGCAGCAGCAGAACAGCAGCAGCAGAGCAGCTGAGCAGCTGAGCAGCAGAGCGCAGGGCAGCAGCAGCAGCACCAGTAGCAGCAGCAGCAGCAGCTGGAGCAGTAGTAGTAGAGATGGCGGCACCAGCAGCACGAGCAGCAGCAAAGCTGAGCAGCACGTGGCAAGTAGCACGATGCTGCGGATAAAGTGACTGCAGCTGCATGGGAGGTGGCTGCAGAAGCAGCAGCTGCAGCTGTTGCTGTGTCGGTAACTGAATTTGTAGCAAAAGAAACTGGCTAGTCGTAAGCAGCATGTAGCCAGCAGAAAGCACTATGTAGCAAACAGTGAGGAAAGAGGGCAAAATTCCGAAGCAGTCGCAGCAGATCGGCAGAGTGGCAGCCTAGCACTTAGTAAAAATGATAATTATAGCAATAAGGTCATTTTGAATAACACTCTAAGAGAAAGCTGTCTATTTTCAGACACTTTCAAAGTCACCTCAAAAGAAGTCATAGCTGTTAAAGAAATACAAGCAACCGATCAATCGATAAATCACAGCAATCAATCCTGATTTGACAAGCACTGCGAAGTAGATAGCTATCATGCTAAGGCAAGCATTCAAAAAAACCCTCTGCCGATTGCTAGTACAAACCTCGACCACAGGGCGGCAAAGCGAAAAAGACAAAAGACAGCTTCATTATGATGGTGTACGAAAGAATGCCACTCTCACTCTCTAGTAAAGGCATTTCGCCCGTTTCATTGCGAAAAGCCAAAAAAAGCAGCGTGAAACATGTGGGCGCTCAGGTTCTTTCTAAATTTAGTAAATCGGGCGATGACGTTACGCCAATTGGTAGTAAATTCCAAGTTTTGAGCTCAAGTCAGCAAGGGACACAGGCAACCAACCCAAGTCAGACCACAGGGTTTGCGACTATAGGGAAGATGGGAAACGAATTCTGAAAAGTTGGCCAAAGGCATGCCATCAGGGGAACTAAAGGTCAGTAACAGAATCTTGAAATAAATAGCATGCTTGATAGGCAGCCAATCCAGATTGGTGAGTAGTAGTGAAATATGGCAGCTGCAAAGTTTACGACATGTCAGCGTAGCTGCTGAGACGTGCATCAATTTTTATCGTGTAATTGCACGAACAAAAAATAAAATTTACGAGTCACATAATTCTAGTTAGGATGTCACGAAAACGTGAAAGAACTTGGCTGTGGTGTCCTTAGGCAATGAATCCCGAATTTTGGAAGGGCTACACAAGGAAAAATAAGTAGATTTGACTGTGGAGCTGATGGGCTCACCTGGTGAAAATTCATTTTAGAGGAGGATATCCATATTTTGGGGGAGGCAAAAGAGTAGAAGTAGCCAGCATAAAGTGACAGTCACCCAATTGAAAGCGCATTGCTGGTGTGGCTGTTATGGCAAATCAATTTTCTATAGCAGCAACAGCAGCAGGCGGCAGCAGGCAGCAGTAGGTAGTGGTAGGTTGCTGCAGTAGGTAGTGGTAGGTAGCAGCAGGTAGCACTCTCATTTTGTTGAAGCTACGTTTTCAAGCAAGAATCTGAACAGTTATTATAATTTGGACGATAGGTAATAAAGTTAACTAATGTCGCAAGCAATCTAAATGTCAGAAACAAGGCTTACTGTCAGCTTCAGTTCCGCGATTTCTAGGCCAAAAATCCAAGTTCTAGCAGTCAGGTGTACCTCACAGGGGTATTATTATCAGTAGCTCATCCGATTTCGAATAAGTTTTCCGTGCCTGTGGCTGAAATTTAATTATAGTCACAGATAGACAGAAATTGCCAGATCATGTAACCAGCTACTTATCATAGCTTCATGGGAATTAATCGGAGTTTATTTGAAAATTGCCTACACAATTGATGAACTAAATATTGTAATTCACCATTGGCAGAATAATGGCAATATGGTGTACTCGGTTTAATGGTACCAGTGACCAATGTGATTTGAAAAAATAGGTTTAATCTTTACGTGTTCACACTGGCAAACCAAAATGCACAGATTGTGTGACCAATGAAGAGTTACAAAAAAGTTTTGTAGATTTAAAAGCCTCTTTTGTGTAGTGGCTGAAGAGCCTGAACTGCTATCGCCACCACTTGCAGTGGCAGTAGAGGTTCACACTCTGAAGAACTTAAACCCACGACCCGTGTCTTGAAGAACGAACTGTAGGGAACTCTGCAAATTCATTTAATTCAGAAATTATTCATATTCAACAGCTGTGCGCGTGGCATTGGTCTTTGACTTTCCATGCTTCAACTTAAAAAAAAACTTGTACATGTATGAGAATAGAGTTTTGTGTGAAAATTTCTTGCTGAAAATTTCGGACTTCAAAAACGCACGGGCTTACCGAATCGTGTTGGCTCATTTTTTCTATAAATTTGATGGCTCCTAGACAGGTCAGCCTTTGACTGATGTGATTGCCAAGCACAATCTAGGCTTTCACTTCTATGCGGATGACACTCAGTTGTACCTTTGCTTTCATCCCTCCCAGCCTTCGAGCACCTCAAATTCTCTAAACTCCCTAGCTGCATGCATTGATGACATCCGCACATGGATAGCAGCAAATTTTCTAAAACTTAACGATGATAAAACTAACTTACTAGTTATGGGCAAACCCAGTGTGATCCAGAGATTGGAAAAGCTGACTCTCAAAATTTGCTCTGCCAGCATATCTCCAGTTGAATCAGCTCGAAATCTAGGTGTCATATTCAAAAGCGACC
This sequence comes from Cristatella mucedo, assembly GCA_009760855.2. Lineage (NCBI taxonomy): Eukaryota > Metazoa > Bryozoa > Phylactolaemata > Cristatellidae > Cristatella > Cristatella mucedo. The sequence continues at coordinate 1,742,359 of WPIO01000038.1, read as the reverse complement.
TCTCGTTAGACGACCATATCAGCTCCACAGTCAAATCAGCCTATTTTCAGCTTCATAACATTGCTAAAATTCGGGCTTGTTTAGATAAGGATACCACGTCCAAGTTGGTCCATGCATTCATGACATCCTGTCTCGACTTCTGCAACTCACTGCTTACTGGCCTACCAGCATGTGCGATCAGGCGATTGCAGCTGGTGCAAAACTCTGCAGCTAGGCTTGTCTGTCGTGAGCGTCGCAGTTGCCACATTACTCTACTTCTCGCCGACCTGCACTGGCTACCAGTCAAGCAACGGATTGACTTCAAGGTTTTGTCGCTCACTTTTAGGTCCCTTCATTCAATGGCTCCAGCTTATCTTTCAGATATACTATCCCATCAGGCTAAGCATCGTACCACCTGCTTTTCGGAATCCAACAGTCTAGAAATACCTCATACAAACCTTAAATCCTTTGGAGACCGTGCATTTAGTTCGTATGCTCCCAAAGCCTGGAACTCCCGACCTGCGTCAGAACATCTCCTGACCTGACCACATTTAAAAGGAACCTAAAAACACACCTATTTAGGACAGCATTTAGTGGGTCCCTGTGATTCGTCCTTGATGTGCTTATGCGTGCTGACACTGTGCATGCTGCCACTAACCACATTTGCATGCTGTCCCTGTGCATGTCACCCCTAACCATATTATTAATTTCGGGAATTAAGGACACCTTGAAGTGCTGTAAGCTCGCTGTTCTAAGCCCATTTGTCTGGCCTGTTCATCTTCTAGGTCCCTTCATTCTTTGACTCGTGCCTACCTATCAGATCAAATCCACCATCTGGCTAAGGATCGTACCATTCAATTTTCGGGCTCTAATCGCTTACCAATACCTCGAATGAAACTAAAATCTTTTGGAGACCATGCCTTTAGTTTGTATGCTTCCTAAGTGTGGAACTCACTCTAACTTGCGTAACGACATCCCCTGACTTGACCATATTTAAAAGAAAACTTGAAAAATATCTATTTATAGCAGCATTTAATGGGTCCATGTGATTCGTCCTTTGTGAGCTTATTATAGCTGACATTGTGAATGCTGTTCCTAACCATATTCGCATGGTGACCCTGTGCTTGTTACCTCTAACTATGTAATGCTTGTTGTCATTGAGCATGCTAAATAATAATAAATAAATCCTAGCTGATTAAACAGCTTCTTTTTGTATAGCGACAGAAGAGCCTTTACCGCTATCACCACCGCTTTCAGAGGCGATAAAGGATCGCCCACCGCTGGAATCGAACCCACGTCCTCGGGACCGACTCGTGAAAGCAACCGCCTTACCTAGTGAGCCATCACGGCTCACCAACCTGCCTTATATGTATTACAACATGTTATCATAATCATAATTTATAACCATTTGATCATGCTTCCTTTGCAGCAAATGTAATGTGCCTAGAAATAAATTGAGTTCTCTGAGGGTGCTTGAACAAATATATTATTATAGTGATTATCATTATTAATATTAAGAAAGAATAGCTTAAGCTACTGTGGATTAAAATAAAGTTACTGCAATAGAGGATGAGGATTTCCAAGAGTGTCACAGGAATAATAGTATAGCTATGCAGTGTAAGACATCCAAAAACCCTTTAATGGCCAGCTTAAGGAATAATTATATTAATAATAAGTCACATGTTTAAAACCTTACGCGAGAACTTAGTAAAAATGCCAGCTTGCTAGACTGAACATTAGGGCACTCGTGGCCACCGGTTAGTAACAATACATACACTGATACATGCACAAGTACTCATGCACTCAGCACTGCGGGAAAATGACAAGCTCACAGTTGCTCAGGGAGAGATGACCGGAACAGATGCGTCATGAGCTGAAGCTTCAAGGATGTAAGGTTATTAGATGTAGAACCCTACCAAGACAAGTATCCCAGATTAATTGGAATACGAGAAATAGATAGCACAAGTTTCGATGCATTTTAACGCTAATCTAGAGTCATTGGAAGTGTGGTTTTTGGTAACAATTTAAATAATATTTCGCATTTATCTGTTAAGAAACCACTGGAATAGTCTATTTTGTTTCTAGCACGCTGCCTTATCCCGATAAAATGGAAAGCCTGCGTCAATATGCTCTAATTTGGTTTTCAGTATTCAATAAAAAGTGCTTTCCGAGGAGCAATTCTGTTTTGAAAATCTATTGTGCAGGAAACAAAGATGCTGAAAAACCTTCCAGGTTGCGGAAGCTTGAGCTCATTTAGCGTTTTGAACCTAAGATCACAAAATACCTTGAATGTTTTCTTATTACCTATAAATACTGAAATATATTTCCGCTACGCAGGCAATAGGTTTAATTGCAGTGCCTCATTTGCTTACCTAACAATAGAATAGTATACGATTTGAATCAATGATCAGTATCGGGTTCGTGAGCAGAATGAAGAATATCAAGTGATCCATGACCAGCATCATTCTTCCACGAGTGAAACATGTATTTGTGTAGATGAGGTTAATTTTGGCATGCATTGGTACCAGATAAAAGCGTAATAATGATTCATAATGTCTAACACGGTTGACAGCATGGGGTATTTAAGGATGGCATGGTTAAGAAGCCTGCACGGCATTTTGAAGCATGCTAGTTTGAATGATGGGAGTAAAAGCCACGGTGCCACGATTGACCATCATGTGGACAGCTGAAGGCACGGGTGTCTGCATTAACTATCTTCTATGTTCCAGTGCATACTTGAAATGAAAACCCAGTTATTTACGCAAGCATTGAGAGACAGCTTCTTTCACCCGACTAAGGTCTGCCCGAGGCCGTGGGCTCGAGCCCCGAGGCACATGTGAAGCGCCTGAATAGAGATAAAGTTCTCTTGTGGTGCTATATAAATGAGTAATGTCTGAAATGGCAGGTAAATGTTTGTACCTAGCCAAACGGGAATTAAGAAGCAGCTGCCCAAGATGCTGCCCAATGACGCTTGGTCGACTAACTTGCTTTCAGTGTGTCTGGCCTGAATTGGTGAAGGACACATTCGCTAAAGGGTTGAACAACCTTCAGCGGTTTTGCTATTGCGATCCATGCAAGGATGGTGGAATTACGGCATGAGCTCTGCTGTAATAATTTAGTGATGCAGTTTACTTGCACTCACGGATTCAAGGAAAAAAGTAAGCGTTACGTAAGAGTGATTACTTGGATTATATAAACGCAAATAAGAGCATTTAGCTTTAGTACTGAAAATATACTACGCCAATTTGCAAGTCAGATGACTCAGCTAGTGACTATCTATCAACCCTGCTATTTAGCAAGCCAGAAAGCCATGGCTAAATCTCCGAAACAATCATTTTCCATCACCTGGTACGATAGGAACTCAGAGACACGGCATTTCCTCTATCCCTGCAGGTCGGCATCTGACGAGGATACCTAAGTGATGGGCACGTCCAAGATTAAGCCAAGAACATGTTACATCTTCATCTAGTGTGGTCATTTAGGGACAAAGCCAGATCATACCATGCTCTAGGTTATAATAATAATAATAATAATAAATAAAGCACCCTCAGAGAACTCAATCTCTGCCTAGGCGCTTTACATTTGCTGCAAAGGAAAGGAAACACTATCGAATGGCGAGTGGTATCATGCTTGATAAACAACATAGATAACATGGTTAGGGGTGACATGCACAGGGTACAGCATGCAAGTCTGGTTAGTGGCAGCATACACTGTGTCAACACACATAAGCACAGAAAGAACGAATCACAGGGACCCTCTAAATGCTGTCTTAAATAGTTGCATTTTTAATTTCTTTTTAAATATGGTCAAGTCAGAGAATGTCGTGACACAAGTCGTTAGTGAGTTCCAGGCTTTGGAAGCATACGAACTAAATGCATGGTCTCCGAAGGATTTGAGGTTTGTGCGAGGTATAAGTAAACAGTTTGATTACAAAAAGCGGGTTGTACGATACTTGGGCTGGTGGGAGAGTAGATCTGATGATCTGATAGACAGTCTGGAGCCAAAGAATGAAGTGACCTAAAAGTGAGCGACAAAACCTTGAAGTCGATCCGTTGCTGGACTGGTAGCCCGTACAGATCGGCGAGAAGTGGTTTGACGTGGCAACCGTGACACTCACGACTGCCAAGCCTAGCTGCAGAATTTTGCATCAGCTGTAATCGCCTGATTGCACATGCCGGCAGGCCAGCAAGCAGTGAGTTTAGCAAGGTTATGAAGCCGAAAGTAGGCAGAATTGATTAGGGAGGTGACGTGGTCGTCAAATGAAAGGTCACTTTGGAACACGAAACCTAGATTCCGTGCAGATTCAATAGGAGATATGCTGGCAGAGCAGATTTTGGGCGTTAGCCATTCAAATTTCCGAATCACACTTGGTTTGCCCATAAGTAGTAAGTTGGTTTTATCATCATTTAGTTAAAGAAATTTGCTGCCATCCACGTACGGATGTCATCAATACATGCAGCAAGTGAGTTGAGAGAATTCGAGGCTCTCGAAGGCTGGGAGGGATAAAAGCAAAGGTACAACTGAGCATCATCCGCATAGAAGTGAAAGTCTAAATTGTGCTTTGCAATCACATCGGCAAGAGGGAGAGTATTAACCGTGAAAAGAACAGGACCTTGCACGGAACCCTGAGGTACCCCATATTTCAGAGCTACCTCGGATGATCTTTGTCCAATCACATCAATACTCTGGTCTCCCACTGAGATAGGACCTGAACCATTGCAGATCAGTGCCACTTATTGCCAGGCGAGATGGGATGCGCTCAGGAAGAACTTGGTGATAAACAGTATCAAAAGCTACCGGAAGATCGAGCAAAACAAGCAGAGCTACTCTACCTATGTCTGCATTCCTAAGTAGGTCGTTGAACACCCTAAGCAATGCTAACTCAGAACATTGACGTCGATGCATTGCCTGACTGGGAGCCAGTGCAGATCGGAAATTAGTGTGACGTGGCAACTGCGACGCTCAAGACAGACAAGCCTAGCTGCTGAGTGCTGCACTAGCTGAGAGTGCCAGATTGCACAGGCCAGTATACTACAGGCAGAGAGTTATAGAAGTCGAGACGTAATGTCACGAATGCATGGACAAATTTTGATGTGGTATACCTGTCTAAACAAGCCTGAATTTCAGCAATGTTATTTAGCTAAAAGTAGGCGGACTTGACTGTGGAGCTGGTCGTTTAATGGGACTAGTGTGTTCGTCTAATGAAATGTCACTTTGGAACATGCCACCTAGATTTTGTGCAGATTCAACAGGAGATGTGCTGCTAGAGTAGGTTTTGAGCAATAGCTTTTCAGATTTTTGAATCACACTTAATTTGCCCATATCTAGTAAGTGGTGTTATCATCATTCAATTTAAGAATGGTTGGTGCTATCCATATGGGGATGTCATCAATAGATGCAGCAAGGGAGTTAAGATGATTTGATGTGCTGGAGGGCTGAGAGGGATCAAAGCAAAGGTAAACCTGAGTGCCATATGTACTTTCGAGTAAAAGCTTAGAACACACATTTTTTCCACAGGGAATTACATTAAATAAACTACAGCTGCCGGTATAGTCACTAAAGAATCTTGTTTATCAATGAAATAATACAGGGCCTATATAACTATACTGACTGCTCCGTTAGTTTGCTGCCTGTAGTTCAATTGCATGCGGGCAGGTACGGCTCCTTTCCTAAACAGCTGTTGGGAGCCTCATCGAGAGGGGCCTGTGCACAGCTGTTGTCAGCTTCTAATGAGGCGTTGACACAGGCCGATAGCCTGCTGGTGAACGGATGGTGGATTCACCATCAGGGTCGGCTAAGGCACATCAGGAGTCTAGGAGAGAAGAGTCGAGTGGGAGAAGGGGGCAAAGGGAGCCGTACGTGTTTCGGCTCCGTGCCTTGTGCAATAAACTGTTGGCGTCGTTCATAGCCTGGCTCTCTGATGTACGAACCAAACTACACTGCCGACCACTATTTAGCCATGGCGTATCTAACTGAGTATCATGTTGAATCACAGATGCACAATCCTAAAATGCGGACGTCGACGATCAACCATCTCAACCGCTCCCAGATTAGCTCCTTACCTGATGATCCTTGTGATGATCTAGCCGATCGCACCACTCGATTCGTTGTCAAGAAGATACACAAGATCAGGGAGTCCATCCCTGCGATGACAACACCACCTAGAATGATGTTCCCCGATTCCTAGCTGCACCTCAATGTCTACATTCAAGCAGGTCACTAGTCATCTCGTCCTGAAGTTCATATCCTAATCGAAGAAGACAACAATTCCTCTGAACCCTATTCCTACTGTCCTGCTCGTACGTTGCCTTGATCTGCTGCTACCATGCAAAACTAACATTATTAATATGTCATTAGCCTCAGGTCATGTCCCAGCACCTTTCTAAAATTTGACACCATCGATCACAAAGTTCTTCTAGAGCTCCTCTCATCTCGCCTGGGCATCGCTGGCACTGTTCTGCAGTGGTTCAGGTCCTATCTCAGTGAGAGACTCCAGAGTATTGACGTGAATGGACAAAGATCATCTGAAGTACCTCTGAAATATGGAGTACCTCAGGGCTCAGTGCTAGGTCTGGTTCTTTTCACGGTTTATACTCTGCCTCTTGCTGATGTAATTGCCAAGCACAATCTAGGCTTTCACTTCTATGCGGATGACACTCAGTTGTACCTTTGCTTTGATCCCTCCCAGCCTTCGAGCACCTCAAGTTCTCTCAACTCACTAGCTGCATGCATTGATGACATCGGCACATGGATGGCAGCAAATTTTCTAAAACTAAACGTTGATAAAACTAACTTACTTGTTATGCGCAAACCCAGTGTGATTCAGAGATTGGAAAGGCTGTCTCTCAAAATTGGCTCTGCCAGCATATCTCCAGTTGAATCAGCTCGAAATCTAAGTGTCATATTCCAAAGCGACCGCTCGTTAGACCACCTTATCAGCTCCACAGTCAAATCCGCCTATTTTCAGCTTCATAACATTGTTAAAATTCGGGCTTGTTTAGATAAAGATACCACATCTAAGTTGGTCCGTGCATTCGTGACATCCCGTCTCGACTTCTGCAACTCACTGCTTACTGGCCTAAAGGCATGTGTACAAACCTTAAATCCTTTGGAGACCGTGCATTTAGTTCGTATGCTCCCAAAGCCTGGAACTCCCTCCCGACCTGCGTCAGAACATCCCCTGACCTGACCACATTCAAAAGGAACTTAAAAAAACACCTATTTAGGACAGCATTTAGTGGGTCCATGTGATTCGTCTTTCACGTGCTTATGCGTGCTAACACTGTGCATGATGCCACTAACCACATTTGCATGCTGACCCTGCGCATGTCACCACTAACCATGTTATTCTTTTTGTTTGTTTTTCAAGCATGATTTAACTTGCCATTCAATTGCATTTCCCTTTGCAGCAAATGTAAACCGCCTAGAAAGAGATAAGTTCTCTGAGTGCGCTTTATCAAGTACATAATTATTATTATTATTATTATATGCAATCAGGGGCTTACAGCTGGTGCACAACTCTGCAGCTAGGCTTGCCTGTCGTGAACGTCGCAGTTGCCACATCATACCACTTCTCACCGACCTGCACTGGCTCCAGGTCAAGCAACGCATCGACTTCAAGGTTTTGTCGCTCAGTTTTAGGTCACTTCATTCTTTGGCTCCATCCTATCTCTAAGATCTACTCCCCCACCAGGCCCAACATCTTACCACCCACTTTTCGGAATCCAACCGTCTACCAATACCTCGTACAAATCTTAAATCCTTTAAATTAAAATTAAATACTAGCTAATTTAACACCCTCTTTTATATAGCCACAGAAGTTCTTTTACGGCTATCGCATCAGCTTGCAGTGGCGATAAGGGATCGCACACCGAAGGATTTGAACCCACGACATCGGACCGAGGTCGTGAAAAGCAACCGCCTTACCTAGTGTGCCGTCAAAGCTCGCAAATCTTGAGGACCGTGAGTTTAGTTCGTATGCTCCCAAAGCCTGGAACTCCCTCCCGACTTGCGTCAGAACATCCCCTGACTTAACCAATTTTAAAAAGAACTTACAAGCACACCTATTTAGGACAGCATTTAGTGGGTCCCTGTGATTCGTCCTTGATGTGCTTATGCGTGCTGACACTGTGCATGCTGCCACTAACCACATTTGCATGCTGACCCTGTGCATGACACCCGTAACCATGTTATTCATGTTGTTTATCAAGCATGATATTGCCTACCATTCAATCGCGTTTCCCTTTGCAGCAAATGTAATGTTCGTAGAAAGAGATTGAGTTATCTGAGGGTGCTTTATCAAGTGCTATATTATTATTATTATCATTGAGTATTCTGAAATGTTGTTTGGTCGCACGGTAGAGAAACAGCCGATGCCCAACACCAACCGTTTATTCCCAACACACGGAGCCCTAGAGAGCATGGCTCCCCTCAGCCCCTACTCTCACCCGACTTTCCGTCCCCCGGTCGACTCCGATGATTCATCGACCACAACTGTGCACCGGCCGACCCTGATGGTGAACCACCATCTGGCCACCAGCTGGTTAGCGGCCTGTGTCCATACCACATCACAGGCGGACCACAGCTGTGCACCGGCCCCTCTTGGTGGTGCTTCTAACAGCTCACCAGTGGCTTATCAGAGGAGCCTGCATACAATACATACATACGAACTACATGAAACATTCAGTTTAACATAATAGTGATATCACAATTTATTTTAATCTTTTCTTGAAATTTTGGAAAAAAGTAGGATTTCTACCACCATGAATAATGCAATAGTGTTTTTCTTTCGTCTTGGCATCGTATTAACTCCCACAAGTATCAACTGCCAAGACCACAGTAAGAAGCGAATAAACCCTGACTGTGCATGGTTCCATCCTTACAAGGCCATAGCCCCAACCATATGGATGATCACACGAATGGCTGTGAATGTAATTTGAGTTAAAAAAAGAAATCTTGTAGCTTGAGAGGGGGACTGAGCTTTGTCAATTCAGCGATCAGGTTTACAATCAAGCAACTACATAGCTATGCATAGATAATTATATATAATAAGTTAATTGTCCATGCGAAAATGCGTGTATTATAATATTTAAGATAAATATTAATATTATTATTAGAAAATTTATATAAAATTGTAAATATTATAACAGTTTCGCGCAGGCTCTTAGGTTAGAGGATTTCACAGTATTTTAACTAAGCTGCTGCCCCACAATGTCACAGGAGTCTTCATGATAATTAGCCCAAATTGCAAACATTACCACCGTGGATACGCTCAGAAATTAACCTCTAGAAGGAATGTTCAAATTAAAGATACATTAGTAATCTAATACTCAGTAATCTAGTAGCAGTTGCCTGCAGCAGCAGCTCTAACAGAAAACACCCCAGTCTTAGGTAATCTCCTCATTAACTGACACTAAACTAAATAAACATCCATTAGTGAGACATTGAACTGTGCCCCCCCCCCCCGCCCATTGCAGCTCAGTTTGGCTCGCCAACTCACCTCGAGTGTGCAAAGTTAATAACAGTACTGGTAGCAGCAGCATACACTGCTTAGTGTCGGCAATCATGTTTAGACAATAAATGCCTGCCTTCTGAGAACGAGCCACTGGCACCTGACCTGCCGCGGCCAGCTTCTGATCAGAGTAGAGTCAGGCGTAATGAACTGCTAACCACCAGGTCTACTAGAGCTAGTGACCTCGATCAAGCAACGAGTTCTTAAATAACTGGCTGCAGGGCCTCACCAGCCATCGATTGGTTCAGCACGTGACATGCATCATCTGGGCGATTGCCCACTTACAAGTGTGAGCTGAAGATAGCTTTACACGGTGAGACTTCCCTTTGAATTTTAACTGATTTTCTGGGTTTCAAAGCCGATGCGTTCTTCTTCCAACATGTCTATGCCATGACCTGTGATAGATTAGCAGGGAACATTATTTTATAGGGGCAACCGATTGATCACCGCCGGCCAGGTCATGCACTCACCTCTCTTGTAATGTTGTTCGTCTTGCATGGAATCTCCAATTACAGGATCTTCCTCGGCAGGGGCAGGCCTCTCGAAATGATTTGCAATGTCATAGGCAGCTGACTTGCTACTAAGCGGCCGGAAGGAAAGTGGTGTAATCACACAAGAGAATGGGTCGAAGTTCATTGTCCTAAAATGAAGCCATAACATGCAGAACAACCAACTGCACCAACTTCCAGGCTTTCGGTGCTCTACATGCACCTGAAAAGGTAACTTTTATTCAATGAAATCAGTAAGGCTGCAGTCCCATAGCAAAGAAGTCATCTCAGCAAGGGTCTTCTGGTTTCTAGAAAAGTGGGTAATCTAAAGCTGAAGCACATTCAAAGGTAAGGTTATCTGAACATCGAGAATATGGTAGCAAGACATAGTGCCACTGTCTGCTGTTGCCATTAAGCCCGGAGGATCTGCAGATGCAGATCACCAGAGAAGCTTACCCTATGCAATAGATTGCTTGATTTATTAGCGGTCGGCTATAACTCGTGGTTGAAACGATCTTTACTAGATTACACCCTGGTACATTGCGGCCTGTGCGAACTTGAGCACAGCGGTTGCACATGCCAGGCCACCCTACAACTAGTCTGCAGCATCGACAATTTTTCGCTTGTGGTAACTCCCTGCTCAGAAAGCAAGCACAACAGATACGATATAACACGCGTTGACTTGCTAGCGAAGCTGGGCTTAGCCTTTGCTTTTTTTTTACACTTGTCTAGGTTCTGAGCTATTGGGTCAATTGGGGGCAGGGGTCAAAGGTACCAATCCATACCCGATTGCATTTCGAATCCCCACTACTACTCGAAGAGCAGACAATGGTGATTGTACAGCTTGGCGTCAAAGCTAAACCAATTGGCATATTAAGAGAACGTACTCTACCCTGGACTACTCTTTCATCCGTAAGTACCTAGTCGGCTTGTTGGCAAATCGGCGTATCTCACCGAATATCAAGAGAGACAGACTTAGATGGTATAACTTCATCCGAGAGTATTCTTGAAACTGCTTGTCGTGGTAGAGCTAGGGGAACCTAACTCTGCAAGTTTTCGTCAGTCGTTATCACCTAAATCACTGACATAATCATTTACATCTTTAATCTTTGATCTTTAGTTGCTTAATGCCGCTAAGATTGAGACAACCATGCTGCAGAGCTGTGTGCTAGGCAGTGATTGTTTTCACGTGTCATAGTCAGCTGACCGTCTCTAGTAATCTTTTTCGCAGCACTTGTTTTACGCATCGAGTTTTGGAACAGGCTCCTGGTTGCATAATGCCACAGAGTAGCCCCGATTATTTTAAAAGTCCACAGATAAGTCTGTATCTATCTCACGGGCTCCTGAATAGTCCATTAGGGAGAGAGTAATTGGCATCAGTAAAACGGCATTTGGTGGCCTCTTTTCCCAGAGTACTCCATTAGTCTCTGCAGAATATCCCAAGTGCCGACCTGTCCAAGTCATCTCATTTTGTTGAAGCTACACTCCAAATGAAAACCTGAGTAGTTCTGGAAAATTCGAACGACATGTGATCAGCCTACCTTTCTTTTATCACTAAGAATCTAAAGATCTGAATCTGAGCTTACCGTAAGCATGAATTCCACTATTTTAACCCTAGAATATATATTTTAGTCATTGGCTGTATTTATCAGGTGTATTTGCACTATATTAGTGCACGATTATATTACGTTATGTATTACTGTATTAACACTCGGTCTTCGTATTTCAAAGCAGTTTTCCATGCCCGTTTGGCTATGCAATTGTACAGTCTCTTGTAGAAAGCAAGTCCCAAATCTTTTAACCAGCTAACACTCTCAGCTTAATGAATGAAAATGCTGCAGAGTTTATCAATTCTGTTAATAACGTAGACATATCGAGCACTATTATTAAACGGGAAAATATAATAGGCAATGTCCTTCTTAACATTGCGGCTTAAGGAGTGTAGCCTGAGACGGAGATAATTTAAATCCCAAAAATAAACTTGGCCGTGGTCATCGAGGCAGTAATTGTTCTAATAGATCCATTTTGGAAAACAGCATAGCCAATACTCGGAATAGTTTTCAAGCCCGTTAGGCTTTTTAGAAATGTCATACTTCCACACTTTCCGAGCCACCCAAGCCATTTGATACTCGCTGACGCTTTGTGGCAGATACCACTAGACGATTGCATTACACACCTTTGCATCGTGGTAGGGCCATTGAAGCTCAGCTTGATCCAATTTAGGTGCCCTCAAGGAGAAGAGGGTGAAGGCTTAAAGGTAAGCCGGTGGTTCTCCATTGCTGCAGTCGGTTGCTCACGGTAAGAGACAGTGAGTTGGAGCAGCTGATTTTATCTTGGTAACAGCGACGTCCGTAGAAAGCCTGAGCAGGTGAACAGCAGGCCAACGCAAGCTAAGCGTACATAGACTTTCACACAGTCTCTGGGAGTTTCGGGCACGGTGGCTCGACCACCTACGTAGCTTAAAAGCAATTTGTACACATTGGCAGGTCGTCTGTAGGATCGCCTGGCATGTGCAACCGCTGTGCTCAAGTTCGCACAGGCCGCAATATACCAGGGTGTAATCTAGTAAAGATCGTTTTAACTACGAGAATACTCCATCTTGGGGAATGTACAAATAGTCTTCAAGTCCCAGCGGTTTGAGCACGTGTCACCTCTGCTGAAAGAGCTAGGATGGTTGCCGGTTGAGCAAAGGATACAGAGCAAAGTTCTTACGCTGACCCACAAGGCCCGCCACGGCTTGGCTCCTTCGTACCTAGCTGAACTGCTGCACCAGTTTCAGCATGTTCGCGCCCTCAGGTCCTGTGTGGAAAATGAATTAGCTGTCCCATTCCTCCGCTTAAAGACAGTTGGCGACAGAAGCTTTAGCTCTGCAGGTCCTAGACTGTGGAACTCGCTTCCACAATTCTTACGCAACGACAACTACTCTCCAGCTGCCGACTATGGCACATATTTTTCAGCGGTCCTGAACTGCTACTTCTATGCTACTCACTACCTCAACTGCTCTCCTTACTCTGCTATGCTTCCCACTTTCTCTTTGTTGCGTGAGACGAAGTCTGTTGGCTACCGAATGCGTGCCGAAAGCCGCTTAGGCTGTGTGCGCTATACAAAACTCTCCTGCGTAACACCCACATGGTCTTTATGACTTTGCGGAGTTACTGACGGAGATACATTACATTACATTACATAGCGATAGCATACTTTGGTTTCGCTACCCAGAGGTAACTTTCTCGGCGATGACCCTGCTAGCAGAACTGCAATCGCTGCGGCAATGTTTTTTAAATGAGAAGCAGGCTTGGCAACTTTTCCCGAGAGTAAGCATATGATGCAGCTGAGCTGCTGCGCCATCTCCTGGAGCCGCTTCATAGCATTGTTAGCCTCAGTCAAGCGCTCGTGCAGCCTCGTCAGCCTCAGTCCTTTGTTTTTAATGCAAGCAAGAGAGCTACACGGCACGCCTTTAGCAGGCGCCTGTTCAGTGGCCATATCGGCTAAGGAAAGACTCTCGCAGAACTTTACTTTAGAACACTGGCACTATTTCAGAAAATACAACAATGAACTTGAGGCAAGAAGTTAGGAGAGTGACCTTTGCATAAGCGCAGATATCCTCAGACTCAGAGGTCTTTTTGTCGTTGTGTTTGCGACCGGCAAGACGATGAGCGAACTATTTATCTCGGAGTCTTCTACAAAGGACTTCTTGTCGTGGTCCATTGACTAACTTCACAAAGCTAAATGAGGATTTTAAGGCTGACGTAATAGATACGGATAAACCCACCATCTTTGAAAAATTGGAAAATCTAAACCTTCTTAGTGGTTCAGCTTCGACGACTCCAGTGAACTCTGCTGGTAATCTAGGTGGAGTATTCTAAAACGATTCATCATTTGATGAGAACGTTTGTCAAGTCGGCCCCACTGTCAGTTTAGGAGTTGCCAAAATCAGGGCCTACTTCGATAAGAGAAAAACAGTCGAGCTACTTTGCGTGTTCGCTATGTCGCCTGTAGATATTAGCGATTCCCTTTATTTGGGACCCTGGTAACGAGCGGCTCGTCCCCAAACTTCCCTCACTCCCTGTCAAGCCTTGAATCGCTAACTACGGTACGGAAGTTCCCGCGCCCAGACATTCCCACCGGAAATATTCCCCGGACATTTCCCCACTTGGGTAGGACATTTCTCCGCTGGGGGAGGACATCTCTGTGAAGGCTTAATGCTAGACAGGGCTTTAGGGTTTATGGTTTAGGGTTGAGGGTTGAACGTTGAGGTTTGAGAGCTTAGCATTTAGGCTTTAGGGTTTAGCGTTTAGCGTTTATCGTTTAGCGTGTAGGGGTTAGGGTTTATGGGTTTAGGGTATAAGGGATGTTGGGTTTAGGGCTTGAAGTTTAGGGTTTATAATTTAGGGTTTAGGGTTTAGTTATTAGGGTTTACATGATTGATCCGATCGGCCGATCGGTAGTTAATTACGAAAACATCAAAGTATAGTTTTTGCGATTAGACTACTCAAATGGACGGTTTAATGCAAGACCAACCAGTGAATATATCATCCGGAATTAACAAAACGTTCAATTATACTGAGTTGAATTTTATTTCAATAGAGCGTGAACTTTATTTGATCACACACACACACACACACACACACACACACGCACGCACACACACACACACACTCACACACACACACATACAAACACACACGCACACACACACACACACACACACACACACATATATATATATATGTATGTATCTGTATTCTTAGTCATTCATTCATCAATATAGAGAGAATTGTCCTACGGGGGATGTCGGGGGGGGGGGGAAATGTCCTAGGGTCCTTCAGGGGGAACGTTTGGGGTGAAACGTCCGGGGCGGCCGAAGGTCCTACAACCTCTAACAAGACAATCAGGCTGGTTTACAGGTAACTTCCTTTGCTAGCTCCAGCCTCCCTATCCGACCTCTTTCTTCCAATTCGGTAAAGCATTCGAGCAAGGAAAATTTCTCTGAAAATTCTCCTAATATGTTTGTTACCTGGTACGCACTCTCACTCGTTGATGCTGTCACACTTCACAACTCTCTCAAGCCATCTGATGCCCACCGATCGTTCTCTGCCTGCGTTGGATGCTTGGGGCTTAGATTTCTTGCCTCCGTTTTGAAATTCTATTACAGCTAGGCCAACTCCCGGTTCTTTCCAGGTCCTGCGAGTGGGCAAAATAGCGGAGGTCGGCCGCATTAAGAACGATGGTCATTCAGCTTCTGGTGAGACAGGAGGGTCCGTTTGGTCGTGCTAAGGTTCCAGAAACTTCCAAAGGAGGCCTCTGAGGGTCAAGAACAGTACGACCCGTCCAGGGTCTTGCGTAATGTTAGTGGCACGCCTCGGCCTCATGCCACTCATCTTCTGCATGCCACGTGCAATTTCTAATGCACTGCCAAGTCGGCCACTGCAGCATCTGGCTGTCGCAACTGCTACGGTGGCAGGCAGCCAAATGCAAAAACACTCACGGCTCTCACTTAATACTGGAGGGGGAGAGGGGTATGTTACTCAGTTGCTCTCTACCTTTAGAGTCAAAGTACACTTTTGAAGCTTTGGTACGTGCACGTCAGAAAATCGGCCAAGTATTGCTGTACTGTGATAAGATCATTGAATAATGCAGATTATCGGTCCTGGCCAGCCAGTAAAAGAACACAGCCAATGCCTGAGAGAGCCTGTGGCAACGTGGCTTTGCTGGCAAAAGCTTAGCAGCTTGGTGTCGGTAGGCATCTGCTTAGTAACATCCGAGCGATATACTGAGGTTGTCCTAGTACTTTCGCTTTCTGCGTAAGCAGCGGTACAGCGACTTCAACTTCCGGTCACTCGCATTTCTGGTGCTTTCAATTCTCGATTGCTTGAGCTTGCCCATTTTGAATATTTCCTCCCCAGGCTTGCAACAGCGCCTAATATTTCTCGGAGTATTCCTGTTGTTTACATGCGCATGTAAGTAACCTTCGATACTTAAGAGACCGACAGTTTCTATGCTCTCTCAAAGCATGAAACCTGTGGCAGACATCGATACATTTCCTCGTCATGCCCACATTAATGGAGGAGCTGCAATCTCAAACTCTATTCTCAGCATATGTCTTTATCCTTTTAACGTGCACGGCTGAATGCCGCACAGAGGGCCGGGCTTCGCTGCCAAATAATTGCTCTTCTGTACTTGCTGGGCACGTTTTCCTTTTCCTGTCTTTTACCGCAGTTGACACACCTCACACGCCTCGTGGCTGATGAAAATCGGCAACGAGCTGACAGCCTCGTTTGCAGTCTAAAGTGCTGCTAAATCTATTTAGCTCGGAGTCTCTTTAGAGCAATACTTTATTTAGTGCTACGTTCATCAGTTAAAGAAATAGAGTTTATTCACCTGTAAAAAATAGTACTACATTCACCTGTAAAAGAAATAGGCTGGCAACTTATTGTGCGGAGTTAAGATTACTTTTAGCCTGAGTGCTACCACCTTGCACCAGCTACAGATGACAGATACAAATGAGCCATGAACAGCAAATGTGTGGCAATAACTTCCGTAGGGCTCCCTTATTCCGAGATGTGCAGGCTCACGTAAGAGTACCACCATTTTAATATTCAGTGGCAATCAATCCTGTGTTACCATTGATACGATTCGGGGAAAGAACTCTTCTGTAGTTTAGGAATGAGGCTACTAAGTAATTAGACCTTTACTTTAGTCATTACCGGATGTTGAAGTAACCTGAAGCCTAACAGATGATATGTATCATTATTATTAGCCGATATTTTTCTCACTGCAAGCATCGGAATTTGTGCACCATGTATCTCATCGCACATTCAAGAGTTGCTCAACTTGTCCACGGTTGCCATGATTACTGTACGCATGCAGAATAGAAGGTCCCGTTACGCTCAACCACAAAGACCTTCTATTGCTGAAAATATCCAAAATATATATATTGAACAAGAATCAATTTCTGGATTACAAAAATCCCTATCAGTGCTAGGACCATTAAGAGCAAGCGATTTGGATGGAATTTTCCTGCTAAATTAAAACTTATTTAGCATAAATCTATTTCTTTATCTCTGCACCAAAACCTTGGCTAATTTTATAAGGGCATTGACGATATTAGGAAAACTCTTTCAGGGACCCCATCAGCTACTGAAAGACCGATAAATCGGCAAGTTTTAGTCATGATGACTAAAATACATCAATGTATCATTTAGGGATTATATATTACGGGAGCTAAAGGTGACATGGCTCTGCTGTGAATTGAGTAATGAGGAAAAAATAATGCAAGTGAGTTGCAATAAACTTGAATTGTGTAATTATTTTGCATAGTGCTATTTTGAGAAGGTCTCCAAATTTAACTTAAGAACAGCTTGCTGCAAGATTTAGTAAAGCTGCGATCTTGCCAAGAAGAAGTTAAAGTTAAAGCCTCTGAATCTTGTACAGCTTTCCACGAGCAGACTACCAGAACCAAATCGGACCTGTTTACTAGAAGAGAGCAAGCTGATCGGACCGTATTCTTCTTGAGCTGATACTTAAAAGATGCAAGATCATTGTCATACCCAGTGACCGTAGTCAGAAGCCGGACTTTCAGTGTCGAAGTTACTGAGGACTTGGTCATCGAAACGAATTCAGTTTAGGCCAAGGTTGAATGATTCGACCAGATGCTGAGGAGCCGATTTTCCGAGGACAGAGTGCAGCATTAATTTGGTCGGATCCGTTTGCTGGTGCAATTAATTGGATTTACAGCCAAATGAAATGTACTTCAAACCAGATTGAGGCTTTTTAAATCGGTTAGATGCTGGATAGAGAGCCAGCGAAGCTCAGAGAGAATTATGATGGTGCGACAAATAGAACCGCGCATGACAGACCAGATACAGCCTGCATAGGACACGTGTTTTGAATCTATGGAGTAGCTTTAATCTAGACTAGATGTCAGAAACGAACATACAATTAGGCTCTCGTATTCTTATCTAAGCAGACCCTAACTGTCGCCATGTTACTTGGCTGAAAGTATGGCGACTTGACGACGAAGTAAATCAGGTACTCATCTAAAGACAAGTCAATTTGGATGTGTACTTATATATATATATCTTATATCTTATATCTCTGGCCGATGTCTTTGCAGTGACTGCTGTTAGAAACAGTGTGTAGTGAGGCCTCTACGTTTGAACTGAACTTGGCCACAAAAAAGCACTCCTGACGATTCCTCCAGTTTCAGCAGATGACCGATGGGTAGTGCGGCGACGCGACCCGAGCATCTTATTCGAGGTGAGCGACGTGCAGATGCGGCCCCAATGTGATGCAGGCATGGAAACTGTTGCCAAACTCGGCGGTGATAAAGAGCGAACGCATAGTTTAAAATAATTTGTCCATATCAGAAGCGCAGAGTAGTATATTCGACAGCAACAGAGGGTTACAGACTTCCAAATCCAGCCATCGTTAACGCACATGCTCGCAGAGCACCACTGAATTCAACCACCAGAGCACCAACAGACTGATAAATACATCACCGTGGGTTTTAAGCTGCCCAGGCCATATATGTTTTCGTATAACGGTTCCGAACCGTTATAATTAAGGAGCCGGGAATATAAAAAAATTCGACAGTCATAAACTGACCTACTTCGAAAGCGACATCGTCACGCAATGCAAATTCGCTACCCTTATGCTGCGACTACTGGGATATGACTACCTATTAAAACTTCCCAACTCGTGGGGGGCCGGGCTGTCGTGACATCCGTTTTGAGTCCCGCACTTTAGGGAACTAAGGAACTAAAGACGTAGTCTCCAAAGAGCTAAGCGTGCAAAGAGGGCCCGACATGGAAACCAGAGTCAGAAGACCTAGTGATTTGCAGAGATGCCACAGAGTGAGTATATCAGCCACAGGAAAATCAGAGCGAGGCAGAAGACGGCACGAAGGACGTCCGGGCATCAAGTGACGGAGCACTGCCGTCGAGGAGCGGCTTAGCAGGGATCCAGTGCCGGTCAATAAGCACCGGCATAGGAACGCCGAAATTGGGTGTTCGTAACAGAAAGTCTACCCGGAGTAATTTGCATAATCTTTAAGCTTCTCAAAGCAGGAACAGGAGAACATGCAAGCGTTGAGTTGCATGAGTCTGGCTAGGGTATCACGAAAGTTTGGAAAGCCTGGCTTGATTCTACCGGTAATTGCCTTAGCGAAGCATGACCCTTGAGAAATGCTGGAGCTATCCCATGAATGCTGCGGGGCGAAGCAAGTAGGAAGCATGACTGCCGTCTAAATCTCCTGCAACCGGAAAAAAGCGAGACTCGAGCGGATAGCAAGCAAGACTTGTCCTATAAACCAAGATGCAGAGAGAGAGAGAGAGAGAGAGAGAGAGAGAGAGAGAGAGAGAGAGAGAGAGAGAGAGAGAGAGAGAGAGAGAGAGAGAGAGAGAGAGAGCGGGAGAGAGAGAGAGAGAGAGAGAGAGAGAGAGAGAGAGAGAGAGTCGGAGAGTGTATGTGAGAGAGAGAGAGTTAAAGAGTGGGAGAAAGAGAGTGGGAGAGAGAGAAAGATAGATAGAGAGACAGAGAGAGAGAGAGAGAAAGAGTGGAAGAGTGTATGTGTGAGAGAGAGAGAGAGGGAAGAAGGGAGAGTAAAGGAAACGAGGAGGATTCATGCTGGGACTATTCTGGTGAAAAAGCTTTCTGGTATCTGAGCAATGTTAGGTTTGACCGTAACTATTCGGTTGATTCTCCAGTTATTCAAATTGAGAAAGTTAGCCCTCATCCTATAATTAACTTTGGTTGTACAACTTTTTAGGGAACTAAGGGGATTCGATGTGTCGGAAGGTAGTTTATTGACTGAGGTCTTGGAAGACAAGATTTGTTCACTGCTGACGAAGTCGGAAAGCCTTGGCAGGATAATGAAAAAGGCAAGACATAGGATGTAAAGAGATTAAAAACATATCCGTATCATTGGGCATCAAAAATCTTGAATGATTATCAAATGAACGGAAGCCATTGAAGCTAAACTCTTTAGTTTTCTAATACAATGGGTCCTTAAATATTTCAGAGCAACGCCAGGCAGTGAGGTCTATGTGACTGTCGCCCAAGATGAACTTGGTAATCAGCAGGACCCAATATAAAGAAAATTTTCAGCGGAATGTCCTGAGAAAATCCGTGCCAAAATTCCACAGAAGGCCTTCAAATAAAGCCAAATATTTGCAGTTCAAGGGTTACGATTTGCACCAAATCCCAGTATGTGCTTAATATTTAAGTTTAATATCTTAGTTCGAGTGTACAGCATAGCACCTTTTCTGCTGACCACGGTCGTGTGTTTGATTCCTCCTATGACGGCCTTTGGTGACTAGTCTGAAAAAGCAAGTAGAGTTGCCGTCACCAGCCTCGTATTAATATTGCGTCTAAAGAGCTTTAGCGGCTATCACTATAGCTTGACGCGGGCATTATTAAAAAATCTCCTGCCCGAATCGAATCGCCACCGAAAGTTCGTGAAGTGCAAGCTCCTCACCCCAAGGCCACCCACGGTCCACGGGCCATCGACGTCGGAAAGAATAGAGCGTGAGCCTAGCATGTGTTCATGACAAATGCATCGGGCAACCTCGAGCCATTGACAGAGGCTACTGCTGGTCGGCCGGTCGCTGGCAGCAGGCCGAGGCTACAAGCTGAGTTTGAGTGAGACGAACTCCAGTACTTTAGGTCTTAGGCAAAGCCATAATCTTGTTAGAGCCCGCCGGTCTGATTGGAAGCCACGTAATTGTGTGCGGGTGTGTGTACACAATCTGAATGCTGAAGCATTAGAAAATAAAAGAACGTCAGCAGAAAAAGCAAGCAGCAGCGGCTTAACTTCCGTGCCACCCTCTGAAGTTGGAGGATTCACTAAAATGTTGTGCAGAGATAACAGTATTCACTCTAGCCGGAGGCTCAAACCACCTCAGGAGTGACCTCAGGTGGAAATCTCATGGCTTCGTAGTCCAGCCCGGTTTGGAATGCAGCCTGTGAGCCATACTATAAAGTTAGCAACTGCAGGGATTTGTCAAGATACAAGCACACTAAAGCCTTTCCATCGCCATTGCCAAGCGTATTCTAGAATATCCTTTCTATGCAGATGACACTCAATTGTTCCCTTGCCTTGATCCCTCCCAGACCACCAGCAAGTTGTATTTTCTCAACTCTCTTGCTACATATATTGATGACATCCGCACATGGATGGCTGCAAAAGTTCTTAAATTGAATGATGATACAACCAATTTACTAGTTATGGGCAAACTAAGTGTGATTCAGAAATTAGACAGTCTAACGCTCAAAATAGGCCCCGCGATCATATCTCCTGTTGAATCTACGCGAAATCGAGGGGTCATGTGCAAAGTGACCTTTGATTAGACGACCGCATTAGCCATACATTCAAGTCTGCCTACTTTCAGCTCCATAACATTGCTAGAAAGCTTGTCTAGACAGGGATAACGCATCTAAATATCTCCATGCACTTGTGACATCCCATCTTGACTTTTGTAACTCGCTGCTTGCTGGTCTACCGGCGTGTGCACTCAGGGGCCTACAGATGGTGCGAAATTCTGCAGCTAGTCTTGTCCGTCGAGAGCCTCATAGTTGCCACTTTTTGCCGACCTGCACTGGCTTCCAGTCAAGCAATGCATCTACTTCAAGGTTTTGTCACTCACTTTTAGGTTCCTTTATTCCTTGGCTCCAGCCTACCTATCAGATCTACATCCCCAACAGGATGAGCACTGTACCACAGGCTTTTAGGAATCTGACTGTTTACCTGTACCTCGTACTATTATAATGTAATGTAATGTATTCTCAAATCCTCTGGAGATCGTCCGTTTATTATGCACCCAAAACCAGGAACTCACTTTTGACTTGCGTCACGACATCTCTTGACTCGTCTACTTTTAAAAATAAACTAAAATCGCATCTATTTATCTCAGCATTTAGAGGGTCACTGTGATTAGTCCTTCATGTGCTTACGTGTGCTAACAATGCACATACTGCCAGGAACCATACTTGCATGCCGACCCAGTGCATATCATCCCTAACCATGTTATCCTTTTGGTTTATTGAGATGCTAGCAGCAAGCATTCGATCGTGCTTCCTTTGCAGCATATCTAAAGTGCCTAGAAAGATACTGAGTTCTCCAAGGGCGCTATTTTAAAGCTATTATGGTTATTTTTATTGCCGGAAGGGAAATAGAGCAGAGCGCTAGAAGCTGAAGCATAACTACTCGTCTGATCTCAAAGGCCATGCTTAGTCGAGTCCGTGTGGCATGAAATAGAGACACAGGGCTACGACTAGCACCACATACTTCAAACCTTTCTAATAGGCAGTCTCGGGGCATTTGTTGCTATCCTGCATATGCCAAAACCCGCGGCAAGCAAGCTGCTTGAACTGGGAACGATATGCGAGTAATCGTGACTGGCTGTTTGTGATCGCTTGCCAATGCTTGCTAGCCTCTAAGCTGACAGTGGGAGCTCCGTTTTTCTCGCCATTTCTACCTATTAGGCGGTAGTTGATCCGTGGTAGTAAAGAGTCTCTCAGAACTGTTGGCCTTTGTCATTAGCCACTAGACAGTCCCTTGGCCGGTTTATTTACCTTACGGGGAAGTGTAAGACTGCTTGAAGTCACCTTGAGGTTGCAATGCCAGGCATAGAGGTAACCGGATAGCGTACTTAATTTGCTCTTCTTTATTGCTTCTTTTACAGAGTGCCGCAACATTAACTAATATCCATCAAAGTTCCTTATTTGTGCAGGAGGGCTTAGACCTAAGACCTCAGTCATTAAAGGCATGCACCTTGCCCTCACCCTGCCACAGTACGGCTGCTAAAAGATACATTATTTTTCATCTTAGCTGAGTAAATTTTGAACTAAAGACTTGATGTAGGGATGCCGTTGTACGACTGGTATGCTTGGCTGTCGTGACCATCGCTATTGCCGTAAACACTACAGCTCGCTTAACACCACTGGCTCCCAAAGTGAAGTGTATAAACTTTGAGTTGCTGTCATTTATTCGTCTGTTTCTCTGGCTAATGTGACGTGTAGGAACTGCTTAATAATCTCGCTTCACGTCGTACCACCTGCTCTGGTCACTCGAGTGATTTAGCTGCGACCCTAAAAACCTAAAATCCTTGGTAGACATAACGTCAGTTGGTACGCCCCAAAAGATTCATTAGGAAGCAAAAATAACCTGTTTCTCTCAACATTTGCTTACCCCTTACGAATTATCGCTTGCTTGCTTATAAGTAGTGACACTGAGCATGTTATCACTATCCATATGAATGTTTATTTTTCAGAATTTGCAAAGAAACTGTATTATATGAAGCTTTTGATGTAAGGTAATGTATCTCCTCCTGTAACTCAGCAAAGCCATAAAGAATATTTGGCTGTTACGAAAGAGAGTTTTGCATAGACCGCTCACAGCCTAAGTGGCTTTGGGTACGCATTCATTAGCCAAAAGAATTCATCTTAGGCGACAACGAGAAAGCGGGAAGCATAGCAGAATCAGGAGAGCACTTGAGGTAGCGAGAAGCATGGAGTTAACAGCTCAGAACCACTAAAAAGGATGAGCCATAGTCGGCAGCACGAGAGTAGTTGTCGTTGCGTTAGAATTGTGTATGCGAGTTCCACAGTCTAGGACATTCAGAGCTAAAGCTTCGATCACCAACGGTCTTTAAGCAGAGGAACGGAACGGATAAGTTACATCCATACAGGACCTGAGAGCACGAGGGGGCTGAAACCGGTGCAGCAGTTCAGCTAGGTACGAAAGGGCCAAGCCGTGGCGTGCCTTGTGGGTCAACGTTAGAACTTTACTCTATATGTTGCTCAATCGGCATCCATTCAGGCTTTTTTAGCCAAGGAGACACGTGATCAAAGCTCTGGGGCTTGAAAGTATCCTTGCAGCCATATTCATAGCTATTAGCAGTGGCCTAGTTGCGTTTCGATAGATCAGCCAAAAGGGAATTACAATAATCAAGCCGAGATAGAACTGAGGAGCAAATTAAATTTTTTGCAAGCCACTATGGAAGACAGCTCCTAATACTAGATTTAGATCGGACGTGACGGCTAGCTGGGGATGCAGTCTTCTGAATGAAGGGTTTACAGTTTAGGCAGCTGTCGAAAACTAAAGCTACATTTCGAGTACGTGGGAATGGTAGCATAAAAGCATCACCTATTACAAGAGTAAAGCCTTCTACTCAAGCCACACGCTTAGGGTGTCTTACGAGCGGCAGTTCAGTTTTTAGCATCATTTAGTTTCAAGAAGTTTTCCAATTTCCAGGATCGAATTTCGGTATGGTAAACTTCCAGTTTATCATGTGCTGCTGAAGATTACGACGGTTCGGATAAAAAATATAGCTGAGTGTCGTCAGCATAAAAGTGATATCCTATTCGATTGGCCTTCCTTACTTTTCCCAGAGGTTGAGTATAAGTAGAGAACAGCAAGAGACCGAAGACGCTACCGTGAGGAAGTCCACCGGTCACCCGTCTCGTGTATCAGACATGAGCCCAAAATGACACGGATTTAACACAATCAAATAAGTACGAATTGAACAGCAATATTATTAATAATAATAATACACTTGATAAAGAACCCTCAGAGACATTAGTCTCTCTCTATCTCGGCGCTTTACATTTGCTGCAAATGGAAATGAAATTGAATGGTGAGTAAAATCATGCTTGTTAACAAACAAAATGAATAACATAGTTAAGGGTGACATGCACAGGGTCTGCATGCAAATGTGATCAGTGGCAGCATGCACAGTGTCAGAACGTATGAGCACATCAAGGACGAATCACAGGGACCCACTAAAGGCTGTCCTAAATAAGTGTGTTTTTAAATTCTTTTAAATGTGGTCAGGTCAGGGGATGTTCTTACGCAAGTCAGTAGGGAGTTCCAGGCTTTGGAGCTTACGAACTAAACGCACGGTCTCCAAAGGATTTGAGGTTAGAACATGGTATTTGTATACTGTTGGATTCCAGAAAGTGGGTGGTAAGATGGTTGGCCTGATGGGGGAGTATATCTGAGAGATAGGTTGGAGCCAAAGAATAAAGTGACCAAAAAGTGAGCGAAAAAACCTTGAAGTCAATCCGTTGCTTGACTGGTAGCGAGTGCAGCTCGGCGATGAGAGGAGTAAGGTGGCAACTGCGAGGCTCACGGCAGACAAGCCTAGCTGCTGAGTGGTGCACCAGCTGCAATCGCCTGATCACACATTCTGGTGGGCAAGCAAGCAGTGAATTGCAGATGTCGAGACTGGATATCACGAATGCATAGACCAAATTAGATGTGGTATCCTCATTTAAACAAGCCAGAATTTTAGCAATGTTATGAAGTTGAAAATGATCAGATTTGACTGTGCAGCTAATATGGTCGTCTAACGAGAGGTCACTTTGAAATATGACACCTAGATTTTGATCTGATTCAACTGGAGATATGCTGGCAGAGCCAATTTTGAGTTTCAGCCTTTCCAATCTCTGAATCACACTGGGTTTGCCCATAAATAGTAAGGTAGTTTTATCGTCATTTAGTTTTAGAAAATTTGCTGTCATCCATGTGCAGATGTCATCAATACATGGAGCAAGTGCGTTGAGAGAAATTGAGGTGCTCGAAGGCTGGAAGGGATCAAAGCAAAGGTACAACTGAGTGTCATCCGCATAGAAGTGAAAGCTTAGATTGTACTTAGCAATTAAATCAGCAAGAGCGTGAGTATAAACCGTGAACAGAACCGGACCTAGCTCAGAGCCCTGAGGTACGCCATATTTGAGAGGTTCCTCAGAGGATCTTTGTATATTCGCGTCAATACTTTGGAGTCTCCCACTGAGATAGGACCACTGCAGAGCAGTGCCGGTGATGCCCAGGCGAGATGAGAGCCGCTCTAGAAGGACTTTGCGACCGATGGTATCATAAGCTGCTGAAAGATCGAGCAAAACAAGCAGAGACACTCTACCAGTGTCCGCATTCCTAGGTAGGTCGTTGTATACCCTAAGCGATGTTAACTTTGTAGATTGATTAGCTCTAAAGCCAGACTGGAACTTAATAGCAAGATGTGAGGTATCGATATATGAGTTTAGCTGATCCGCCATGACTCGTTCCAGTGTCTTTGATAGGAATGGTAGAAGGGAGACTGGGCCGTAGTTGCCCAAGTTCGGTATGTCTAGTGTCGCTTTCTTGAGAAGTGGTCTTACTACAGCTTTTTTGAAAGGTGCTGGGACATGACCTGAGGCTAATGACATATTAATAATGTTAGTTATGCATGGCATCAGCAGATCAATGCAACGTATGAGCAGGACAGTGGGAATAGGGTACAGAGGACTTGTTGTCTTCTTTGACCGAGATATGAACTTTAGGAATAGATCACAAGTGACCTGCTTAAATGTAGACATTGAGGTGCAGCCAGGATTCAGGGAACAGCGAGTAGTTCTAATAATGGTGTTGTCATCGCAGGGATGGATTCCCTGATCTTGTCTATCTTCTGCACAAAGAATCGAGAGAAGTGATCGGCTCGATCATCACAAGGATCATTAGGTAAGGAGCCAACCTGGGAGCGGTTGAGGAGATGGTTTATCGTCGACATCAGCATTTTTGGATTGTGCATCTGTGTTTCAAAAATGTTTCTATAGAAGCTAGACTTGGCCTTTGCTAGGATAGATTGATACGACCCAGAGTAGTCTTCATATGCCTGTCAATGGATAGTCAGTCCAGACCACGCCAGTGCCTCGTCTGCCAGACCGATAGCATTCTCCATCGTTCTTGTAGAACATCGTGATCAATGGTACCGATTACAGCTGATATATCTAGCAGGGCTAGGGTAGTGACATTCCCGTCATCGTTGCCACATAGAATGTTATTGCTAACACGAAAAAGAGCAGTTTCAGTGGATTGTGCTGCTTGAACCCCAATGGAAATGCTTCTGACATTTCCTTCTTTTCAAATGTGCCACCAGCTCCTAAGTGACATTTGTGTCAAGAATCTTTGACAAAAAAGAACAAGGGAAACTGGGCAATAGTTTTCAAAGATCTCTGTATCTAATCCAGGCTTTTTAAAAATTGGTCTAACGATTGCCGATTTGAATTACTTGGGCACGAACTCTTTTTTCAAAGCGGTGCTAAGTTGATCTGCCAGTGAAGACCACAAAGATGATGATATATGGTCTTTAGGAGACGAGCTATTTTCACTAGACCTTGTTAAGGTAGCCACATTGCATGCAGAAACCTCGGAAAACCTTCGAAGGGAGGTTATAAGCTGTGATTCAGCAATTGGTTTACTCGGAGGGGGCTTTATGGGGGCACAAATGGGCACACGTTGTTCAGTAAAGAAAGGCCGAAAGTTCTGGGCCGAACCGTTAACATCCGTTAATTCAGACCTCTCAGCAGTGGTCAGTAAATTGTTTATTGTCTTATAAATCTTAGCTTTTGATCCATCTGGCAGGACTTCTGTTTTCAAGTGAACAAATAGGCCATGCTTTTTAAGCTTCTGGAGTTAACTCGAAGGAAGTCTTTGAAATTGACAAGGACTACATCGGACCCCAATTTCATAGAACGACGGTCTAGCCTGGGCTCAAAATGGTTCATTTTAAAAAATATTTTGTAAATCGAAAGGAATCTCCATGACTCTGGACACGGATTGTATGAACGGGAGCATGTTTATAAAGAGCACCCCTGAGTGTAATGCTCACTGCACCAGTGAGAGTATCGAGGCTGTCGGTCAAGTCTGAGTGCAAATCAAGATGACCTGCATCAAAAACAGACTTAATAAATGCGTCTATGCCAATGCTTTTTAGGCTACGTTATGGACAAGTTCGACATTACCCTGCTCGTACGAGGGAGCTGGAGGAGTTAACGAGACTGAATATTGAACCGAGAGGGTCAGAGTTCACACCACTAGGTCAGTGGGGACGGTATCCTTAGTGATCACGAGATCTAGAGTATATCCAACCGAGTAAATGGTATGATCAACGTGTTTGACCAAGCCAAAATTGTCCAGTCAAGAAATGAGCGGACCTGGCTGTTGCTAGGGTTGTCCACATGAAAATTCAAGTCACCACATACACATAGAAATTAAGTTCTCTCATAGAGTTAGGCAAATGAGTTATTTATTTACATACATATGAGTGACTATAAATATATATGAATGATTTTATGTATATATTTATGTGCATATAAAGAGATCGAACATTTATAGGTATGCTGGCTTGATGTGGCTCAGAGATTACTATGATCGCCCTTGACAATCGGAGTAGTTGACTCAAGCCATGCGATATTTTCACTTATGTTGAGAAGATATGAGCACCTGAATGTAGATTGGGTTTTCTTACGGTGCATAACATTAGTTATAGTTATTATTGTGAATAGCCTATTATTATTGATGATGATGATGATGATGTATCTCCGTCTCTAACTCCAGAAAGTCATAAAGATTGTTATTATAGTCATTGCTTTATCTTAAGTTATGACAAAAGCTTCATATGGGAGTTGAACATCGCCTAATATGCATGTACGATAGCAGAACATAACTTTACAACAAGGTTGCACTTTTCACGCAACAATTTTTCTTTGAGTTTCACCCAACAGCTACTTTTGTTTTTAGGTGGGCGAGTTTTCTGTTTGTTTTGCTTTGAGAAAACTGAACCACAAATCCTTTGCTTGCCTAGCCATATCTAATCAAGGTTTTACAGGCCATATACAAATATGCAGCTTTTTAAGTTAGATTTTAGCAGTCAATGTGAGCTGACACGTGAGGTACTGCAGTCAAAGCAGGGCAAAAATAAATGAGGTAACAGGCTACTCCTTTCCTGTGCATGATATGGTGTTACTGGCAGGCAGTGGATCGAACATTGGTTACCTGGGATGCACTTTTTCATACCATCTAGAGATAACCTTGAGGTATTCCTTGAAGCTGTACTTGAAATCTTTGCAGATATTTTCATTGTATTCAATGCAGGTGTTGTGACTTTCTTGGAGAAAGCATTGAAAATTGTCGTGCTACACCATCTCACAAGCTCTTTAAATAATTTTTTATTGTATACAAATGGTCATGCCTTAGTCCACCGCTTAAGCATATTTTGACAAACAGGTGATACGGATAAGTTTTATTTGCTGCTTGTGTGATTGCCCACACAATTAAAGATAGAACCTTGCCTAAATCCACCATAGTGCATGCACCTTTTCCTTGACGCACAGTAGGCAACAATACGAGAGCAATGCGAATGAGGTATACAGCATTTTGTTCGAGCACTATCTACAGACAAGGGCCGTAATTCATCTTGGTCGCATTCACGATCACGCTCCTGAGCTACCTCGGATGACTGTAAAGTAGCACAATGCGGTCCTTCATCTGCCAACACTGCTTAATATTGGTGCATTAGAGTTAAACCATAGCACCTAAGTTTTTGGTAACTTTGGTTCAGTGACGTGCATGTTATTGAGCATGCGAAGGCAAACTAATTTCATGCATACGCCGTCATGCTAAAGAAAGCATTAGGACGCTCGTGGCAACGGATTTGTAAGAACTCGAGCTAAAAATATGCACTGAGGTATGCACAGGTTTGGAGGCGAAGTACTCAAAAAACAAACACTAAACGTATTCATGGGCCGAAGAAAAGGCTGATCGGAACAGATTTGTCTTCGGCTGAGACTTGAAATATGCAAGGCCATAGTCGAAAAGCACTGTAGCCTGCGAGTTAGTGAAAGCGAGCTCCAGATCAACCGTGCACAGAAGCAGAAAGCTCGATCACCATCTGATTTTAATTAACTGCCAGGGACGGCTAGGTGACTATTTGCTGAAGAATGAGTAAGTGATATGCCAGCTTGGCAGTAGTGCCCTCGCCAAACCAGGCCTGAATTTTTGCAATGGCACATGGCTGACAGCTGATATCTGGACGAGTTGGCACTTGACCTGATAAAGTCATCTAGAGCAAACCTGTTTATGACTACGACACTTCTTTTGCACTAGGATCCTTAGGGGAGATGCTTTTTGAGTCCTTCAGTTAAGGTTTATGCTCCCAATGTCCGAGTAACACTAGGATTTCTCCTAATTTTTAAGTTGATTTGTCTGAATCGTAGCTGAAGAATATTTCAATCATCAAAGTGCTTTTATCAGCAATCCATGCAACAAGGGATTTGAGATACTTCCACTTGCTGGTAAGCTTCGAGAAATAGAAGCTGGAAAATATCTGCCCGATATTTGCATAGTAAGAGCGCCTAGATTGTACGTGGCTATTAAATCGCCACTATAAGACGACTACTTGTGAAAAGAAGTGAACTAGGCAAAGATCACTGCGGTATGTCACAGTTTTTTAAACTATTCTGACTACTTTAGCGAATTGACGTCAATGCTCTGAATTCTCATACCGGGATAGGACAGCATCAGTTGCGTTGAAGTGTCAACCTTATTCCGGTGGCATGAATGTGTATCCAGAAGATCGTGGTGATCTTTGCCATATATTGCTGCATATACAGGGCTCAAAACGGTACGACTCCATGCCGCCCCACCATCAATACTGGAGAAGCCTGAACTGTCTACAGCGGCTGCTGATGTATACAATAGAAATGTAAAGGCACTATGCTAATTCAAGCAGGCTCACTCACTGTAAGAACACACAGAAGCAATTAAGAGCGCCAACACCTTGGTGTAACAAGTCAGCATCCATTGAACAGAGTAGTCTATTCGGCAGCCACGGAGGGTGGTGTCTGTTCAGCACCACTTTTAGACTACACCATTCCCCGAAAGATGATTGAACTCCAGTGAACGAGCAACTAGATCAAAATCACAAACGGAAAGTCATCCTGGCGCAAATACTAGGGCAAATTCCGTGCCTACAACATGACTGAGGTTGTAAACCATCAAATTATGGATGATAAGATCACTGGTTCTTGGTCATTCCTATTCTAGGAATTGTGACTACGACTTATATATCGTAATAAGCTAATTATCCTGCTGCAGTGTCAATAGAGTAACAGATGATCGTAGTGGCTATCAAAATCAAATTAAGTGGGCGACGAATGCTTGCATGCGAGAGAGCTCGAACCCAAAACGTAGGTTGGAAAGTGGTTGCACCTTAACCTTGGGCAATCTTCTCGGACTATTCATAGACCACTGTGCGAAACGCTTTCTATGCCATATAATAATTGATTATATCAAAGCAAGTTCCAAATCATCAGATAAATAATGTATGAACTAACAATAATATTTTTGTGATCATAATGTGACAGGCGTATCATGCCAACTTTTAAATATATTTGTAGGCATAACCTTCTGCTAGAGGGCATCGACTTTCACTTTACCTATCTCTCTAAATTTTCCTAACAAGCACGTCTACATTTTGCAAGTGCAAACTCACAGCGTCGGGTCAAAAGCTTGCAGTTGATTATGATTTCATGTATGGCTTCACTGCTATTCACTTAACACTTATTGACGATGGTCTAGTCTACTTATATGCATGACGAAGAGAAATTCAACAGAATTGAAGATTGCACTACCCTATCAACATCTAAAATATTTATTCCCTGACCTTAATTGTGCACTTCGGTCGCCTTTTTTTTACTCCTAACACCCGCTCTCAGCTCGTTTTCCTCTGTTACGTCAGCCGGCCTTTTGATTGCTAATGACGAAATGCCTGGATGAATTCCGAGCAAGCAATGAGCACCTTAGAAGCGCCCGATAAGCTTGCTAACAAGCGAGTCAGTTGTTTCAATTTTAAAATTCAAAAGTTGGTTTTCCAAAAGAGATCCATTTACAAGGCACTGCCTACTTGGCTAGTGACAGCATGTGCCTTGTGGTGAACCTTGACAATCAGCTGACAGCAGGTGAGACATTGGAAGAGGGAGGGCTTCATGCAACGTGACCCCGAGCGTCCAAAGCGTCTTGCAAAACTTGGTTCATCAAAACGCGGAGCTTAGTTGACATATGTGGCTGGAGATGAGCATTTATATGCGGAAGCTTTGTGCTAAATCCTCGTACAAATTTCCAATCCATTCGCGGCCGTGCGTTTAGCTTGAACGCTCTCCAAGTTTGGAACTTAACTAACCAACTTGCGTAACGACATCCCCTAACTTAACCACATTTAAAAAGAAATTAAAAACACGTTTATGACGGAGTTTGATGAGTCCCTGCAATTAGTTCTTTTTTCGCTTATTTGTGCTGACACTGTGCATGCTGCCACTAACCAAACTTGCAAGCTGACACTGTGCATATCACCTATAACCATGTTATTTTTAATTTGTATTGAGCATGCTACTACTATCCATTCATTCATGCATACTTTGCCGAATATGTAAAGCTCCAAGAAAAATACCGAGCTCTCCGAGAGCGCTTTGTCAAGCGTGTTAATAATGTTATTATTATAAATGATTCGGCCATCAGTGGTCAAGGTGCTAGCATCGACCAAGGTCATGTTAAATGCATTTGATAACCACGGTCATTGGCCCGAGCCCTGTGGCTAACATAAAGCGCCCGAATAGAGGCTAGATTATATTAGGGTGCTATACAAATAAATTATATTTTTATATTGATAGGCTAGCTGATCCAAGGAAGCTAGAAGCTGCTTGTGAGAAGCATTGTGCACATCATTATTGGAAGAGTATTTATTTAGAATATGCAACATAATTCCGGCTCGAAATGTTAACTCATTTAGCTTATCGGAGGACTGGGGGTATTAGAAGCAGCACTAGTTGTACCACACATGTTTTATCTAGCCTAGAATAACTTCGATCGAAATAGTTGCGAAAGAACAGGCTCTCGCTGTCCTTGCACGTAGGTCACGAAGCAGAGCTACGAGATGCCGTGTAGGCCGCTATCAGTGTTATCAATTGGGGGAGAACATACTTTCTATGCGTCTGCATACCTATGAGTTTCCTCAGAGAGGACGAGGAGCAGACCGCTACTGATGCATTTCCACCGAAGCTAATTAGCAAGGGCAGTTTGGAGAACCATCGAAGAGCAGAACGGAATAGAGCTTTATATATATACACATGCACACACACACACACACACACACACACAAACACACACACACACATATATATATATATATATATATATATACATATATTTGTATATATATATATATATATATATATATATATATAGCTGCAATAGCCTAGCTTTTCTATTAGCCAGCGAATTGCTCATCGCCTCATCCCAAGAAGAGATTGATTCCAGTGATTCCATCGTCACCCAGACGAGCTGCTCAATACGGTACACTCGACTCAACGAATGATGCAGCCAGTGAGAAAAGATAGTATACCCACTCACATTTGGCTCCTACCGGAATCTATAATCTAGGCCAACATCTCAACTAAGACCCTCACCACTGCACCAAGGATCTGAAACCATCCATATTGAACAGCCAAATTATGTGGCTAAATCTTGAACCTATAGCTTAGCTCAGAAATTGAATTGCTGCTTTAAGTACAACGTTCAACTGAACGAGCACCACATGCGTTGGGGCTAAGTGGGCGCCAGCTGACATGCCCAGAAAGTGCCGACAGCCTAGATAGACACAAGGGCAAAATCAATTCTGGATTAAATTATGAAACAAACACTAGCCAAGTAAAAGTGTTTAAAATATCGTGGAATTAAAGACTGAAAGCTAATTGTCTTGCTGAATTCTGTATCTAAATCCGAAAAATAAAATTTCCCTAACGGATAAAACTGGATCAATTTCGATGACGGCAGTGGCAGTTTAAAGCCCATTCTTGTCAAGGTGCGTTAAATGCCACGGTAAGAGTGATCTAATCAAATCCATCTGCTTGTAACCAAAATTGCTAAGATATTTTAAATCGCTCCTATTTGCTAGTTGTTTTGCATGTATCCATGCAGAATTGAGCTTACATGGTGGCTTGCTCTAATTTAAGCCAGCTAATTGGTTCTGTCTCAGGTAGATTACAACGATTCCATTATGGCAGGACTAACAAAATTGCCAAGAGCTCAGCAGCTGGTGATAAATGTTGCTGCAAGGTTAGCCATCAAATTCCTGAAGTTCAGCCACGTGTCTTCGTTTACAGAGCTTCGATGTTGGTCAATGGATACAGATTACAGTTCTTACCCTGACCCTCAAGGCCTGCCAGGGCTTGGCTCTTTCATGTGCTGCACCGCTTTCAGCCTGCTTGTGTCCTTGTTTGTGTCCCGTATGGACAATAAATTAGCTGTTGCATTCCTTTGTCCCAGGCTGTTGGCGATGGAAACGTTTGCTCTGCTGACCTAATACTGAGGAGCTCACTCCAACAATTCTATCGCACCGCCACCCACTCTTCTGCTGCTGCCGACTGATGCAAAACATTTCAAATCATCCGCAGCTGCAATTTCTATTTTACTTACTTCCATGATTACCCTTTTGAATCAGATATACTTCTCACTCTCTCCTTGTTGTGTGAGAAGAAGTCTGTTAGCTAAACTGTGTAGCAAAGCAACTGAGCCTTCCAGTACTCTATTGGAAAGTCTCCTGCTTAAAGCTTGCTTAGTCTTGGTGGCTTCGTGGGCTTAGAAAAGGAAAAAATAGCATTGAACTACATCAGTAAGATCGCTGGACGGATAACCCAATCGTAAGGGATCCTTCTCCGTCCCTAGGAGAAATTCTTTTTCTAAAGTTAGCACTTGGACAAACAGTGTCAGGTGGCTCTGCATTTTGAAAATAAATGGAAGCTATTGAAACGTGCAAAGAAGTTTAGAGAGAGTCAGAAAAACGTGACAGGATAAGGAAGACATAGAGAAATATGTGAAGGTAAGGTAAACACAGAAACGGATAGATATGGGATGACAAGCTGAGAACGCAATACAGACAGCAAAAAAAATCCACAAACGAGAAAAAGGGAATTAAAAAGAGATTAAAAGCATGATAGTGCTTTTCTAGTCCAAGTTTGTTGCTTTCTATAAAAAAATACTAATGACTGGTAGAAAATGAGCTTAAGCGTACTGGCGATCAACATGGATGCTAGCGATCTGATATTTTAGCCAATCATATAGGCCGGCTTTCCACAATATCTTTTTTATTAATATCAATTTCAAGCCATTCCAAAAGGTGTTTGGAAAAGTTTAGACTAGTATGACCACTAAATAGTACTGGGATGAGTAAAGTGACTTGAAATGCAAATATAATAGATGAAAAGACAGGAAAGTTTCACTTGGCTGTACTCTGAACAAACAGTTGCTATCGGTATGGCGGACTCGGCACCTTTAGCACCTGTCAGATTTGCGGTTTCCCAAGCAGGAGTATGGCTATCGCTGAACTTACTAAAGGCCTCCGGCTAAAATTTCTAAAGAATGGCCCTATGACTATGCTGATTAACAATTAGCTGACACTCCCTTTACACATTCAAAACTGCCAGCAAATAACTGAGAAAGTGGCCTGCCAGCTCAAAATTGCAACAAAGATTTTAGGACACGTTAGAGCCTTTCATCAATTAAAAAACTATTAATTATGACGAAGGGATACATCAATTCTCGAATAAATTCAAGGGCGTTTGTATACAATCTGCAAGCTGTTTTGCCGAAAGCTGCACTGACTCTAACCGTACCTGCTCCTACAGGGCACCTTGAAAATAGCACATTCAGTACAATACTTGATTAAGCTCACAACAAAGCTAAGCACAATGTATTTCTCGGTACGTTAGACTCACACACGAATGCAATAGAATGGCATCTAAAGAGAGCCCCGGCTGCATCACGTGTTAAGTGTCGCATTCTGGTAAATGCCCATCGTATGCTGCTTTGAGTCGGTCACCGCCCTACTAGAGATCATATGCATTTATTAGATGGCGATGGCAGTGAAGTGATCTTCATGCGAAGCAACTGTAGCCTAATGACTCCATTGCAATGGTTAGTGTATAAATTCCGGGAAACATCTAGGCATTTGCTGCTTTTTATACGTCGTAAACATCTGACACTTGTCACAAACTGCCAAGACATAAACCGGATACAAATTAAACTAGATGCAGGATATTGAAATTTTGCAAAGTCAAAACCGGATTGGGGCACCTATTCGAATGAATGGCTTTGATTGTACAGAGAGCCCTAATGACACCCACATAGCTCGAGACAATACAGGACTGTATTAATCCAGTTCATAATAGATTAAATACAAACTCAGTAGGACAAGTATGCGGTCGCTTCATTCTCGTTGAATTGCTACTCAAAAGCTGTTATGAGATGCAGTGCGATATGCACAGGTCCCTGCTTATGGTCTATAACAATT
Source organism: Cristatella mucedo (assembly GCA_009760855.2). Lineage (NCBI taxonomy): Eukaryota > Metazoa > Bryozoa > Phylactolaemata > Cristatellidae > Cristatella > Cristatella mucedo. The sequence continues at coordinate 1,706,222 of WPIO01000038.1, read as the reverse complement.
ATTCGCTTAGTGACTTTTATGAAATGAATGGCAAAATATGGACTTTCGAAAGTTTGCTGAATATCTTTATCTCAAATTTGCGATTATCTTAGTGATGCAATCTTTAAACGTTGCACGGTAAATCGATTAGACGTCGAGTTTATATTCCTCTCCCAACCGAAGAAGGAAGGAAGTGAATATCTAATGACACTGCATTCAAATCACCTTTTAATGCTAAAGTAGCATAATCGTCTTTCCACGCTCTTTAAAAGCAACGATTAAACATATCCGCGATAAGATGTGAGCATTCCACTTGATTACGTGTAGTCCCCAGGCCTGTAATCGAAGCCCTTGAACTGCTACTCGAGGAGGAGACTTTCTTGAAAAGAAGAAAAGCAGCAGCATCATCATGACGTCATGTGTACTAAGCTGGGCTGAGCGAGTATTTAATCGGTGAGGTTTTCGTTTGCACATAGTCATCTTGTCAAGCAAAGGGATGAGAAGTCCGATATAGTTAAATGTGACTGTAGAGTTGAGTATCAGAATATGTTCAGAGGTCAATCGCTTGCTTGATTCCAGTCCTCATGTCTTCTCCTCAGTAGATTAAAGGCAATTGTAGGACAATCTCAACCACCTAATCTCGGGATATTACTCGCCTTCATAGTGATCTGGAAGTTGGAATTACTCATAGCCACGAATGGTCGATGAGTTAAAATTTTTGAAGGATTACATTGTACATATGCTAGAACAGTTTGTCAACATGCCTCGCTTGTACATGATCACCAGCGAGACAGCTGCCGCAGCTACTACAAAAACGGCAGTGCCCACTGAAGCTCCAACAACAGCAACTTTCTGAGTTGTTGTGATGGTTGCTGTTAAAGGCTGTGTTTTTAAGGTAGTGCTTGATGAATGTGTGGTAGTAGAGTGCGAAGGCAGAGCAGTGATAGCTGCAGGAGCTGGTGCACGTTTAGTTAGTGATGGTTTGATCGTAGTTTTATCAGGCGGTTGGTTTGTATTTGTCAGTGGTGATTCGTTGAAAGTTGAATGGGATGTTTTGACGGTATGCATCGGAAGAGGTGTGATCGCAGAATTTGGTTTTGTTGCAGCTTTCGATGGTGGTGCCGTGTTAGTCGCCAGAGGTTGAATAGTGGCAAATGTAGGTGGCTTGTAGGTAATGGTCGAAGATGGTGTGGTGGACGTTGTTGGAGCTTGTGGTGAGATAGCTGTCGGCCGTGCTTTGCTTTCAGTTATCAGGGATGACGTTACAGTCGCTGTCAGTGGTGGGTTAGTGATAGTTGATGGAGCTTGTTTGGTGGTAATTGTCGGAGGTGGTGTGGTGACATTTACATGAGATGATACTGTGGGGGTGGTTCGAGGTAGCGTCGCGGCAGCTGTAGGAGGTGCTTTGGTGGTCGCTGTCGAATATGACGGGATGTTAATTGAAGGAAATGAAATTGCTGTCCCAGTTATTGATGGTTGGGTGGCATCCGTTGGAGAAAGACCGATAGTTGATGGAGGTGATACGGTGGTAACATTCAGAAATTGTACAGAGTTAGTGGGAGGATTTGTTGTGTTAGTTGTTGTCGGAGATAATCTGTTAGTAGTTGTAGCAGCTGAAGTGGTGGTAGTTGTCGCCGTTGAAGGAGCTGTATTTATCGGAGTTAAATTGGTAGTTATCGTCCGAGGTAGAGCGATGGTCGTGGTGGCCGGTGGTGGCTCGATGATTGTTGTTGGAGATGGTGATGCAACGGTCGGAGATGGCTCAGTCGCACTTGTTGAAGGTGGTTTGGAGTTAGTGGCACGATGTGCTGCTGGTATAACAACGTCAGCACAGTAAGCGCCTGAAAATCGAAGAAAGCAAGTCTCAGTAGCATAGAAGTGTCTTTGAATGAGCTGGATAGCTATGTTATAGTGTAACAGGTATAAAGGCCGGAGAAGCAACCATATTGCTGCCGAGCTGGTTTGGCCCAGTGGTTAATGTTTTCGAATCGATAAAGGTCAATATGAATGTATTTGTTGACCAAAATCATGTGCTCGAGCCCCGCGTCGTATGCAAAACACCGAAATGCAGGTCAGGTTCTCTTGAGATGTTGTACAAATCAATTACGTTATCATTTTATTAGTCACATATGGAGCAAGCCTATAATTAGCGAAAAAGTTTTTCTCTAAAAGTAACCAGCAAAGTTTTCGTTAATAATCAACAATCTTAATTATCAATACTTGTTGTGTAGACTAGTTGATCATCTTGAATCGCATCTACTGAACACGTTTTAATAGGAATCTACGCCGGTTTTTTTTACCAACTTCTAATAGGACTACGAAATTTCTGTTCAATCCGTGGATGAATCATGACAATCTGGGTGTTATTAGTAAACAATGAAAAACTCCTTGGTATCCAGTGATAGATGAGTGAGCGTAGCATACAAAGGGTAGCATGCACAGCGTAGCATGCATACCGTAGGTATTTAATATCATGCCTTTTACTGTGACCTCGATACATTTAATCTCTTTATGGGCACATTACATTTGCTGCAAAGGAAGCTTGATCGAATGGTTAGTGGTAGCATGGCAAATGACAACAACCAAAACATGATTAGGAGTGACTTGCATAGGGTCAGTATGCAAATATGGTTAGTGTCAGCATCGCACAGCCTCAGCACGCATGAGCACATAAAGGATGAATCAGACGGACCCATGGGTTTCCACAGTATTTAAGGTTCGTACGAGGTATAGGTAAACGATTAGTTTCCGATTAGCTGGTGGTACGACCCTTAACCTGGTGAACTACAAGATCTGATAGGTAGACTGGAGCTTAAGAATAAAGAGAGACCTAAAAATGAGTGACAGAACCTTGAAGTCGATGCGATGCCTGACTGGGAGCCAGTGCAGATCGGCAAGTAGTGGGATGTGGCAACATTGACGTTCATTTCAGACAAGCCTAGCTGCAGAGTGATGCACTAGCTGTAAGTACCAGATTGCACAGGCCGGCAGACAGAGAGTTACAAAAGTCGAAACGGGATGTCACGAACGCATGGAAAAATTTAGATTTGGTATCCCTGTCCTAAAAAACCCGAATGTCAACAATGTTATTTAGCTAAAAGTGGGCGGACTTGACTGTGGAGCTATTCGTCTGAAGGATCTAGTGTATTCGTCTATTGAAAAGGCACTTTAGAACATGACACCAAGATTGTGTGCAGACTCAACAGGAGATGTGCTGCTACAGTGGTATTTTGAGGAAACGGTTTCCTAATTTTTAGATCAAACTTGATTTGCCCATATCTAGTAAGTTGTTTTATCATCATTTAACCTAAGAATGTTTGTTGCTATCAATATGGGGACGTCATCAAGCCGTGCAGCAAGAGTTTTAAGATAATTTGATGTGCTGGAGTGCCGAGAGGGATCAATGCAAAGGTACACTTGAGTCTCACCTTTACTTTTGAGTAAAAGCTTGGGGCACGCATTTCTGTGCACCAGGAATTCATAGCTGCCGGTATAATTCTTGCTCAACGACATCTACTCTCCAACTGCCGACTATGGCACATCCATTTCAGCGGTCCTGAACTGCTACTTCTATGCTACTCACTACCTCAACTGCTCTCCTAACTCTGCTATGCTTCCCACTTTCTCTTTGTTGCGTGAGACGAAGTCTGTTGGCTACCGAATGCGTACCGAAAGCTGCTTAGGCTGTGAGTGTGCTATACAAAACTCTCCCGCGTAACACCCACATGGTCTATATGACTTTGTGGAGTTACTGACGGAGATACATTACATTACATTACATTACATTATAGTCGCCAACAGAATATTTTACGTCAATGAAATAATTTAGAGGATCATATTGGCACTACACTGACAGCTCGTTAACTTTGCTGCCGACTGGTGCTTAACAGTGGCGTATCTAACTGAGTATCTTGTCAAAAAAAATCCAGTTTTTTATAATAGTGATGTCACGATTTATGTTAATCTTTTCTTGAAGCTTTGAAAAACAGCAGGAATTCTGCCACCGTGAATAATTCAATAATGTTTTGCTTTTTGTATTTGCTTCATCGTAATTCTCACAAGCATCAACTGCAAAGGACACTGTAGGAAGCAATTAAATACTGACTGTACATCTTTTCACCCTTACAAGGCCATAGCCCCAACCACATGGATGATCATACGAATGGCTGTGAATGTAATTTGAGGTTAAAAAAGAACTCGTGTAGCTTGAGGGAGTGAGCTATGTCAATTTAGCGATCAGGTTTACTATCAATTAACTACGTAGCTATGCATAGATATATATAAATAGTATACACAATCCATAAACAAATACCTGTATTATATTATTTAGTATAAATAAAAATATTATTACAAAAGTTATATGAAATAGCAAATAGTTATAACGGTTTCGTGTAAGCTCTTAAGTTTGAGGATATCACCATATTCTAACTAAGCAGCTGCCACACAATGTCACAGGATTCTACACGAAAATTAGCCCTAATTGCAAAAATTACCACCTTGGATACCCTCAGAAATTAACCTCTTGAAGGAATGCTTAAATTAACGATCCATTAGTAATCTAATACTCTAGTTTCTGACAGCAGAGCCTCAATATATTAAAGCTGTATGCTGCACTTGACAATAAAAGAAATAAATAAATCTGGTCATAGTTTCTGTTGCTCTGAGTTTGCCATGACCTAAACAATGCTGATTAGCTGTAAGGCCACTGTTCTGAAATTTCGAGATTGGTTCCTGACATTCAGTACCGTTGACCGAAGGATGCTTCTGGACCACCTATTTATACGACTAGGTATCATTGGCACAGTGCTTAGGTGGGTTAAGTCCTACCTCTGTAAGAAATTTCAGAGTGCAGTTACAAATATCTGCCAATCTTCTAGGGAACTGTAAAATTGGGTTACCTGATGATTAATTCATAGGTTCCAAGCGTTTTAGTGAACTATACTTACCTTATGGTCGACATTTTCTCCAAAAACTGCATCGACTTATATTCCATATATAATTCGAATATATCGAATATATATTCCAAAATATTCTGTCTCTATTTATTCTTTAACCCATCTAAGCGTTTTACCTTTGCCGCAAGCTTCGTTCTCTTGCAGTCTGCGTCGAAGACATCTGTATTAGAATTGGCAGGAATTTTGATGATTAACGATGACAAGACAAATCTAATAGATATTAATTAACCAGTTTTATCAGAAATCTGTGACACCACAATCTAAACAATTGTTTTTCGAGCATCAGTCTCTTTAAGTTTACCAGTGATCTGAACATACTATTCCACAATGAATTTTTAACTACTGAAAACATGTTCTCTACTGTCAAGTCGACGTGCTTTCATGTAAGCGATAAGTGTGTGTGTGCGTGTGTCTGTGTGTGTGTGTGTGTGTGTGTCTAAATGTGCAACTCCACAAAGCCACAAAGACTGATTCAATATGCGATTTAGCCCAAACCAGGACCTGCTCAGGTAAGAGTTCCAAAGTAAAACTTGTTCGTGCTTACGTGGCGTAATGTCTAATGGACTGCAGTTCTCTAAATTCAGGACTTAAGCTGCAGCTGCTGCAGAAGCAGTTTTTTTTGCAGCAGCTGCAACAGAAAGCACCCCAATCTGAGGTAATCTCTTCATTAACTGCCACTACACTATATAAGCATCCTTTACTGAGACATTGAACTGTGGCCCCCCCCCATTGCAGCTCAGTTCGGCTCGCTAACTCACCTTGAGTGTGCCAAGTCAGTAACAGTACTGGCAGCAGCAGCATACGTTGCTTAGTGTCGGCAATCATGCTTAGACAATAAATGCCTGCCGTCCGAGAACGAGCCACTGGCACCTGACCTGCCACAGCCAGCTTCTGATCAGAGGAGAGTCAGGGGTAATGAGCTGCTAACCACCAGGTCTACTAGAAGCTAGTGACCTCGATCAAGCAACGAGTTCTTAAATAACCGGCTGCAGGGCCTCCCCAGCCATTGATTGGTTCAGCACGTGACATGCGTCATCTGGGGGATTGCCCACTTACAAGTGTGAGCTGAATATAGTTGCACACAGTGAGACTTCCCCTTGAATTTTTAACTGCTTTTTGGGATTCAAAGTGGATGCATTCTTCTTCCAACATGTCCACGCCATGACCCGTGGTAGATCAGCAGGGAATGTTATCTTATAGGGGCAACTGATTGATCACATCTGGCCAAATCATGAGCTCACCTGTCTTGTAATGTAGTTCGTCTTGTATGGAATCTCCAATTACAGGATCTTGCTTGCCATAGGTGGGCCTCTCGAAACGATTTGCAACGTCATAGGCAGCTGATTTGCTAGTAATTGGCCGGAAGGAAAGTGATGTAACCGCACAAGAAAAAGGGTCTAGGCATGGTTCTATAATGAATCCATCACATGCAGAACAACTCACCTGCACCAACTTCCAGACTTTCAGGGCGCTACATGCACCTAAAAAGGTAACTATTGATCAACGAAATCAGTAGGTCTGCGTCCCACACCCAAGAAGCCATCTTAGCAAGGGTCTTCCAGTTGCTAGAAAAGTGGGTAATCTACAGCTGAAGCAAGTTCAAAGCTAGGGTTATCTGAATATCGCGAATATGGTAGCAAGACAGAGTGCTACTGCCCACTATTGCCATTAAGCCCAGAGGATCTGCAGATACAGATCACCCGAGAAGCTTCAGCTATGCAATAGATTGCTTGATTCGTTAACAGTTGGCAATACCTCTGTGGGGCATCTGTAGCTAGTCTGCAGCATCGATAGTTTTTCGCTTGTGGTAACTCCCTGCTCAGAAAGAAAGCACGACAGGTACGACATAACATTTGTTGCCTTGCTAGCAAGCATGGTCTAAGCCCTTGCTTTTTTATGCTTGTCTACGTTCTGGGCCATTGGGGCAATTGGGGGCGGTAGTTAAAGGTACCAATCCATACCCAATTGCATGTCGAATCCCAGCTACTACTCCGTGAACATATAGTGGTGATTGTACAGCTTGGCCTCAAAGCTAAACAAATGGACATATATATGGACGTATAACATGACACTCAGTTGTACCTTTGCTTTGATCCCTCGCAGCCTTCGAGCACCTCAAATTCTCTAAACTCAATTGCTGCATGCATTGATGACATCCGCACATGGGTGGCAGCAAATATTCTAAAACTAAACGATGAAAAAACTAACTTACTAGTTATGGGCAAACCGGGTGTGATTCAGAGATTGGAAAGGCTGTCTCTCACAATTGGCTCTGCCAGCATATCTCATATCGAATCGGCTCGAAATCTAGGTGCCATATTCCAAAGCTACCTCTCGTTAGACGACCATATCATCTCCACAGTCAAATCTGCCTATTTTCAGCTTCATAACATTGCTAAAATTCGGGCTTGTTTAGATAAGGATACCACGTCTAAGTTGGTCCATGCATTCGTGACATCCCGTCTCGACTTCTGCAACTCACTGCTTACTGGCCTACCAGCATGTGCGATCAGGTGATTGCAGCTGGTGCACAACTCTGCAGCTAGGCTTGTCTGTCGTGAGCGTCGCAGTTGCCACTTTACTCCACTTCTCGCCGACCTGCACTGGCTACCAGTCAAGCAACGGATTGACTTCAAGGTTTTGTCACTCACTTTTAGGTCCCTTCATTCTATGGCTCCAGCCTATCTCTCCGACATACTCCCCCATCAGGCCAAGCATCGTACCACCGGATTTTTGGAATCCAACAGTCTAGAAATACCTCGTACAAACTTTAAATTCTTACGAGACCGTGCATTTAGTTCGTATGCTCCCAAAGCCTGGAACTCCCTCCCGACCTGCGTCAGAACATCCCCTGACCTGACCACATTTAAAAGGAACTTAAAAACACACCTATTCGGGACAGCATTTAGTTGGTCCCTGTGATTCGTCCTTCACGTGCTTATGGGTGCTGACACTGTGCATGCTGCCACTAACCAGATTTGCATGCTGACCCTGTGCATGTCACCCAACCATGTTATTCATTTTGTTTGCTTTTCAAGCATAATTTTACTTACCATTCAATTGCATTTCCCTCTGCAGCAAATGTAAAGCGCCTAGAAAAACATTAAATTCTCTGAGGGTGCTTCATCAAGTACATTGTTATTATTATTATTATTAACGAACGTGTTCTACCCTGGACTCCTCTTTCATGAGTGAGTACCCAGTCGGCTGATGGCAAATCGAAGTATCTTACCGAATATCAAGAGGGACAGATTTAGATGGTATAACTTCTACAGAGAGTATTTTTGAGACTGCTTGTCAAGGCAGAGCTAGGTGAACCTAACTCTGCGAGTTTGCGTCTCTCGTTATTACTTGAATAACTGACGTACTCATTTCCATCTTTAGTCTTTGATCTTAAGTTGCCTAATGCCGTTAAGATTGAGACAACAATGCTGCCAGAGCTATGTGCTAGGCAGTGACTTTTAATGTGTCATAGTCAGCTGACCGTCTCTAGTAATCTTTTTCGCAGCACTTGTTTTACGCATCGAGTTTTGGAACAGCCTCCGGGTTAAAACTGCCACCAAGTAGCCCCGATTATTTGAAAAGTCGACAGATAAGTCTGTAACTATCTCACGGGCTCCTGAATAGTCCATTAGGGAGAAAGTAATTGGCATCACTAAAACGGCATTAGTGACCTGTTCTCCCAGAGTACTCTATTAGTCTCTGAAGAATATCTCATTTGCCGACCTGTCCACGGCATCTCATTTTGTTGTAACTGCATTCCTAATGAGATCCAGAGCTGTTCCGGAAAATTTGAACGACATGTGATCAGCCGACCTTTCTTGTATCACTAAGAATCTAAAGATCTGAATTAGAGCTTACCGTCAGCCTGAATTCGACTATTTTAACACTAGAATATATATTTTAGTCGTCGGTTGAATTTACCAGGTGTATTTGCACAATATTAGTGTATACTATATTACATTATGTATTATTATAATAACACTTAGTCTTCATATTTCCAAACAGTTTTCCATACCCATAGGGCTATACAGTTGTACAGTCTAATGTAGAAAGAAAGTCCTGAATCTTTTAACCAGCTAACACTGCCAGCTTAATGAATGAAAAAGCTGCATAGTTTATCAATTCTGTCAATAGCATTGACATATCAAACAGTATTATTAAACGGGAAAATATAATAGGCAATGTCCTTCCTAACATTACAGCTTAAGGAGTGTAGCCTGAGATGGAGATAACTTTAGTTACAAAAACATAAATTTGGCCTTAGTCATCGAGGCAGTACTTGTTATTGCAGATCCGACTCGGAAAAAAACATAGCCAATTCTCGGAATAGTTTTCAAACTCTTTAGGCAATTTAGAAGTGTGGTACTTCCACACTTTCCGAGCCCCCCAAGCCATTTGATACTCGCTGACGCTTTGTGGCAGATACTGCTAGACGATTGCATTTCGCCCCTTTGCGTCATGGCTCAGCCATCGAAGCTCAGCCAGATCCACTTATGGTGCACTCAAGGAGATGCAAGTACAGGCTTAGGGGGAAGCCGGTGGTGCTCCGTTGCTGCAGTCAGTGGCTCACGGTAAGAGACAGTGAGTTGGAGCAGCTGATTATACTTAGGGAACAGCAACGTCTGCAGAAAGCCTGTGAAAGCAGGTGAACAGCTGGCCTACATAAGCTAAGCGTACATACTCTTTCACACAGTCTCTAGTAGTTTTGGGCACGGTGGCTCAACCACCTACGCAGCTTAAAAGCAATTTGTACACATTGGCAGGTCGTTTGCAGGGTCGCCTGGCATGTGCAACCGCTGTTTCTCAAGTTTGCACAGGCCGCAACATACCAGGGTGTAATCTACTAAAGGTCGTTTTAACCACGAGAATACTCCAGCCTGGGGAATACTCGGGTCAGTTACTGCAGTATTCTTGAGTTAGATGTCCACCGTGGCCTAATAGCTACAAAGTACCTCCCTTAGACACATCGGCCTTGTTAGACAGCAACACCTTGTAGGCATACTTTTGAGCAATTAGTGAGGGTCTCATTGTGGCATATTTTACAAATACTGAAGCTTGGATTCCCGTCTGCTGCGGTATGCTGTGCTGGAGCCGACCGGGAAACATCGGAAAAATTTGAGCTAACCAGTGTGTGCCTGGAATAATAATAATAATAATAATAATAATGCACTTGATAAAGCACCCTCAAATAACTCAATCTCTTTCTCGGTGCTTCACATTTGCTGGGAAGGGAAGTGCCAATTGAATGGTAAGTGATATCATGCTTGATAAACATGAATAGAATGGTTATAGGTGACGTGCACAGGGTCAGCATGCAAATCAAGGTTAGTGGCAGCATGCACAGGGTCAGCATGCAAATCAAGGTTAGTGGCAGCATGCAGGAGAAGGAGCTTGAAGTCAGCACATGAAGGACGAATCACCGGGACCCACTAAAATGCTTTCGTAAATAGGTGTGTTTTAGAGCTCATTTTAAATGTGGTCATGTCAGGGGACGTTCTGACGCAAGGCGGGAGGGAGTTCCAGGCTTTGGGAGCACACGAACAGAATGCAAGGTCTCAAAAAGATTTGAGGTTTGTACGAGGTATTGGTAAACTGTTGGATTCCGAAAAGCGTTTGGTACGATGCTTGGCCTGGTGGGGGAAGTAGATCTGAGAGATAGGCTGGAGCCAAAGGATAACGCGACCTAAAAGTGAGCAACAAGGAGTTCACTTTATATTTATAATTATGGTAGTACGTTCGGTTCGCGGTGTTCTTTTGTTGGTGGTAAAAGCATAGATTACCGGGATTCGTGAGAACCAGAAAGTTCTGCCTCCCTGATTTTTAGCAGTGTCACCCATTAGCTCAGCTGAAGGAGACCAGGATACCTTGTGGTCTGTGAGAATGTAAGTGAGAATGCTAAGGTAGGCTCATGGTGAACTGCCTGACTTTGAAGGAAATCTCGTGTAGCGTCGGTATGCGGACGTGTGAAAACTGCTTTTGCTAGTGCTTTACTGGTGACTACCCGATAGTGGTTGGCTAAAGATAGAGACTTGCTACCTCCCGTGACAGCACGTAGCATATTTTGCCTCGTTAAAAGCCTTCTGTTAAACCGCCTAGCACAAGCTACAATGTCACGTAAGTTAACCTGAGCGACCTTAAGAATCCGTAAAGAGTTACGAAGCGAACTAAAACTTGCTTTTTTTCTTGAGCGTACCCTTAGAAAGTTTCTTGCCAATATTATCCGACACGGAAGTAACCGCGGTACGCATGTTTAACGTGCAGTATTACATAGCAGAAAATACTGCACTCATCGTGAACGTTACAGCTGTCGCATCACCACTTGTAAGTTAGTGACCTGCACTGGCTTCCGTTCGAGCAGTGCATTAACCTCAAGACTCGTTCACTAATTTGTAGGCCTTTAAATGCGCTTTCTCCAACCTATCGATAAGAAATGCTTTTCAATCAGGCTTCACGTTGCACTATCTCCTCGTCTTAATCAAGATTTAGCTGTGCCTGTGACCGACCTTACACAAATTATTTTCGTTCTTAATTCAGCGAGTATGCTCCCGAATATTTAGAAAGAAGCTGAATATCCAAATGTCACTCGCAGTATTTGCTGGTCTTAGGGAGTTTTCCTCAGTGCGCTTCCGTAAACGTTACCCTGTGGAATACTTACTTGCTAGCCTGCATAAACCACGTATCTCTTAAGCGATTCTCTTTCACTTAGCGTACTATAATATTACTTTGTACCAGGTATGAGCGTCAACGCATATCGAGTGGGGTTTCTAATATCAATTTACCTAAATGAGAGAGGGGCATAACTTTTAAAGGGTCTAACGTATTAGGCATCAACTTTTTTAAGAGTTCTCCTCTGCACTAAAGCTTTCGCCTTGGTGGCTGACTTATCTGTTTGCTCCCGTTAGTAAGGGCTGCATTAGGAACACTTTAGAAATCGTGCAAGAGATGGCCAAGGTCTTATTTTCCCCATGCAAAATAACTAATCGCCTGGTTTTGTAACGATGTGCCTCGTTGACTGCAATATTTTAGTCCAGGATGTACGACAGTGTATGAGGTGGGCCTTTTCCAAGTCATCGGAAAGAGACTAGTAGCTTGTTGTGGCTTGAACGTACAGATCGATTATCGTACAAATCAGTGTCTATTTTGATAAGAGAAAAACAGTCGAGCGACTTTTCGTGTTCGCTCCGTCGCCTGTGGATATTAGCGATTCCCTTAATTCCGGACCCCGGCAACGAGCCACTCGTCCCCAATCTTCCCTCACACCATATCAAGCCTTGAATCGCTAACTAGGGGTGCGGACATTCCCCGCCCCCTTCCGACGGGACATTCCCCCTGGACATCCCCCCCCGACATTTCCCCCTTCTGTTAGGACATTTCTTCACCTGGGGTAGGACATCTCTGTGAGGGCATAATGCTAGACAGGGTTTTTAGGGTTTAAGGTCTAAGGTTTATGTTTGAGGGTTGAGCGGTGACGGTTGCGGGTTTAGCATTTGTATTTTAGGGTTTAGCGTTTAGGTTTTAGCGGTTTGGGATGAGGGTGTAGGGGTTTAAAGGTTTTGGGCTGTAGGGTTTTAGTGCTTAGTGTTCAGGGTTTAGTGTTTAGAGTTTGGGGTTTCGGGTTCAGTTTTTAGGGTTTACATGATTAATCTGATTGGCCTATCAGTAGTTTATTTAGCACAACATCAGAGTATAGTTTTTGTGATTAGACTACTCAAATGAACTGTGTAATACAATACAAACCAGTGAATATTTCATCCAGAATTAACAAAACTTTCAATTATACTGAGTTGATTTTATTTCGATAGAGGGTGAACTTCATTTGATCATGTATGCATATATATATATATATATATATTCATATATATATTCATATATATATATATATATATATGAATATATATATATATATTCACGTATCTGTATTCTTATTCATACATTCATCAATATAGGGGAAAGGTCCTACGGTGGGAGGTTGGGGGTAGAATGTCCGAGGGTTGTCCAGGGTGAAATGTCGGGGGGGGGGGGTTGAAACGTCCAGGCGGCGGAAGGTCCTACAACCTCTAACAAGACAATCAGGCTGGTTTACAGGTAACTTCCTTTGCTAGCTCCAGCCTCCCTATCCGACCTCTTTCTTCCAATTCGGTAAAGCATTCGAGCAAGGAAAATTTCTCTGAAAATTCTCTTAATATGTTTGTTGCCTGGTACGCACTCTCACTCGTTGATGCTGTCACACTTCACAACTCTCCCAAGCCATCTGATGCCCACCGATTGTTCTCTGCCTACGTTGGATGCTCGGGGCTTTGATTTCTTGCCTCCGTTTTGAAATCCCATCACAGCTAGGCCATCTTCCGGTTCTTTCCAGGTGCTGCGAGTGGGCAAAATGGTGGAGGTCGCCTGCATTAGGAGCAATCGCCAGTCACCTTCCGGTGGGACAGGAGGGTTCGGTTGGTTGAGCTTAGGTTCCAGCAACTTCCAAATGAGGCCTCTGAGAGATAAGAACAGTATGAACCGTCCAAGGTCTGCGTACGATTAGTGGCATGCGTCGGCCTCACGCCACTCATCTTCTGCATGGGTAAGTACGATTTCCAATACACTGCCAAGTCGTTTGCTTTGGCATCTGGCTTTCGCAACAGCTACGTTGGCAGGCAGCCAAATGTAAAAACACTCACGGCTCTCACTTAATGCTAGAGGAGGAGAGGTGTGTGTTACCCAATTGCTCACTACCTTTAGAGTCACAGTACACTTTTGAAGCTTTGGTACGTGCACGTCAGAAAATCGGCCAAGTATTGCTGTACTGTGATAAGATCATTGAATAATGCAGATTATCGGTCCTGGCCAGCCAGTAAAAGAACACAGCCAATGCCTGAGAGAGCCTGTGGCAACGTGGCTTTGCTGGCAAAAGCTTAGCAGCTTGGTGTCGGTAGGCATCTGCTTAGTAACATCCGAGCGATATACTGAGGTTGTCCTAGTACTTTCGCTTTCTGCGTAAGCAGCGGTACAGCGACTTCAACTTCCGGTCACTCGCATTTCTGGTGCTTTCAATTCTCGATTGCTTGAGCTTGCCCATTTTGAATATTTCCTCCCCAGGCTTGCAACAGCGCCTAATATTTCTCGGAGTATTCCTGTTGTTTACATGCGCATGTAAGTAACCTTCGATACTTAAGAGACCGACAGTTTCTATGCTCTCTCAAAGCATGAAACCTGTGGCAGACATCGATACATTTCCTCGTCATGCCCACATTAATGGAGGAGCTACAATCCCAAACTCTATTCTCAGCATATGTCTTTATCCTTTTAACGTGCACGGCTGAATGCCGCACAGAGGGCCGGGCTTCGCTGCCAAATAATTGCTCTTCTGTACTTGCTGGGCACGTTTTCCTTTTCCTGTCTTTTACCGCAGTTGACACACCTCACACGCCTCGTGGCTGATGAAAATCGGCAACGAGCTGACAGCCTCGTTTGCAGTCTAAAGTGCTGCTAAATCTATTTAGCTCTGAGTCTCTTTAGAGCAATACTTTATTTAGTGCTACGTTCATCAGTTAAAGAAATAGAGTTTATTCACCTGTAAAAAATAGTACTACATTCACCTGTAAAAGAAATAGGCTGGCAACTTATTGTGCGGAGTTAAGATTACTTTTAGCCTGAGTGCTACCACCTTGCACCAGCTACAGATGACAGATACAAATGAGCCATGAACAGCAAATGTGTGGCAATAACTTCCGTAGGGCTCCCTTATTCCGAGATGTGCAGGCTCACGTAAGAGTACCACCATTTTAATATTCAGTGGCAATCAATCCTGTGTTACCATTGATACGATTTGGGGAAAGAACTCTTCTGTAGTTTAGGAATGAGGCTACTAAGTAATTAGACCTTTACTTTAGTCATTACCGGATGTTGAAGTAACCTGAAGCCTAACAGATGATATGTATCATTATTATTAGCCGATATTTTTCTCACTGCAAGCATCGGAATTTGTGCACCATGTATCTCATCGCACATTCAAGAGTTGCTCAACTTGTCCACGGTTGCCATGATTACTGTACGCATGCAGAATAGAAGGTCCCGTTACGCTCAACCACAAAGACCTTCTATTGCTGAAAATATCCAAAATATATATATTGAACAAGAATCAATTTCTGGATTACAAAAATCCCTATCAGTGCTAGGACCATTAAGAGCAAGTGATTTGGTTGGAATTTTCCTGCTAAATTAAAACTTATTTAGCATAAATCTATTTCTTTATCTCTGCACCAAAACCTTGGCTAATTTTATAAGGGCATTGACGATATTAGGAAAACTCTTTCAGGGACCCCATCAGCTACTGAAAGACCGATAAATCGGCAAGTTTTAGTCATGATGACTAAAATACATCAATGTATCATTTAGGGATTATATATTACGGGAGCTAAAGGTGACATGGCTCTGCTGTGAATTGAGTAATGAGGAAAAAATAATGCAAGTGAGTTGCAATAAACTTGAATTGTGTAATTATTTTGCATAGTGCTATTTTGAGAAGGTCTCCAAATTTAACTTAAGAACAGCTTGCTGCAAGATTTAGTAAAGCTGCGATCTTGCCAAGAAGAAGTTAAAGTTAAAGCCTCTGAATCTTGTACAGCTTTCCACGAGCAGACTACCAGAACCAAATCGGACCTGTTTACTAGAAGAGAGCAAGCTGATCGAACCGTATTCTTCTTGAGCTTATGCTTAAAAGACGCAAGATCGTTGCACCCAGAGTTGCACCCAGAGTGACCGTAGTCAGAAGCCGTTCCCGGACTTTCAGTGTCGAAGTTACTGAGGACTTGGTCATCAAAACAAATTCAATTTAGG
Organism: Cristatella mucedo; assembly: GCA_009760855.2. Lineage (NCBI taxonomy): Eukaryota > Metazoa > Bryozoa > Phylactolaemata > Cristatellidae > Cristatella > Cristatella mucedo. Next base: position 1,690,461 of record WPIO01000038.1, on the reverse strand, counting down.
CCAAGGTTGTATGATTCGACCAGATGCTGAGGAGCCGATGCTCTGAGAACAGAGCACAGCAGTAATGCGGTCGGATCCGTTGGCTAGTGCAGCCAAGTGAAATGTACTTCAAACCAGATTGATGCTTTTTAATTCCGTTGGATGCTGGATAGAGAGCCAGCGAAGCTCAGAGAGAATTATGATGATGCAACAAGTAGAACCGTTGACGACAGAACAGATACAGCCTGCATAGTATACATGTTCTGAATCTATGGAATAGCTTTAATCTAGACTAGATGTCAGAAAAGAACATACAATTAGGCTCTCGTATTCTTATTTAAGCAGACCCTAACTGTCGCCATGTAACTTGGATGAAAGTATGGCGACTAGAGGACGAAGTAAATCAGTTACTCATCTCAGGACAAGTCAACTTGGATTTGGACTCCCACATCGCTGGCCGATGTCTTTGCAGCTAATGCTGTTAGAAACAGTGTGTAGTGAGGCCTCTACGTTTGAACTGAACTTGGCCGCAACAAAAGCACTCCCTTTCGATTCCAGCAGTTTCAGCAGACGACCGATGGGTACTGCGATGACGCGACCTGTGCATCTTATTCGGGATGAGCGACGTGCAGATGCGGCTCCAATGTAATGCAGGTATGCAAACTGCTGCCGAACTTGGCGGCGATAAAAAGCGCACGCATAGTTTAAAATAACTTGTCCATATAAGAAGCAAAGAATAGTATGGTCGACAGCAACAGATGGCAATGGGCTTCCAAATACAGCCATCGTGAACACATAGAAGACGTGAAGAGGAAGTCTTCAAAGAGCTAAGCTTGCAAAAGAGGGCCCTACTGAAAACCAGAGTCTGAAGACCTAGTGATATGCTGAGACGCCTCAGAGTGAGTATATCAGCCACAAGCAAGCCAGAGCAAGGTAGAAGACGGCACGAAGGACGTCCGGGCATCAAGTGACGGAGCACTGCCGTCGAGGAGCGGCTTAGCAGGGATCCAGTGCCGGTCAATAAGCACCGGCATAGGAACGCCGAAATTGGGTGTTCGTAACAGAAAGTCTACCCGGAGTAATTTGCATAATCTTTAAGCTTCTCAAAGCAGGAACAGGAGAACCTGCAAGCGTTGAGTTGCATGAGTCTGGCTAGGGTATCACGAAAGTTTGGAAAGCCTGGCTTGATTCTACCGGTAATTGCCTTAGCGAAGCATGACCCTTGAGAAATGCTGGAGCTATCCCATGAACGCTGCGGGGCGAAGCGAGTAGGAAGCATGACTGCCGTCTAAATCTCCTGCAACCGGAAAAACAAGCGAGACTCGAGCGGATAGCAAGCAAGACTCGCCCTATAAACCAGGATGCAGAGAGAGAGAGAAAGAGAGCCCGGGAGGGAGAGAGAGGGAGAGAGAGAGAGAGAGAGAGAGAGAGAGAGAGAGAGAGAGAGAGTGTATGTGAGAGAGAGAGAGAGAGAGAGAGAGGGAGAGAGAGACAGAGAGAGAGAGAGAGAGAGAGAGAGAGAGAGAGAGAGAGAGAGAGAGAGAGAGAGAGAGAGAGAGAGAGAGAGAGAGGGGGGGAGTGTACGTGTGTGTGCCTAGTGTGGGATTGTCCTAGGAGCAGCAGTTCAGATGTATCATCGTTTAGTTTCAAGAAGTTTTCCGATATCCACGATCAAATGTCGGTATGCTAAGCTTCCAGTTTATCAGTTGCTGCTCAATATTTAAACGGTTTGAATGACAAATATAGCTGAGTGTCGTCAGCATGAAAGTGATATCGTATTCGATTGGCCTTAATTACTTTTCCCAGAGATTGAGTATAAATAGAAAATAGCAAGAGACCGAAGACGGAACATTGAGGAAGTCCACAGGTGACCCGTCTCGTGTGTGAGACATGAACCCCACACGACACGGATTTGACACGATCGAATAAGTACGAATTACACCATGCCAGTGCCTCGTCTGCCAGACCGATAGCATTCTCAGTCATTCTGGTAGAATATCGTGATTAATGGTGCCGAATACAGCTGATATATCAAGCAGAGATAGGACAGTGACACTTCCGTCATTGTTGCCACATATTATGTCATTGCTAAAACGGAAGAGAGCAGTTTCAGTGGAGTGCTGCCACTTGAATCCCGATGGAAGTTCTGCTGACATTTCATCCATTTCATATGTGCTTCTAGCTCATAAGTGACAATTTTTTCAAGAATCTTTATAAAAGGAGCTAATTTATATATATATATATATATATATACATATATATATAACTCGTTCGCATAAAGCTGCAAGGGAACTTAATCTCTATCAGTATGTGGAGACTTCAATATTCACTTTGACAATTCTAGCAACAGCCAGGTCTGCTCATTTCTTGACTGTCTGGAGAATATATATATATATATATATACATATATATATATATATATACATATATATATATATATATATTATAAATATATTAGAATTAATATATATATATATTTTCATACATATGGAGTTTGAATACTTATGGGTATGCTGGCTCGATGCGGCCCAGGGATTATTCTGATCGCCCTTAAGGATTAAGGTTGTGGACTCGAGCCATGCAACATTTTCACTTTAATACTGAGTAGAATTTAGCGCCTAAATGTAGATTAAGTTCTCTTTCGGTGCATAAAAAGATTTGTAGTTTTTAGTGTGTATAGCTTATTATTGTTATTATAGTAATCGCTTTATCCTAAATTATGACAACTGCTGCATGTGGGAGTTGAGCATCTCCTATTATGCGTGTACGATAGTGGAACATAACGTTACAACGAGGTTGCACTTTTCATGCAACAATTTGTCTTTGAGTTTTACTCAATAGCTACTATTTTTGTAGGTGGGTGCGTTTTCTGTTCGTTCTGCTTGGCCAAAACACCTCGGATGACTGTAAAGTAGCACAATGCGGTCCTTCATCTGCCAACACTGCTTAATATTGGTGCATTAGAGTTAAACCATAGCACCTAAGTTTTTGGTAACTTTGGTTCAGTGACGTGCATGTTATTGAGCATGCGAAGGCAAACTAATTTCATGCATACGCCGTCATGCTAAAGAAAGCATTAGGACGCTCGTGGCAACGGATTTGTAAGAACTCGAGCTAAAAATATGCACTGAGGTATGCACAGGTTTGGAGGCGAAGTACTCAAAAAACAAACACTAAACGTATTCATGGGCCGAAGGAAAGGCTGATCGGAACAGATTTGTCATCGGCTGAGACTTGAAATATGCAAGGCCATATTCGATAAGCACTGTAGCCCGCGAGTTAGTGAAAGCGAGCTCCAGATCAACTGTGCAAACGAGCAGAAGGCTCGATCACCAACTAATTTTAATTAACTGCCAGGGATGGCTAGGTGACTATTTGCTGAGGAATGAGTAAGTGATATGCCAGCTTGGCGGTAGTACCCTCGCCAAACCTGGCCTGAATTTTTGCAATGGCACATGGCTGACAGCTGATAGCTGCACGAGTTGGCAGTTGACTTGATAAGGTCATCTAGAGCAAGGCCGCTTAGGACTACGACACTCCTTTTGCACTAGGATCTTTAGGAAGATGCTGTTAGAGCCCTATTTAAGGGCTAGGCTCCCAATGTCAGAGTAACTCCCAATGTCCGAGTAACTCTAGGATTTCTCCTAATTTTTAAGTTGATGTGTCCGCATTAAAACTGAAAAATGTTTCAATCATCAAAGTGCGTTTATTAGCAATCCACACAACAAGGAATTTGAGATACTTCCACTTGCTGGTAAGCTTCGAGAAATAGAAGCTTGAAAACATCTACCCGACATCGGCATAGTAAGAGCGCCTTGGTTGTACGCGGCTATTATATCGGCACTATGAGACGACTACTTGTGAAAAGAAGTGAACCATGCAAAGAACACTGTGGTATGTCGGAGTTTTTAAAAGCTATTCAGACTACTTAAGCCAATTGACGTCAGTGCTCTGAAATCTCATACCTGGATAGGACAGCATCATTTGCAGTGAAGTGTCAACCTTATGCCTGCAGGAAGAAGGTATATCAAGAAGATCGTGGCGATCTACGTCATTTATCGCTGCATATACAGGGCTAATAACGGCGTGACTCCATGCCGGTGCACCTCTAATACTGGAGAAGCCTAAACTTTCTGCTGCGGCTGCTGACGTATACCCTAGAAATGTAAAGGCACAATGCTAATTCAAGCAGGCTCACTGACTGTAAAAACACACAGAAGCAATTAAGATCGCCAACTCCTTAGTATAACAAGTCGGCATCAGTTGGACAGAGTAGTCCATTCGGCAGCCACGGAGGGTCGTGTCTGTTCAGCACCACTTTTAGACTACACCATTTCCCGAAAGATGATTGAACTCTAGGGAACAACTGACCAGAACAAAATCAGAAACGGAAAGTCATCCTGGCGCAAATGCTAGTGCAAATTCCCTGCCTACAACATGACTGAGGTTGTAAACCATCAAATTATGGATGATAAGATCACTGGTTCTTGGTCATTCCTATTCTAGGACTTGTGACTACGACTTACATATCATACTAAGCTAATTAACCTGCTGCAGTGTCAATAGAGTAACGGATGATCCGTAGTGGCTATCAAACTCAAATTAAGTGGGCGACGAATGCTTGCATGCGAGAGAGCTCGAACCCACAACGTGGGTTGGAAAGCGCTTGCCCCCCACCTTTGGTCAATCACCTCGGGACTATTCATTGACCACTGTGCCAAGCGCTTTCTACGCCATCTAATAATTGATTATAGCATAGCAAGTGCCAAATCACCATATAAATGATGTATCAGCTAACGATACTATTTTAGCGATCATAATGTAGCAGGCGTACCATGCCAACTTTTAAATATATTTATAGGCATGACCGTCTGCTAGAGGGCATCGACTTTCACTTTAACTGTCTCCTCGAATTTTCCTAACAAGCATGTCTACATTTTGCAACTGTAAACTAACAGCTTCGGGTCAAAAGCTTGCGGCCGATTACGATTTCATGTATGGCTTCACTACTATTCACTTAACACTCAATTTGCGATGGTCTAGTCTACTTATATGCATTCCGAAGAGAAATTCAATAGAATGAAAGATCACACTAGCCTATCAACATCAAAAATATTTATTCTCTGACCTTAACTGTGCACTTCGGACGCCTTGTTTCACTCCCAGCAGCTGATCCTAGGTCGTTCTGTTCTGCTACGTCAGCAGACCTTTTGAATGCTGATGACGGTATGCCTGGATTAATTCCCAGTAGGCGGAGCAAACAACGAGCACACTAGTAGGACCCAATAAGCTAGCTGTCGAGTGAGTCAGTTGTTTTGAATTGAAAATTAAAAACTTGGTTTACCAAAAGAGCAGCATTTACCAAGCTCTGCTTACTTGGCAAGTTACAGCACGGGCCTCGTGGTGAACCTTGACAGTCACTGGACGGTAAGTGAGGCTGTGGGAGGAGGGGGCGTTATGCAAGGCACGGTCGTCAATAAATTTGAGGTTTGTACGAGGATTTAGCACTAAGCTTCCGAATGCAAATGCACATCTTCAGCCGGCACATGTCAACTAAGCCCCGTGTTTTGAAGAACCAAATTTTGATAGACGTTTTGGACGCTCGCAGGCACGTCATTCTTAATTTTATTCAGCATGCGCTACTACTATTCAATCAATCATACTTACTTTGCAGCACATGTAAACCCCTAGAAAAACATTGATTTCTTCGAGGGTGCTTTATCAAGTGTGCTATTATTATTATTATTATAAACGATTTGGCCCTCTTTGATCAGTGTGCTTGCGTCGACTAAGGCCATGGTGGATGCATTTGATGACCAGGGTCATATGCTCGAGCCCTGAGGCTTAAATAAAGTGCCCGAATAGAGGCTAGATTCTATTAGGGTGCTATACAAATGAATTATATTTTTAGATTAATGTGATAGCTGATCAAAGGAAGCTAGAAGCTGCTTGTGAGAAGCATTGTGCACATCATTATTGGAAGAGCATTTATTTAGAATATGCAACATACTTTCGGCTCGAAATATTAACTCATTTAGCTCATGGGAGGACTGAGGGTATTAGAAGCAGCACTAATTGTATCACACATGTTTTATCTAGCCTAGAATAACTTCGATCGAAATAGTTGCGAAAGAACAGGCTCTCGCTGTCCTTGCACGTAGGTCACGCAGCAGAGCTACGAGATGCCGTGTAGGCCGCTATCAGTGTTATCAATTGGGGGAGAACATACTTTCTATGCGTCTGCATACCTATGAGTTTCCTCAGAGAGGATGAGGAGCAGATCGCTACTGATGCATTTTCCACCGAAGCTAATTGGCAAGGGCGGTTTGGAGAACCATCGAAGAGCAGAACGGAATAGAGCTTTATATATATACACAAGCACACACACACGCACACACACACACACACACACACACACACACACACACACACACACACACACGCACGCACGCGCACACACACACACACACACATATATATATATATATACATATATTTGTATATATATATATTTATATATGAATATATAGCTATAGTAGCCTAGCTTTTCCATTAGCCAGCTCAGGTGCTCATTGCCTTATCCCTAAAATATATTGATTCCAATGACAGCAGCGTCTCCCCGACGTGCTGCTCAATACAGCACACTGGACTCAACGAGTAACGCAGCCAGTGACAAAAGATAGTATACACACTCACAATTGGCACCTTCAATCAAGGCCAGCATCACAACTAAGACCCGCACCACTGCACCAAGGATCTCAACCACACGTATTGAACAGCCAAATTACCCGGCTTAATCTTGAGCATGTAGCTTAGCACCAGAAATTTTATTGCCGCTTTTAGAACAGCGTTCAACTGAACGAGCACCACGTTTGCAGGGGGCTGAGTGTGTGCCAGCTGACATGCCCAGAAAGTGCAGACACCACAGATGAACACAAGGACAATATCAATTCTGCATTAAATCATGAAACAACCACTAGCTAAGTGAAATTTTTTGTAATATCGTAGCATTACAGACTGAAAGCTAATTGTCTAGCTAAATTCTCTATTTAAATTATAAAAATAAAATTTTCCTAACGGATAAAACGGGATTAATTTCAATTACGGCAGTGACAGTTTAAAGCCCATTCTTGACAAGGCGCGTTAAACGCCAAGGTAAGAGTGATCTAATCATTTCCATTTGCTTGCAACCTACATTGCTAAGATATTGTACAGCGCTCCTATTTGCTATTAGTTTTCATGTATCTATGCAGAATTGAGCTTACATAGTGGCTTGCTCTAATATAATCCAGCTGATTGGTTCTTTCTCAGCTAGATTACTGCGATTTCATTAAGGCAGTACTACCGAATTAACCAATAGGGCAGCTGTTGATGATAAATATGGCTGCGAAGTTAGTCATCAAATACCTGAAGTTCAACCATAATAATAATATAATAATAATAATGCACTTGATAAAGCAACCTCAGAGAACTTAATCTCTCTCTAGGCGCTTTACATTCGTTGCAAAGGGAAATGCAATTGAATGGTGAGTAAAATCATGCTTGACAACAAACAACATGAATAATATGGTTAGGGTGACATGCACAGGGTCAACATGCAAATCTGGTTAGTGGCAGCATGCACAGTGTCAGCACGTATAAGCACATCAAGGACGAATCACAGGGACCCACTAAATGCTGTCCTAAATAGGTGTGTTTTTAAATTCTTTTTCATTGTGGTCAGGTCAGGGGATGTTCTGACGCAGGTCGGGAGGGAGTTCCTGGCTTTGGGAGCATACGAACTAAATGCACGGTCTCCAAAGGATTTGAGGCTTGTACGGGGTATTTGTAGGCTACTAGATTCCGAAAAGCTGGTGGTACGATGCTTGGCCTGATGGGGGAGTATATCTGAGAGATAGGCTGGAGCCATAGAACGAAGGGACCTAAAAGTGAGCGACAAAACCTTGAAATCAATCCGTTGCTTGACTGGTAGCCAGTGCAGGTCGGCGAGAAGTAGAATAATCAGGCATCTGCGAAGCTCACGACAGACAAGCCTAGCTGCAGAGTTTTGCACCAGCTGCAATCGCCTGACGGCACATGCCGGTAGGCCAGCGAGCAGTGAGCAGTGAGCCATGTGTCTCCTTCCTGTACGGAGCTTCAATGGCTTCCGATTGGTCAATGGAAACAGATTAGAGTTCTTACCCTGACCCTCAAGGCTTGCCACGGCTTGGTTCTCTCATGGGCTGCACTACTTTTGGCCTGCTTGTGTCCCTGTATCTTGTACTGACAATAAATTAGCTTTTATGTTACTTTCTTCCAGACTGTTGGCGAAAGAAGCTTTTGATCTGCTGATCCTAGACTGAGAAGCTCACTTCAACAATTCTAACGCACCGTCATCTACTCAGCTGCTGCTGCCGACTGTGGCGAATTATCTCGAACCATCTCCAGCTGCGATTTCTATTTTTCTTACTTCTCCGATTACCCTTCTGACTAGGCTATGCTTCTCACTCTCTCCTTGTTGCGTGAGATTAAGTCTGTTAGCTAAAATGTGTAGCAAAAGCCACTGAGCTATTAGAAGTTTATTAGAAACATTGCTAACTGTCCTGCTTAAAGCTCGCTTAGTCTTGGTGGCTTTGTGAGCTTAGTAAAGGAGAAAGGTGCATGGAACTACATCAGTAAGAGCGCTGGACGGATGACCCAATGGTGAGGGATCCTTCTCCGTCCCTAGGAGAAATGCTTTTTCTAAAGTAAACACTCGGACAAACAGCGTCAGGTGGCTCTGCATTTTGAAAATAAATGGAAGCTATTGAAACGTGCAAAGAAGTTTAGAGAGAGTCAGAAAAACGTAACAGGATAAGAAAGGCATAGAGAAATATGCAAATGTAAGGTAAACACAGAAACAGATGGATATGGGATCATAAGCTGAGAACGCAATACAGACAGCGAAAAAATACAGAGAAGAGAAATAGGGAATTAAAAAAAATTGAAATCACGATAGTGATTTTCTAGTCCTTAAGTTTGTTGCTCTCTATTAAAAAATACTAATGAATGGTAGATAATGAGCTTAAGCGTACAGGCGATCAACATAAATGGTCGTGATCTGATTTTTTTAGCCAATCCTATATTCCAGCTTTTCATATTATCTTCTCGGCAATTTTAATCCATCGTAAAAAGTGTTTGGAAAAATTTAGACTAGTATGACCACGAAATAGTACTGGGATGAGTAAAGTGACTTGAAGTGCAAAGATAACACATGGAATGACAGGAAGTTTTTACTTAGCTGTATTCTGAGCAACCAGTTGCGATCGGTATGGCAGACTCGGCACCTTTTGCACCTGCTAGATTTGCGGTTTTCCATGCAGGAGTACGGCTGTCGCTGAACTTACTAAAGGCCTCCGGCTAAAAGTTCCAAAGGATGGTCAGATGGTCTTTCAGCTCCTACGACGATGCTGATAAACAGGTAGCTGACATTCCCTTTATACGTTCAAAATGGCTGACGAATAACTGAGAAATTGGCCCGCCAGCTCAAAATTGGAACACAAATCTTAGGACACGTAAGAGCCTTTCATTTAAGCAGCAAAAACGGTCAGTATGACGAAAAGGTGCGTTAATTCTGGAATAAATTCAAGGGTGTTTGTATATAATCTGCGAGCTGCTTTTTCCTAAAGCTGCACTAACTTTAGCGGTACCTAATATTACAATGCACCGTGAAAACCGGGCATTTATTACAATGCTCTATTAAGCACACAGCAAAGCTAAGAGCTATGCATTTCTTGACACGCTAGAATCACATACACAAATGCATTTTAGTGGCCTCTAAAGAGAGCCCCGGCTGCATCTCGTGTTAAGCGTCACATGCTGGGAATCGCCCATCGTTGGCCGGTCTGAGTCTGTCACTGCCCCACAAGAGATCATATGCATTTATTACTTAGTGCTGGCAGTGAAGTGATCTCCGTGGAATGCACCTGTGGCGGAGTGGCTCCATTGTAACAGTTAGTGTATCAAGTCCGGGAAACCATTAGGCATTAGCGGCTTTTTATACATCTACAACATCTGACACTTTTCACAAACTGCCAAGTCATAAACCGGATGCAAATAGAAACCAGATGCATTATATTAAATATCGAGAAGTCAAAACTCGAGTGGTGCACCTATTCCTAAGAACGGCTGTGATCGTACAGAAAGACCTAATGGCACACACATAGCTCTAGACCAGGGGTGTCCAAAACGTTGCCCGCGGGCCACATCCCGGCCCACCGAGGTCTTCTATGCGGCCCGCAACGTTGTCCCAAAAATATTTGTCACTCCATGTTTTTCGTTAATTTTTAATCATTACAAACGGCGATATAAGGTTCTGTGATGTACTTCCCGCGCGCGTGAAGAGTGAAGGTGTCCGAATGGCTATTTTCAGGTTAAGGCAGAAAATTCGATTTATTTTGCTAACCTTCATGTGAACATTTTGGCATGAAGGGGTAATATATTTGTGCTACGGCGGCGCCGTTACGATCACATTTATAACGCTTCCGAAAGCGGAATTAACTGTTTCACACTGTGGATAGAAAAAAAGAGCCGTTTCTCAGCTGCTGCGGCACGAACTGGAATCAGTCAAGTAGTTTTTTCAAAAAAAGCGTATTGCTCAACTTACTTACTAATACTAAGATATTGCTGTGATAAAATATAAATTAATCAATTCGTAACTGATCTGTTTTTTATTTCACAGAGAAAAATGGCGGCGAATGTGAATAGTAGCAGAAAGCAAGAAATTGACGCAGAAGGAAGACTTTTCAAAGCATCTTGGACTGTAGACTATTTTGTAATGGAACGCTTTGGTAGGATAATGTGCGTAATATGCCAAGAAACCATTGCCATTGCAAAGGAGTACAATGTTAAGCGACATTTTTCAAAAAAGCATGGCAACAGGTACAACAGCCTGACTGGTCAACTTCGAATTGATAGCGTAAACTCGCTCGTTGAAACAGAGCTTCATCGGACAGCAGTCATTGTTTACAGCAGTCAGCAACATGTCTGAGGCTTCAACCAAAGTAAGTTTTTTAGTAGCTGAAGCTATAGCTAAGCGGGGGGAAGCATTTTCCGATGCTGAATTTGTTAAGGAATGCCTCAGGCTGTTTACTGGTGTGGTCTGTCCAGAAAAGAAGTCAGAAGTAGAGAAAGTCAGTCTTTCTCATCAAACGGTTGCGAGAAGAGTTGACGACCTTGCATTCAAGATGGAAGAAATTCTCACTAAAAGACTTGCTGAATGCGAATTGTATTATCTTGCGCTCGACGAAAGCACGGCCGATAGCGATACGGCTCAACTGTCGGTGTTTGCACGCGGAGTAACAGGAAAGTTTGTCATTATAGAAGAGCTGCTGGATATATGTTCAATGAAAGGCACACAAAGGGGAGGGATATTTTGGATCATGTCAAGATGGTCTTCACAAAATTTAATCTTCCTGTAACTAAATTAATTGGTTTAACCACAGACGGAGTCCCTTCAATGACAGGTAGACACAATGGATTTGTATCTTTAATGGTAAAATTAGTACCTCACAAAATTCTCAACCATCACTTCATCATCCACCAAGAACAGCTCTGTGTAAAGGTCTTGAGCATGCAACATGTAATGGACAATGCAGTTCCAACAGTCAATGTGATAAGGTCTCGTGAGCTAAACTACAGACAATTTCAGGCCTTCCTTGAAGAGTTGGGATCAGATCATTGCGATGTTATTGTTTTCTGCCAAGTCCTTTGGCTAAGTAGGGCAAACACGTTAGCCTGGTTTTGGTCACTTCGGGGTGAATTAAAAACATTTATGACGGAAAAGTGAAAAATATGTTGGCTTCCTCGATGACCAGCAGTGGTTGACTGACTTGGCTTTTTTGGCGGATATGACCAAATATCTTGCAGATCTTAATGTCAAACTCCAAGGTAAGGATCAACTGGTCCATAAAATGCATGAGTGTGCTGTCGCGCTTGTGCAAAAGCTGAAACTTTTCCGGAAACACTCATATCAGAAGAAACTGTTACATTTCACAACACTAGCAACAAGATCGCCTGAAACGCTGGCTCATAAGAAGTACTCCACTCTTGGTTGTTGATGAATTCGAAGAGAGGTTTTGGGATTTCCAACAACATTTGGATGACATGAACATGATTAGTAATCCATTTAATATCGATCCGTCTGATGCACCTGATGAATTTCAACTCGAACTAATCGACATTCATAATGACAGCAATTTAAAAACTAGTCATGATCAGCATGACCTTGTTACCTTTTATAAGCAGTATGTTTCATCAGGGTCTTTTTCTGACCTAGCCAAACATGCTCGCAGGTATATTGCACTTTTTTGCAGCACATATTGCTGTGAACAGCTTTGTTCCAGACTGAAAAATGTGAAAACAAAGACTCGATCCGTTCTCACAAATGAACATTTATCAGGAATCCTTAGAATTGCCACATCCACTGTTGCAGCAGACGTCGACTTTTTATGCCAAACGAAACAATGCCAAATATCTCATTGATGCCTGCAGTGCAGAAAACATTGAATACCTGTGGCATTTAATTAATCCAAAGACATTAATATTATGTGAGTCCTTGTCATGTAATTTTGTAAGTTCTATAAGTTTCTGTCATGTTGTTAAAATAAAAATCCAAAAGTGAAAGATTGGCCATAATAGCTATCGAATTATTTTCCAGAACACATGATTACATTTTTATTTAACAATCTTAATTATAATTATGATAAAAATACTATTGCATTGCGGTTTATTTATTAAGTATAATAGTATTATTTATACTAAATTATGATCTTATTTTCTGATGCGGTCAACAACGCCAATTCACATGTGGCCCCCGGACCTTTTAAATTTTTGAAATGTGGCCCCCTAACGCAAAAAAGTTGAACACACCTGCTCTAGACAGTACAGCACTGTATTAATCCAGTTAATAATAGATTAAATTCAAACTCATTTGGACTAGTAGGAGGTCGCTTTATTCTCATTGAATTGCTACTCAAAAGCTGCTATGAGCTGCTGTTGGATATGCATAGGTCACTGCTAATGGTCTATCATAATTATTTGCTTTGTGACTTTATGAAACGAATGGCAAAACAAGTACTTTCAAAAGCTTGCTGAAGATCTATATCTCAATTTGCGATTCCATCGGTGATGCAATCCTCCAACTTTGCACGGTAAATTAATTAGGCGTCGAGGTTATATTTCTCTCCCAACCGAAGAAGAAAAGAAGCGAATATCGAATGACACCCCATCCACAACGCCTTTTAACGCTAAAGTAGCATAATCGTCTTTCCACGCTCTTTAAAAGCAACGATTAAACATATCCGCGATAAGATGTGAGCATTCCACTTGATTAGGTGTAGTCCTCAGGTCTGTAATCGAAGCCCTTGAACTGCTACTCGAGGAGGAGACTTTCTTGAAAAGAAGAAAAGAAGCAGCATCATCATGACGTCATGTGTACTAAGCTGGGCTGAGCGAGTCTTAAATCGGTGAGGTTTTCGTTTGCACATAGTCATTTTGCCAAGCGGAGGGATAAGAAGTCCGATATTATCAAATATGACTGCAGAGTTGAGTATCAGATTAATTTGTTATGTCAATCGCCTGCTTGTATCCAGTATTCATGTCTTCTCCTCAGTAGATTAAAGGCAAACAGGAGGACAATCCCAACCACCAGATCTCGTTGTCTTACTTGCCTTCATAGTGATCTGGAAGTTGGAATTACTCATAGCCACCAATTGTCCATTAGTTAAAAGTTTTTGAAGGATTACTTTGTACATATGCGAGAACAGTTTGCCAACATGCCTCGCTTGTACATGATCACCAGCGAGACAGCTGCCGCAGCTACTACAAAAACGGCAGTGCCCACTGAAGCTCCAACTATAGCAACTGTCTGAGTTGTTGTGATGGTTGCTGTTAAAGGCTGGGTTTTTAAGGTAGTGCTTGATGAATGTGTGGTAGTAGAGTGCGAAGGCAGAGCAGTGATAGCTGCAGGAGCTGGTGCACGTTTAGTTAGTGATGGTTTGATCGTAGTTTTATCAGGCGGTTGGTTTGTATTTGTCAGTGGTGATTCGTTGAAAGTTGAATGGGATGTTTTGACGGTATGCATCGGAAGAGGTGTGATCGCAGAATTTGGTTTGGTTGCAGCTTTCGATGGTGGTGCCGTGTTAGTTGCCAGAGGTTGAGTAGTGGCAAATGTAGGTGGCTTGTAGGTAATGGTCGAAGATGGTGTGGTGGACGTTGCTGGAGCTTGTGGTGAGATAGCTGTCGGCAGTGCTTTGCTCTCAGTTGTCGGGGATGACGTCGCAGTCGCTGTCAGAGGTGGGTTAGTGATCGTTGATGGAGCTTGTTTGGTGGTAATTGTCGGAGGTGGTGTGGTGACATTTAAATGAGATGATATTGTGGGGGCGGTTTGAAGTGGTGTCGCAGCACCTGTAGGAGGTGCTTTGGTGGTCGCTGTAGAATATGATGGCATGGTAATTGAAGGAAATGAAATTGCTGTCCCAGTTATTGATGGTTGGGTGGCATCCGTTGGAGAAGGTCCAATAGTTGATGGAGGTGATACGGTGGTAACATTCGGAAATTGTATAGAGTTAGTGGTAGGATTTGTTGTGTTAGTTGTTGTCGGAGATAATCTGCTAGCAGTTGTTGCAGTTGAAGTGGTGGTAGTCGTCGCAGTTGAAGGAGCTGCATTTATCGGGGTTGAATAGGTAGTTATTGTCGGAGGTAGAGCGATGGTCGTGGTGGCCGGTGGTGGCTCGATGATTGTTGTTGGAGATGGTGATGCAACGGTCGGAGATGGTTCAGTTACACTTGTCGAAGGTGGTTCGGAGTTAGTGGCACGATGTGGTGCTGGCATACGAACGTCAGCACCGTAAGCGCCTGAAAATCGAAGAAAGCAGGTCTCAGTGGTGTAGAAGTGTCTTTGCCATGAGCTGAATAGCTAGGTTCTAGTGTAACAGATATCAAGGCCGGAGAAGCAACCATATTGCTGCCGAGCTGGTTTGGCCCAGTGGTTAATGTTTTCGAATCGACCAAGGTCAATATGAATGTATTTGTTGAACAAAATCATGGGCTCGGGCCCAGTGGGGTATGTAAAGCACCCAAATACAGGTCAGGCTCTCATCGGAAGTTGTACAAAGGAATTATGTTGCCATTTTGCTAGTCACCAATTGTGCAAGCTTATAATTGCCCTAAACGCCTTTTCTCTAAAGGTAACCAGCAAAGTTTAGCGTCTGTAATAAATATTATTGCTATCGATACTTGTTGCGTAGACTAGTTGACGAGCTTGAACCGCATTCCTACTGAACACGTTTCAGCAGGAATCTACGCCGGTTGTTTCACCATCTTCTATGCAGTGCGGCATGCAGTACGGCAAGCAACCTAAGAAGAAGGGGTAGAGCTGTGGATTCAATGCAGCTGGAAAAACGATATTGCTATGAGCATGGAATAGAAATTGACACGCCAATCATTTTACAGCGAGAGACGGCCCAAAACCTTCGCGGTAAACTCGGAGGGATTTATGGAAAATTCGCGATTTATTGCATGGATTTTCGGATGCCACGAAAAATTGGTATTTTTCATGGAAAATCTTTGCAAAATATATTTTCCAATTTTATTGTAAGACGTGAGTGGTAATCTATAGAAACATTTGCTTTACGCTTAATCCAACCCACCGGATTAAATGGATACTAAAAAAAGATGTTCACTATATATATTCTATTATTTCTAATTTGAATGGAATTCACTAAGGAAAGGTGCTCTCTCAGGAGCAAGATCTTCCTGATTTAATATTGCCAGACAACGACGGCGACATGAACGTTATTGCTCAATCAACATGAAGTTAAAGCACGTGGTTATGAATCCAAGTTTACAAAAAATCTCAGGTGATAACGTATAGTGCAGACAAAAGTTTTCCATGTTCTAAGTATATTGAATGGACGTAATTTGATTATTTACTTACTAGAGAAAATGAGATCTGACTGGAATCATGGATGAAATACGGTGCTCAAGCAAAATGCAAAGTATCCGGCATTCTATGGACGGCTTCGATCTCGCTCGCGTGGGAAAATAGCAGTGCCTGCGACAGTTACTGGACCATGCAGGCATTTGGTCTAATCTTAAATGCGTGTCATGTAGTTTGACATGGTTAACTACCAGTGAAGACTGAGAAGCCATGCACATGCGATGCTACCCATCGGTTCACTGCCCTGCTTATTCTTCAGCTCCTCCTTCCAGTCCACCTAAACTAATCACGTCCCTAAATTTGTCTCCAGAGAAGAGAATATCGCTACCCACCTCAAGACCTTGAACACAATGTTCTGCTTATTACGCTCGGGGAAGTGTTTGTGCACACTCTAAATGTGGCCTTGATATTCTTCTGCTTCTCTGGAAACCGGTTAAATCCTTGCACTTCAGAAAAAGTGGTTTGTACAGGAAGTCGCTGAAAATACTCTTCAGATAATTAAAATCAAGACAGCATTTGTTTCGCCTCCTCTATACATTATCTTCCAAGAAATTTGAAAACTTGTTGGTAAAGCAGATATATTTTGTTCATTAATTTTTAATATTTGATGGCAACTGCCAATCGGGATTAGAGCAAGAAGTTTCCCAGAAGTCCAACTTCTTCCAGTTTGAAATTCGCTCGTCAGCAGTATTTATTAGAGTATAGCATCTAGGCCGGTTCTAATTCCATTTTTGCTTAGCTGATAGTAAGACAGCTGAATTAGTTCACACGTTGAAAATACAGCTTGTAGGTAATTTCACAATGTTTTATTTCGGAATTTTAGCCTTTGGCCTTAATCGTCACCAACTTGTGCTGAAAAGGTCACTCTATGGCTCCACCCATGGTCGCTCTATGCACCCTCGGCCTAACCTCGTTCTCCTTTGACGGTCACTGTAAGCAATAAGAGGAGCCTCCTTATCAGTGAATGCTAATTTAACACGGAAAGCATTTAGCTCGCGCCAATGGCTCACTTCCATGTTCATATCATCGTCACGAAACGCTCAGCAGCGTCTCCAACAGACTGCACGATAAATATTAATTAACAGTTCCTTGCTTGTACTTTTATTTAGTTAAATTATAATATGTTAATCCAATTTAAATAAGAGTAAACCTGCCTAATCGGTAAAGATGTTACGAATTTTCTAAAACTGCTATCTGCTAGAGTTTTTGAGAATCCCTTGTCGGGCATTCTTTAGCAACTGCGAGCTTAGGTTTAAAGTCATATCTGTGAAACAGAGTCTCAATAGTTCAACCGATCAGTATCAAGTAGCACGGACGAACCAGAGGAAAATAGTAGATTATTGCTTTGTGTTTGAACGACACTGTTCGCGCTGCATGGCTCAAAGCAGATGGCTTCCAGATTTTTTTA
This sequence comes from Cristatella mucedo, assembly GCA_009760855.2. NCBI lineage: Eukaryota > Metazoa > Bryozoa > Phylactolaemata > Cristatellidae > Cristatella > Cristatella mucedo. The sequence goes on along the minus strand of WPIO01000038.1, from coordinate 1,673,116 downwards.
AATTGCCAACGCTTCAGTCAAGGCTCGTTGTGTCATGAAAATCAAGCAATCGCTGAACAGTGTTATCTCGAGTGATAAATAAATAAGAAAATCATCTAGATAACGCCCAAAGTGCTGAATCTCTATCCAGGCGCTTAGCCTATGCCGCAGGGTTCGAGCCCACTATCTCGGTCATCAAAAGTGAGCGACTTGACCTCTGGGCCTATGGTGGCCGATAAGATGCTTAGAGTACAGAATAATCACCAAATATATATATAATTCATTTATATATCGCCCCAAGAGAACTTAATCTCTTTTCAGGCGCTACATATGCCTCGGGGCTCGAGCCCACGATCTCAGTCAGACCTTGATCGGGGCGAGCACCTTAACCGCTAGACCAAACCAGCTCGGTGAGGTAGTCACCGAAAACTACGCAGTAATTAAACATCCACACATCTTTTTAAAGAACGGCAAAATACTGGAAAAGAAATAAAGTGAGTAGTGCTTTTAAAGCTCAACAATAACTTCTCTTACAAAAACTCAGCGAGAGCATGACGATAATGAAAATAATTCGTCATGTTTATAGTACCATTAGACATCAAAGCCTTTATCAAGGCTCTTTGCAACGCTCTGTGGTCTCAGCAACAACCCTATGCAAACGACAAGCAATCAGCTTAAATCTCATTGAACAGCAGGCAAACACAAACGAAGGATTTTTCGAGCATTTCTCATTGCAGCGGGTTTGCATGATCTCCTGGGATTTACATTACTGAGTCATTAACAGATGAACAAGAATAACCGACAGGAGCGAAAAAGTCATGTTCACTGGGGTGCAGAAAAAATTAAGTGGAACAGATGAGCCTTCAGCTGAAACATAAATGCTGCAAAGCCAGTGCTGGTGGCGACCGCAAACGAAAGTGTGCTTACAGAATCTTGGTTCCCATACTCTGATGGCCAATTAATTAAATAGTTCAATTTATTTCAAGGAGCGGCAACTAGAATTGAAGCCGGGAAGCGAGTTGGGCGAGAGAACACTCCAGCAGCAAGGAGTGCAAGTGCGTGCGAAGGACAGGAGGAGTGTGGCGAGGTGTGGGGTGCAGTCCGGCACAGGTGACGCCGACGAGATGGATTCAGCGATGGATCTATCTTAGCAACGAAGACTTTGCAGAAATTCTCCGCCAATTCACTATTAGGATCGCAATGAAGTGTGTTCTCTGTGTAGGATTATGATTATTTCCGATTTCAAAAACAAAAATGTTTTGTTTTTATTACTATAACTGCAACTCTGTTATTTATTTCCAATAAAATACGGGCTTCAATATAGCTAGATTAGGAAACTGACGATATCTATAACGAAACTGAGAAAGCATTACGTAGAGCCGAAACTCTGAAAACTATGAAAACTATTGGCTGATATAAAAATTTTTTTGTTTTGTATCTTATTTTATGAAGACTTTTCTACATTATGAACAGAGAACTGCAAGAGTTGCCGTTTTTAGAGACGCTCAATAGCTGTCGTGCCGGATAATCAGCTCGTCTTCCATAGAAAGTTCAGAAATGCTGCAATTTTCTGAAGTGCATGTCAGTTTTCAGAAAGCGGGACGGCGAACGTTTGGTGAAAGGCCATGAATTCATGACATACTGAGTGACCTGTGACATGATACTGTGAGCCCAATTATTTATGCAGAATGAATGGTGAGTGAATTGGAAGATCTCGTCCTACGCTAGCAGATCGTGTGTTCGTTTAAAAGAGCTGCGATACATTTGATCTGACTCCCATAGTCAGTGCTCGAAAGACGTGGTTGCTTGCAAAGCTTCATTATCTGCCTCAAAATGCGGCCTTTTATGAGTGGATCAAAAGTGGCACTTCCGTCAGCACTTCAACAGTCTAATTCTTTTTAAGTCATCGAGGGGGAAATAAAGCATCTCTAAGACCTCTGAGCTTTACAAGTAGCGATGAATTTACCATCATTAGTTTGCTTCAAATTTTGTTAAGTGAGTGAATTATGTTACGATAATAACCGAAAGCGGCCAAGTCATGTAATGCTAAATATAATTGTTCCTAGTCTCTCTAGCTGAGGGGTGAACGATGGCCTCATGAGCAACCTTTTATAATACACTACAAATGTAAGTGCCCTTAACAGCGTCATTCAATTATTTCACAAAACAATGAGCTCGGAATGATGTAGGCCCTCTCATCAATATTGATTTTATTTTGCGCTATTACCAAGTAATAATTCGCTTAATATCAAACCACATAGCAGGTTTAGGTAAATTTTGAGTGTCACAATATAAGGTATGGAAAATACGTCATTTGAGATTAACGGTTTGGTGACTTCCTATCACTTCCATGCCAGCTCAAAGTACTGCCCCTCTCTAAAACAGTCTGCCTACAGGGCTTATAGCTCTATATTTCAACGTAAAGTAAGACTAAGCAAATTCATATGTCATTCTCTCATGTTGTTATTTAGTAATGAGCACCCAACGAAATGACCTCGGATTGGGACCAGGATTTTTTTCGAGCCACATTCCCTAATAGACTTAAGTACATACGTAGCGACGTGGCTGCTGTTCAAATTCAAGCTGCAGGTTTCCGATTTTGCCGATTTTATTAAACTAAAATTTAAGATTGTTTTGGCTATGCTTCCACTTCATTCTCACGAGTAGCTAGTAGATTCAGGAGATATTCAGTAACAAAGCTCAGGCCAGCGAAATCTCTAATCTAATATTATCTCTATCTAATGTAATGTATCTCCATCTGCAATTCCACGTAGTCATAAAAACTATGTGGTTGTTATAGAGGAAAGTTTTGTGTAGCCCATTCACAGCCTAAGTGGCTTTCGGTACGAGTTCGGTAGCCAACAGATTTCGTCTCACACAACAAAGAGAATGTGGGAGGAATAGTTGAGTCAGGAGAACAGTTGAAGTAGTGAGTAGCATGGAAGTTGCATATCAGGATCACTGAAAAGAATGAGCCATAGTTGGCAGCAGGAGAGTAGTTGTCGTTGCGTAAGAATTGTGGAAGCGAGTTACACAGTTAGGACCTGCAGAGCTAAAGCTTCTATCGCCAATGGTCTTTAAGCTGAGGAATGGGACAGCTAATTCATTGTCCAAAAAGGAGCTGAGGGCGCTAACAGGCTGAAACTGATGCAGCAGTTCTGCTAGGTACGAATGAGCCAAGCCGTGGCCAGCCTTGTGGGTCATCGTTAGAGCCTTGCTCTGAATCCGTCGGTCGACTGGCAACCATCTTAGCTCTTTTAGCAAAGGAGACACGTGCTTAAACTTCTGGGACTTGAACACTAGCCTTGCAGCCATATTCATAGTCAGCTGCAGTGGCCCAATCGCTTTTTTGGGTAGCCCAGCCAATAGGGAATTGCAATAATCAAGCCGAGATAGAACTAAAGATCTAGTTAAATGTTTTGCAAGCCACTGTTAAAGACACCTCCCAATCTTGAATAGATAGTGGCCGTGATGACTAGCTGTAGAAGCAGTCTTCTGAATGATAGCCATTTAATCCAGCAACACGTTTTGTGACACAAAGTGTCCTATGAGCAGCCATTCGTTTCTATCATCATTTAGTTTTAAGAAGTTTTCCAAAATCCGGGATCGAATGTCGGCAAGGCAAGCATTCAGTTTCTAAGTTGCTGCAGCAGATTCTGATGGTTGGAATGAAAAATACAACTGAGTCTCGTAAGCATAAAAGTAATATCCTATTCCATTTGCCTCAATCACTTTTCCCAGAGGTTGAGCATAAATTGAGAACAGCAAGGGACCGATTACAAACATTTGGGGAATCCACAGGTGACCCTTCTTGTTTGTGAAACCTGACCCCCACACGACACGGATTGAACACGATCAAAGAAGAACTATTAAACCAAGCCAATGCCTCGTCTGCCAGACCGATCGTTGTTCTTAGTCGTTCAAGCATAACATCGTGATCAATGACGTCGAAGGCAGCTGACAGATCTAGCAGAGCTAGTGCAGTGACATTCCCATGGTCGTTGCCGCGTAGAATTTCATCGTTAACACGGGGGAGAGCAATTTCAGTGGACTGCAACTTCTGAACCCTGATTGAAATGGCTCTGACATTTAATTCTTTTCAATATGTTTAAGCATCAGCTAAGCAACGATTTTTTCAAGAATCTTTGACAAGACAGGAAGTAGGGAAACTGGGCGTTAGTCTGCAGGGACCCTTGTATCTTATCTACACTTTTTAATTATGGGTCTAACGATTGCCGATTTGAAGGACTTGGGACAACCCTTTTTCCCAGAGAAGCATTAAAAATCTCGGTTATGGCTGAGCTAAATTGGTCTGAGAGTGAAGGCCACAGAGATAATGGCATAGGGTCTTCAGGAGAGGAGCTCTAAGTAGCCGAGAGAGGGACTACAGACAAAATTGAGTGTTTACAGCAGCCGAATGTAATGCTAGAGTATTGTGAAATTTGAAAAGACGTGATGGTACTTTTAGATTGCCAGGCCATTTACTGTCAGACTGTACACTATATGCAATGAAACAGCAAGGTTCTACAGTGCTGACCACTTCGACATCCAAAAACCTTGTTAAGAAATTAGGTAAGTCATGGGATTAGTCAGATGCCCGAAATGTAAGTTCTGACGAGCAAATATATATATATATATATATATATATATATGTGTGTGTGTGTATATATGTGTGTGTATATATATGTGTGTGTGTGTGTGCCTGCGTGCGTGTGTGCTTGCTTGCGTGAGTGTGTGTGTGCTTGCTTGCGTGCGTGTGTGTGTGCTTGCTTGCGTGCGTGTGTGTGTGCTTGCGTGCGTGAGTGCTTGCGTGCGTGAGTGTGTGTGTGCTTGCTTGCGTGCGTGTGTGTGTGCTTGCGTGCGTGAGTGCTTGCGTGCGTGAGTGTGTGTGTGCTTGCTTGCGTGCGTGTGTGTGTGCTTGCGTGTGTGCATGCGTGCGTGCGTGCATGTGTGTGTGTGTGTGTGTGTGTGTGTGTGTGTGTGTGTGTGTGTTTGTGAACGTTATGGCGATCTTATCGTTACGGTTTCAGAAATTTTAAGTCCTTAGTATTACGGGTTAATGTGTCTTCCAAAGTCTGTGAGTAATACTGTAGCTATTAATAGTATTAAACACTTTTTTGATCAACAACTGGCAGAGTGCATGCTAACAAAAAAGAAATAAGCACATGAAATACTTACAAAGTATATAAAACCAAACACGTATGGGCATTCAAGTATGCTGACAGGAACGAAGAGCTATTGAGCCTCTGTATAAGAATGTAAATGCTTGGCAAAAGAGCCTGAAGAACCAACAAACAGCCATTCAGGGTGTGCACAAAGCAAAGAAAAATGACAGGGTTCCAAAAAACTTGCGAATACCTCAACAATTACATAAGAATGGCACCGAGGCATTATTTCACTACCAGCTCAATCCATCATGGATTTCTTGACAGTATGAAGATGTCAAGTCCTCCCAGGCTCTTGCAACTGCCAAACCTGCCAAAGATACCGGAACGAGTTCTGGTAGGCCAGATGAGCTCTGACATTAAAACTTCAACCTGGCAAGTAATTCCCAGTCAGCTTTTATAGCTAGCAACTCCACAGAGCCAGCATTCCTTCGGGTTAACAGAAGCCTTCTCAGGAATTCCCTATTTAAGTAAAGCCTCTCTAGTGTTTTTTCTTGATCTTTCGGCTTTGATACTGTCGATCACCAAGCTCTTCTCGAGCGCCTCTCATCTCACCCGAGCATGACTGGCACTGTGCTGCAATGGTATAAGTTCTATCCCATCGGGAGAATCCAAAGTATCTATGGATAGTCACAAAACGGCCGAACAGCCTCTAAAGTACAGGCTACTTTAAGGGTCTATGGTTGGTCTAACTATTGGTAAAACTTGGCATGTCTATTCAGGCGCTTCACATATGTCACTGGGCTCGAGAGGTTCACCTGAGCCTCGAACCAACCTGAACTCCATTAGAAAATGTGCCTTAAGCTCGCCTGCTCCCAAGGCACGAAGCTCACTCCGGGTAGATTTCACGACATCCACAGAGTTTAAATTTAAATTTATGACCTCGTGCAAGCTGACACTAAAAACGCACCTGTTCCTTGGGTCTAGGTGAATATTCCTGTCTGTGCTCATCGGAGCTGACGCAGTGCATGTCATCACTAATCATTTTGGTATTCCTCCTTCTTTGGTGATAAGATCCCAGAAAGGACCTTGAGTTCTCGGAAGGTGATATGCAGAGTAATTATTAATATTGCATTTATTACTGTTATTATTATTGTTGTTGTTATAGAAAAAACTTTTTATATATTCAATCATGTATGTCGATATATTTTCTTAGGCTAATGAAAGATCATATGATGATAGATAGCTCATTCTAATAGGACATTATACGCACCAGACTAGTTGAAAGCTTCTCACTTTCATGCTTATCTTTGTGTCGCAGCTATGATTTTAGATTTCTGTGTATTGCCTTACATGGAGTCTGTTGGCTGCCCGGTGCTAACCTTTCTAACCTTGCGTGTTAACCTTTTTAACCTTTGCGCCTTTCGAGCTTTGAGTTTTTTCCAAACAGATCTCACCAGAATCACCCCATCTCAGTCTTGATGATTTTGTGCAGTTACTGATTGAGAGACAAGCATGCTATTTCAACACTTGGGGGCCAGATAACTCAAAAGTCTGTCTGATGCTAGCTGGTCAAGTCTTAATTTTAGTAGCTGCATGAGAGTCTTGGCTTTTGATTCAGTTGACAGAAGGCGTCTCTCTATATGCGGTTAAGCGTCAATTCTCAGCCTGAGTAGACGACTTTTTGATCGTAGAGATGGAGATAATGAGGGCGACAAACCGAGCCAAACCACGCTAAGCCGGGCTGATTCCAGAGCTTGAAGCCACTGCAACGACTATATTTGAGAACCGGAATAGGGCCTTAGCACGCCTGAGCAACTGGACAGCCCAACATCGAATTTGCCTCAATACCAACGGAGTAACAGAGTCCTACTGGTTAAGCAGAATCGAGGCCAATCACCTAATTCTCTCCAGGGAGCTTGTATTTAAGGAGCTTAACATTGTTGCTTTTTACGCCAACTGCCTTCAGCAAAACCCTTCGTCATATTAATCACATTTTCTTTTTTGAAAATGCTGAAGTAGCTACTAGAGCACCGATCTTTCTACTACTGGCAATACAACTTGCATTCCGAAAGAAACCTTAGCAGCCACTGTGGGCCCAGAGAGTGTTTACCCCAGTTCGTATCTGCAAGTGGTATCACTAGCAGGATTGTGGTATACCGGAATTGACTCGAACAATAGCAGGAAGCAAGCCACGGTGACTGCTGACGTTTGGAGTGTTGAGTTACAGCTGGCCGGCTCATAAGTAAGTTGAACAGGTGCTCTGACCTGAGCGCCAATTACTGGAGGCTAGCCTGTCTGCATGTGCACTGCTTGGGATACTTCAGCCTGCATGTTAGATTCCGAAAGCACTACATGTTTCAAGCAGCCCAGGATTTTTTTATGAAAAGATTCAAGAATGTCAAGCACCCTTTGATGCAATTGTATGTGTTACATCCATCGAACTAGGCTTGGATAGAAAATGATGACTGCATACAGTAATGCAGGGGTGTTAATTGTTTCAACAGCTTCTGCTGGTTTTCTTGCCTTGCCAGACATTTCTAGAATTTGAGCTTTCTTCAATTCGAAATGAGTTGCCGGTAACAGCACCTGAAGCTGCCAGTGCCAGAGCCAGGCCCAGGATCGTCTCATCATTATTTCAACAGCTTCTGCTGGTTTTCTTGCCTTGCCAGACATTTCTAGAATTTGAGCTTTCTTCAATTCGAAATGAGTTGCCGGTAACAGCACCTGAAGCTGCCAGTGCCAGAGCCAGGCCCAGGATCGTCTCATCATCACTTTTTGCTTCCGGCTTCATCTGCGACTGTCGCTGCTCCATAAATCGGTTTACTGCTGCTCTAAGCCAACGAGCTCATTCAACTGAGCTTAAACCACTCGACTGCAATGCATTTTTTTCAAGTACTCCAGGCTGCTCATTATGTCCCATCCTCAAACTTGCAAACTCATAGGGGATGACTAATTTTGATGCTTTTTTGGCATTGTTCTGGAGATTCTTTGATTGCTACATTGAACATAGGATTGCCATTAGCTCGCTTGACAGGAAATCTTCTGATGCTGACAGGAACTGGTCGTTGATGTATGCAGATACTCCGGGTGGAACATATTATTCTATTTGCACAACTGGATTAACTATGCAGCTGATGTAGGACAAATCGAATGAAGAATGCAGCTTGAACCTGACACAGAGTTCATCCAGAAATTCTGTAGCCAGCGACACTTCAATAGCTTAATAGAAAAAAATTAATACTTCAGTCTGCAGAGTTGAATCGTAGCTAAGCACTACTTTTCCTGCCACTGCTGGGCTGCAGTGGGCTGGCTGGTTCCCAAGAGGCAGATACATGTACAATGTAAAGCATGTTGTAGGGCACGGCTACAGAGAGATGCATGACAGCATGCCTTGGTATCTCTAGAACTTTCCAGTTTTCATGTATGCCGCATTGCAGTCTCAGCAGTGGAAGCTAATATTTCAATCTTTTCAAGTGCAGATATTTGGAAAAATTCAAGATATTATAAAAGAAGTATGAAGTACGAGTATGCACGAATATGTAATTGATTACGAGTATGAATAACAGGTATCATGGGTCGACACAGATTCTTGTGATGATGTTGCACTAGAAACTCACCAAGTTGGTTTTGCCAATAACAGCTTAGTAAAAATTGCCACTCACAGTTGATGTTGAGTTGTTAGTGGTTAATCCATAAACCTGGTAACATGTTAGAGCAAAGCCATTGCATCAAAGAATACTCTAATGGCCGGTAGTGCCTACCCTGGCTATGCAGTACCACTGCTAGGGAACCTTACTTAAAGTAAAGCATCTCAACATGTAAATGATGTTTAACCCGGCACCTTCAAGACCGAGAGGTTTTCTTCGCGCATTTTAGGCTACTCCGAAAAGACTCCACAATGCCCAAGACTCAGTCGAGAGTGAACTCACAGTCAATTGTTAATACAAATGTTTATGCTGAAAAGAAATGTTAATGTTGCTGCTCCTATGCAACAGCTCACATATATATGCCCATCTAGACAGGTGGATGCCACCCACACTCGGTGGCCATGCAACGCGAATATTCTGGACCCGGCTCAGGCTAGCAAGGGCAGCTTCCGAATTTTTGCCCCAGTCCAGCACTGTAACAATTAACGATCAGAAGATTAAAAAATTGCTTAGATATGACTGGATATGCTCATGCTAGCAACTTGATCGGTCCAAGTCTTCTGGTATCGTTGTTCGCAAGCAACTCTAAAATTCGCACTTGCACAACTAAAGGGCTGGCAGCATAATTCCACTGACATACAAGCAGGGTCCACTAGTAGGGCAGACAGCCACCAGCTGCTTCTCTGGAGCCAAACCTGCTCCAGAGAAGCCTCTATTCATTAGCTGTCAGAGGCTGGCTCTGATCATGCAACAGCCACCCACCTACCCAGTATCCAGCCAAAGCCATGCATATGATAGGATATATATCCAGGATATATATCACCACCTATCCAGCCAAAGCCAATCTCCTTTAGCTTCTGAGAGAGCTATCAGCGCTGCAGTAGCAGCGGCTGTGGCAGAGGACATAGCAGCTGGTGCAGCACTAACAACATATGCAATGGCAACAGCGCCACTAACAGCTTCGACAGCAGCAGTGGCAGCAGTTTTAGGTGGAAGCAGCAGGGACAGCAGGAGAATAGAAGCAGAGCACCAGGCGCTAGGTAGCAGGCAGCTGCAACGATGGTGGCAGCAGTCTTGGGGTAGCAGTGGAAGCAGAAAAAGCAGCAAAACAGCACATACCATGCAAGAGGTGCATGCATAGTAGCGACAGAATGGAAATAGGTGTGAAGAGCTTCAACAAAGCAACTTAATAATAATGTACTTGATACAGTTAAAGCAGCCAGCAGCATCAGCAGAACCAAATGTTGTGGCAGCAGCAGCAGCAGCAACAACAACAGGCAGCTCAGTCAGTGGTGATGCTTGCATCTAATCGACCCTTAGCAGCACGATCGATTCAGATGTTGCAGTAGCCGAGGGCCGTGTAGCCCAACTAGCTAATTTACCTTGAGTGTCCAGAGTCGATAATAGTACTGGCAGCAGCAGCAGCAGTAGTGACTGCTTAGTGACAGACATCGTATTCCGACTATCCAACACGGCTGTACTCAAATCAGCAACAGGCACCTGATCTGCGATGCCTGCGTCTGACGATGGGTGGCTACTGGACTAATTGGACTGACACCCTACTCCCAGGTCGACTATTAGCTTGTGACCTCTACCTGGCAATGCCGCATTTTAATAATCATCAGCACCGGCCCTACCATCCATCGTTTGGACATCAAACATGCAGCCTGCAAACCTTAGAAGCATTTCAAGCTATAGCTACCGAAGTTACTCTTGAACGTTTGCCATGTTCGTACGATCCCGAGCTAAAATGGCCACTGCTGATCGGATATTTGTGCATGCCTTGCCTGCTCATGATATTTTCGAAATCAACGGGGCACCGACATGTAGACAGATAACTACTCGATCAGCTTGGGCCCATTAATGGCAAACCTCCTCTTTATCAGGCCGTTTATCTTGTGGTTAGTGGGCTAATGAGCAGGGTCATCAACGGCAGCATCTACATTCTGGGTGCCCTTTGAAAGAACTTACAATGTCGTCGGCAACTGCTTTGCCAGCGACAAGGCCAGAGGACATTGACAGTGACTACACAAGCAAACAGGTCTGTGCATTGGTCTTCAATGTGGCCATTCCATAGAGAGAAAGCACTTGCACCTAAGCTGTCAGGGCTGTGTGGCTGTTGTGGCCAAGTAAAACAAAAGTAAAAAACCTTCATTAAAAATCTTGGGAACCAAGCTCAAACAAAAATATTGCTCACCCAGGGTGATGGGTTTCTGATGATTAGACACGAGGAAAATCCCCACCATACGCTTATTTTCGGTGAGGGCAAACTTGGGCTGCTGGCTGTCAGCAATGCTTCTGCCACTCTGGCGGTCAAGCTTTTGAGCAGATTTGCTTAAACATCGAAGATCACGAAAGGAGCTCGCGCCGTTTGTTGCTTGTACGATTACTGATTGCTATTCACCCGGTCAGGCAACTATATTCATACTACATCATCGAAGCGTCCGTCTTTAAGTTTACTCTCAAGATGGTGGTTGCTTTTCACGACGTAGGCACCGAGGTCATGGGTTCTAATCCTGCAGTGAGCGATCCTTTATCGCTACTGCAAGTGGTGGTGATAGCCGTAAAGGCTCTTCTGTCGCTATGCAAAAAGAGGCCGTTAAATCAGCTAGTATTTATTATTTATTTATTTTATTTATTTACTCAGCAAATAAACGCAGTAGGCTTGCTACCGGATCATACTGGATTGCTAACATTGTTCTGCCCAGCCTTGCCTTGCTATGCTCCTCTTGGTTCTGCTCAGCAGAGATTCCTTAGGGTCAAAGGCCGCAATCATAATGCCATCGAATATGCCAAAACTCACACTGCACTGAGCAGAAGGAGCCGAAGTACAGCTCGGCACGAACGCTGAATTCACAAATTAGATTCTGGAGAGGCACTCTCCTCTTTTGAACTGCACTTTCATCGACTAGTAACCTGCTAGCTTCTAGCTAATATAACTATTGAATGTTTATCTTAAAGAGCAGCTTTAGGAGGGCTTGCTGCTTAAGTAAAGCTGGGTATAGATCGCACTGAAATGCTCAGTACCTTAATAATACCCATGCACTATTATGCACTGGGTAAGGTGGTTAATTTTCACGATCTCGGCCTTGAGGTCGTGGGTTCGAATCCTGTGGTGGGCGGTCCCTTATCACCACTACAAGCAGTGGTGATAGCCGTCAAGGCTCTTCTGTTGCTATACAAAAAGAGGCTGTTAAATCAGCTATTTTTTTCATTTATGATAACCCTCTGTCTTAATGGTTGAGATACGGCAGTTTCAAAACACCACAACACCTGATGCTGTCTACTGCTGGACAGAAAATTATTTTACTCTAATCGGGGGGGGGGGGCCGATCCTGAAACTACTGTTTTGGTGATCTAATGCTTACCGATTGAGCTATGGAGACCACTGGAAACTCTGTGAAAGTGTTCAACATACAGTCTCTGCCTTAAGTCACCCATATATTGGTTCGAGCTGAACCACTGTGTACGGCATGACTGTGCACTGAATGACTGGATGTGTATGTTTATAATTGGTGCTAGTTGAATCGCTATACAGGCAGTGGTCGGGGACCAGAGCACATAGGCAGATTCATTCACTTGATTCCAGCCAAGTAGGAGAAACACTGCCCCTACATATTGCTAGAGCGATGTGACTGACCATTACTTGCTTCTAAATGCAATGCTTCCTTTTCAGCACGAGCAAAGTGTCTAAAATGAGATTATGTTATCTCATTTCGCTGAGCAAATATATCTTTCCTTTTCCTTCTTAATATTGTTGTTGTTATTATCGGTATAGTCAGCTGACCATGACTTGTGTTCAAGCATGGATCTCTTGCACTGGGCATTCAGTTTTACCGAATGGCAAGCTGGGCGTGACCAGTCATTGAAGCTGGCTTACATGCTCTCTTGCATAGGAGCTGGGGATTCGATCCAAGTCAAAGGCACATATTGCTGAATGACCTTTTCGCTACATGCCTACATTGACACAACCTTCTTGTTTCATCCTGCCACCAGTCGCTTCGGTTAGCCGATCAAAGTCGAGTGCTCAGCCTTTTATTATCTCCTGGCTTTGTTTATAGCCCCTCGACAGCAATATTTGTGTTGTTCCACAGCAGAATTTTCCACGTATTTATCCTGAAGTGCTTAAAGGTTTCTACTGGATCGATCAAGCAACAAGCAGCCAAAAACATGCATACACCTATTCTATCTATGCTACATTTCCAAATGAAAATTTGAGCTATTCTTCGAGTGTCTTTTCTTATGCCAAGGGATCATACTAACTCGTAACAGAAAGGGCTTCAAGACTAAAGCAGCACTATCCATTCAGCTAAAAACTCGGCAATATTTGAGTTATCTGAGATGCCTTTAACGTTTATTTTCTAAATTATGAGGTTATAGTTCGTACCACATTTGATGGCAATAGCTAGAAAGTTTTCCAGTCCCTTATACAAGCGTGCAGTTTAACAACTAACTAGATGATACCTAAAGCTGGCGGAAATACCTCATGCTGATATTCACACTCCACCGAGTAGTGAAAAAAGATCATATTCTTCGTAATGGTCAGCCAATAATGATGGGATAGTGTACGACGTTCAAAAATCCTAATGACTGCTAGGCATTATAAATAAAGTAATGCAATCTTTATGGTGCTTCCTTGCATGCCAAATGGCTTAGAGCAGGGGCGTCCAACACGTGGTCCGGCGGGCCACAACCCGACCCGCCGAGGTCTTCTATGCGGCCCGCAACGTTATCCCAAAAATATTTGTTGCTCCATGTTTTTCGTTAATTTTTAATCATTATAAACGGCGATATAAGGCGCTGTGAATACTATGTAAAAAAATGTGAAAATGTGAAAAATAGCCATTCGGACACCTTCGCGCTCGCGTGACGCTTGAAGGTGTCCAAGTGGCTATTTTCGCGTTAAGGTAAAAAAATCAATTTATTTTGCTAGCCTTCATGTGAACATTTTGGCGTGAAGGGGTAATATATTTGTGCAACGGCGGCGCCGTTACGATAACATTTATAACACTTCAGCAAGCGGAATTAACTTTTTCACACTGTGGATAGAAAACAGAACCGTTTCTCAGCTGCTGCGGCACGAACTGGAATCAGTAAGGTAGGTTTTTCGAAAAATGCGTATTGCTCAACTTACTTACTAATACTAAGATATTGCTTTGATAAAATATAAATTATTCAATTCGGAAATGATCTGTTTTTTATTTCAAAGAGAAAAACGGCGGCGAATGTGAATAGTAGCAGAAAGCAAGAAATTGACGCAGAAGGAAGACTTTTCAAAGCATCTTGGACTGAAGACTATTTTGTAATGGAACGCTTTGGTAGGATAATGTGCCTAATATATAAAGAAACAATTGCCATTGCAAAGGAGTACAATGTTAAGCGACATTTTTCAAAAAAGCATGGCTACAGGTACAACAGCCTGACTGGTCAACTTCGAATTGATCTCGTGAACTCGTTGAAACAGAGCTTCATCGGACAGCAGTCATTGAATACTGCAGTCAGCAACAAGTCTGAGGCTTCAACCAAAGTAAGTTTTTTAGTAGCTGAAGCTATAGCTAAGCGAGGGAAAGCATTTTCCGATGGTGAATTTGTTAAGGAATCCCTCAGGCGGTTTACTGGTGTGGTCTGTCCAGGAAAGAAGTCAGTAGTAGAGAAAGTCAGTCTTTCACGTCAAACGGTTGCGAGAAGAGTTGACGACTTCGCATCCAACATGGAAGAAAGTCACACTAAAAGACTTGCTGAATGCGAATTGTATTCTCTTGCGCTCGACGAAAGCACGGCCGATAGCGATACGGCTTAACTGTCGGTGTTTGCACGCGGAGTAACAGGAAAGTTTGTCATTATCGAAGAACTGATGGATATATGTTCAATGAAAGCCACTACAACGGGGAGGGATATTTTGGATCAGGTCAAGATGGTCCTCACAAAATTTAATCTTCCTGTAACTAAATTAATTGGTTTAACCACAGACGGAGTCCCTTCAATGACAGGTAGACACAATGGATTTGTATCTTTAATGGTAAAATTAGTACCTCACAAAATTCTCAACCATCACTTCATCATCCACCAAGAACAGCTCTGTGTAAAGGTCTTGAGCATGCAACATGTAATGGACAATGCAGTTCCAACAGTCAATGTGATAAGGTCTCGTGAGCTAAACTACAGACAATTTCAGGCCTTCCTTGAAGAGTTGGGATCAGATCATTGCGATGTTATTGTTTTCTGCCAAGTCCGTTGGCTAAGTAGGGCAAACACGTTAGCCTGGTTTTGGTCACTTCGGGGTGAATTAAAAACATTTATGACGGAAAAGTGAAAAATATGTTGGCTTCCTCGATGACCAGCAGTGGTTGACTGACTTGGCTTTTTTGGCGGATATGACCAAACATCTTGCAGATCTTAATGTCAAACTCCAAGGTAAGGATCAACTGGTCCATAAAATGCATGAGTGTGCTGTCGCGCTTGTGCAAAAGCTGAAACTTTTCCGGAAACACTCATATCAGAAGAAACTGTTACATTTCACAACACTAGCAACAAGATCGCCTGAAACGCTGGCTCATAAGAAGTACTTCACTCTTGGTTGTTGATGAATTCGAAGAGAGGTTTTGGGATTTCCAACAACATTTGGATGACATGAACATGATTAGTAATCCGTTTAATATCGATCCGTCTGATGCACCTGATGAATTTCAACTTGAACTAATCGACATTCATAATATAATGACAGCAATTTAAAAACTAGTCATGATCAGCATGACCTTGTTACCTTTTATAAGCAGTATGTTTCATCAGGGTCTTTTTCTGACCTAGCCAAACATGCTCGCAGGTATATTGCACTTTTTTGCAGCACATATTGCTGTGAACAGCTTTGTTCCAGACTGAAAAATGTGAAAACAAAGACTCGATCCGTTCTCACAATGAACATTTATCAGGAATCCTTAGAATTGCCACATCCACTGTTGCAGCAGACGTCGACTTTTTATGCCAAACGAAACAATGCCAAATATCTCATTGATGCCTGCAGTGCAGAAAACATTGAATACCTGTGGCATTTAATTAATCCAAAGACATTAATATTATGTGAGTCCTTGTCATGTAATTTTGTAAGTTCTATAAGTTTCTGTCATGTTGTTAAAATAAAAATCCAAAAGTGAAAGATTGGCCATAATAGCTATCGATTTATTTTCCAGGACACTTGATTACATTTTTATTTAAAATTTTTAATTATAATTACGATAAAAATACTATTGCATTGCGGTTTATTTATTAAGTATAATAGTAATTGTCATACTAAGTTATGATCTTATTTTCTGATGCGGTCAACAACGCCAATTTACATGTGGCCCCCGGACCTTTTAAACTTTTGAAATGTGGCCCCCAAACGCAAAAGGTTTGACACCCCTGACTTAGAGGTATTGGGCTAGCAAACTTTGTCCCATAAAACACTCTAAGAATATTCTGCAAGAAAAGAAATTTCGTGTCACTTCATTCAAGTTACGAAACTTAAATGAAAGAGTAGATGGATCTGTGTATTGATATGTACACGTCAGGTTAGCTACCTGAAGTCTCGTTTATATAATCTATCATCTGTTGGCCTGTTCCAACTGCTGGGAATATCTCCGATTCTGGATCCCAAGCTTAGTTGCACACTGATGGCGGTTCTGCTCGATCAGTTTCAACTTCTGTTGTTTCAGAGAAATTTTCAAGCCCAAGCAGGCTGACTAATAC
The DNA here is from genome assembly GCA_009760855.2 of Cristatella mucedo. Classification (NCBI taxonomy): domain Eukaryota; kingdom Metazoa; phylum Bryozoa; class Phylactolaemata; family Cristatellidae; genus Cristatella; species Cristatella mucedo. The sequence continues at coordinate 1,656,657 of WPIO01000038.1, read as the reverse complement.
CGGTCTGCTCTTCTGTAGAGCAGCATTTATAAAAACTTTAGTGGACATTTGTGACGCTCTCGCTTCCATTGGAGTTGACACTTTTTTGTTTGCAGAAAGGGACACTACTGCATACTGCTATTCTGAATAGATGTATCCCTATTTGTCGTTTGATACTTCAATTTGGCTCAATAACCTTGTTCACAGATGAACTGACTGGCAGTAACAAAGCTAGTAACTGCATGGTCGGCTTGACAAATACTAAAAGTGAAGCCATACGGAGAGGATGAGCTTAGCCCTGGTCAACAATGACACGCACATTCGTGAAGTGTTCCATATTTTATTATTACTCTTGGTTCTGGTCTTGGGGTAACGTGTTCAGACTTAACGACTCAAGTCGTTGGTAAGATTACAGCAGCCAAAAATAATTTTTTTACTGACTTCAAGCTGGTGGATAGCGGCAAAGGCTTGTCTGATACTGCATAAAGGAAGCTTGCAAAAAAGACCTCGCCTTGATTTATTACTTACTTGTGGCAGCAGTCTGCCCAGATGTTTCTTGGACAGCAGGTAGGCAAAAAGGCTAGCAGACCTTGGCTTTGTGCAGCACAATGTAATGCTTGATGATTTGCCTTACAGCATGTTGGCAATTAATCTCACAATCTTGGGACTAAATGAGAAGTGCTTATCAGTATAGTTGAAGACACGATTATAACGTGAATATAGACACTGTTTGTGTAATATAAATCACTATAACCAAGAACTACTTCCATGCTTGGATGTCCGAGGATTTTTCCAGCACTTGGAGTTGGCAGGGTTCTATATCACTGTAGTTCATGGCAACCGATCGGATCGATAACCTGATCTGAGTTTTTTGGCCAGGGCTCTGATCAGGACCCTATTTCTGCGTTTTGGCGATATAGACACTAAGCTGACATTGACCTACTTGTATAAAAACCTGAATTATAAATTTAAATGCAATGAAAATATAAAGATCCCATATTAGGCCGATTGTGTAGAAACATTTATAAATGTTACTTAACTGAAACATTATATGGAGAAAAACTGTCAGTTGTGGGGTATTTAAAGAAGTAAAGGCTTACGGTTTAGCTTGATAATAAAATGATATATAAAGATACAATTCAATATATATATATATATATATATATATATATATATATATATATATATATATATATATATATATATATATATATATATATATATATATATATATATATATATATATATATATATATATATATATATATATATATATATATATATATATATAGCTCCCCAAAAGAACTTAATCTCTATTCAGGCGTTTCACATATGCCTCGGGGCTCGAGCCCACGACCTCAGCCAGACCTTGGTCGGGGCGAGCACCTTATTTGATCCACCAAACCAGCTTTTGGGTTGGTTGGACGTCTGGGTAGTAGAATGCACTGAATCATGTTAAGCTAAACATGTGAAAACGTATATTAAAAGTGACGAGTTCACTGGGGGAAATGAAGAGGTAACCAGAAATGAAGCATCTTTAATTGAAACTTTATTGATGCAAGGCCATAGCAAATAATGACAGTAAATAATATTAATAATTAAACACTTGATAAATTGCCTTAGTGAACTCAGTCTCTTGCTAGGCGCTGTAAATTTTCTGCAAAGGAAACACGATCGGATGGTTAGTGGTAGCTTGCTTGATAAACTACAAGAATATCATGGTTATGTATCTCCGTCTGTATCTCCACAAAGTCATAAAGACCATGTGGGTGTTACAGAGGAGAGTTTTGTATAGAGCACTCACAGCCTAAGCGGCTTTCGGTACGCATTCGGTAGCCAACAGACTTCGTCTCACGTAACAACCACCTGCAGAGTATACCACCTGCAGAGCTAAAGCTTCTGTCGCCAACTGTCTTTAAGCGGAGGAATGGGACAGCTAATTTATTATCCACACAGGACCTGAGGGCGCGAACAGGCTGAAACTGATGCAGTAGTTCAGCTAGGTACGAAGGAGCCAAGCCGTGGCGGGCCTTGTGGGTCAGCGTAAGAACTTTGCTCTGTATCCTTTGCTCAACCGGCAACCATCCTAGCTCTTTCAGCAGAGGTGACACGTGCTCAAACCACTGGGACTTGAAGACCAGCCTTGCAGCCATATTCATAGTCCGCTGTAGTGGCATAATAGCTTTCTTTGGTAGCCCAGCCAATAGGGAATTACAATAATCAAGCCGAGACAGAACTAAAGAGCTAGTCTGTCTGTTAAGGACTGGCGGCTCGGATTACTCCAACCAAAGCGAAGGCAAGACATCCAACCAGCTAGCTAATCCAGATGAAAAGCACTGGTTTAACTCTGTATTAAAGGTGCTCACCTTTAAGTTAAATTTTTTACAAGCAACTGTGGGAGACAGCTTCTAATCTTGGATAGGGATTGGATGTGATGGCTAGCTTTAGAGGCAGTCTTCTGAATGAAGCTTTTGCAGGGTCAGCATGCAAGTGTGGTTAGTGGCAGCATGCACAGTGTCAGGATGCATAAGCACATAAATGACGAATCACGGACCCACTAAATGCTGTAATACATATGAGTAATATCTTGTAATGATGTGACAAGTATCAAAAAGCAATCGCTGGACACTTGGTTGGTGACCAATCATGCAATTTCAATGTTGCCTTAATCCACACCTTCAGCGAAAAAATTACTTGACTTGATTGTCAATCTATAAATTACACAGCAGGACTCGCAGTAGTAGTTCAACAAAGCAGCTACTACCCCGTGTTTGAGTGCTCCTGGATGTGTGTGTCTTAGTCTGTAACTCCAAAATCCACAACGAATAAGTGAGCACTATGCCTAAGGGTTTTCTAAAACTAGGCGTATAGGAATTTCGGTGCACAAGCTCCATCCACAGACTCAAACTCTTCCTCTAGCTGGCATAATGGCCAAGCGGAAATAGGGCTTTTATTTGTACGTGGATGACATTCCACTGCACTTGTTATTTGATCCCTTCTTAGCTTGAAGCATCTAAAGCTCACTCAGCTCCAAAGCAACTTTAATTACCGACATTAGTATCTGGATGGCAGCAAGGTTTCTGGCATACATTTACGACACAGCTACCTTAGTAATCGCAGGTGAAATATGAAACGGCTCAGCCTATCATTGTCTTGCAGCTCCTGACCTCTGAACTCAGAGTGTCTTCATCGGAAGTGACTTATCGCTGGATTATGCCTGGAAAGGGATGCAGTTCTCTTACGGCGTTTGGTCACTATATCGTAATTATAAATGCTATAGTCATTGATGTTCACAACAGCTCCACGGTCAGATCGGCGTACTTTTACGTACGCAGCCCTTTGAAAATATTTGAGCTTACTTGGATAAGGAAGCCAAAACCAAACTGACCCATGCACTCGTTACATCCTCGACCCCGATTCGACATAAGGAACTCACCAATTATAGGTCTCCCTGACTGCGAGACTACGCTTACAGATGTTACAAAACTCGGCCGTTAGTCTTACTTGTCTTAAAATTCCCAAACGCTAAATCACATAACAATTCATGCGTATCTGCATTGGCTGTTTATGAAGCAACAGCCGACCTCAAGACTCTGTTATTCCCCTTAAGATCTCTCAAGTCTGTTGTTCATGTCTATCAACTGCTGCACCGGTTTGGCTCGGTTGCTACAGTGCTCGCCCCGACCAAGGTCTGGCCGAGGTCGTGGTCTTGAGCCCCGTGGCGTTAGTGAAGCGCCTGAATAGAGACTTGGTTCTCATAGAGTGCTACACAAATGAATGATCATTTATCTGTTATTTAGAAATTGGAATCGGTTTCACATCACCTTTTGTCGCACTATCTCCTTTCCGGACTGTGGTTGATTTCTTGTACCGGTAGTAACTTAAAATCCCTTGGAGGCCGCGCTTCCCTTACTCAGCCCTCCCAAAGCTTGGAACGCACTTCCGACTGGCGTTACGCCATCTCTTGATTTGAAGATATCTGAAAAGAAGCTGAGAACCTGCATCGCTCTTACAGCCTTAGCTTGATCCAAATGACTCTTTCTGTTGTGTGGCTGTTCGGTATGCAAACGTGCATATCATCACAAAGGGCTACATCAATTACCTTTCTATATCGTCCCAATTGGGCTGTGTTTTTCATACGTGCTTTGCTTAGCAGCGCATTATTGAGAGCTGTTGCTAAACAGGTATTGCAGCCAGTGGTCATGCGTATTGTGCATGCTTATGCATGCTCGTCTCAGTAGATAGTTGCTGCCTTTGCATGCTTGGCTAAGCCGTAACATTTGATGTTTCTTTACTTTTTGTTTTATTTCTCTTTCAATAAGTTGTGAAGCGACTGTACCGTGTGTGTTATCTATGAGCGCTTTTCAAAAGACTTACAATTGTCAGTAATGTTATTGTCTGTATCAATGTCGAACTGCTAACAGAAAGTACAAGGCAGAGCTGACTCGGAAGAGTTTCAACGAAGAGAATAGCATGGCAGTAGCATCGAAGGACGGCAAGAAAGAATGAGCCCGGAAGCATCGTAAAAGAGAAAATGTGCTTGTATAGGAATTAGCGAATTAAGTTCCTAAGGCTAGAACCTGCCTAGTAATACCAGCTGTCGCCAACACGAATTTCTCACTTCTGCCAGTTTTAACTGGGTATTGGGAAATGGGGCTTTGGGTAATAGCAGCCTCTATACTGCTGGGATACAAAAGTTCCTTCTACATGAGAATTGGCCGAGCAATTGAGGTTGGGCTCTTGATCTCAACCCAGATCATGAATCGACTTGCCTGCACCAAAACACCCACGGTATTCCTTGACTCGGCAGGAAGTGGGCTTGGGTAACTTCCCCTCATTAGTGAGCATGTGAGGCGAATGATTTGGCACTTAGGAGGTGCCGGAGCAGCTTCATATTCCCGATTCCCGCAGACAACTGACCAATTAAAAACAAGTCGACGAAGCATAGCACAAGGTAGTGGCAATGGTTGCATACTCTGGCCTGTAAAAATTCCTAAATTACATGTAATCGTAGGGACTAATATTCTTCAGCATCAGATCCGACCGGAGGAGGCTTCTGCCTTAGGGCGTTCGAGAGAACCGATACCCTCTCTTCCCGGGAAAGCTGAACAAGCTATCTCAATTCATAAAATGTCTGTCTGTTAAGGACTGGCGGCTCGGATTACTCCAACCAAAGCGAAGGCAAGACATCCTATTAGCTAGCTAATCCAGATGGAAAGCACTGGTTTAACTCTGTATTAAAAATGCTCATCTTTAACGACCGAAGTCAATGCGAATGTATTTCATAAACCAGTTCATGGGCTAGACCCCCGAAGTGAATGTGGAGCGCCTGATTAGAGATTGAGTTCTCCTAGGGTGCTATAAAAATGAATTATATTTTTAAATTATTAAGCATTAGTGGATGTCGCATTGCTTCGGCCGCTCATGAAATGTGGAAACATTGATTATGAGGCTAGCAGGACAACTAACCGCAGAGATTGTTTTCGGAGCAAATATTTGACTGGGTAGGTCTCAGCATTTATAACTCGGATCAGTCATGCAGATTACGGGTATCAAGATCACTTAAGGCCTAGGCTAGGAGGCTAGAATCAGAGATCTAAGTGGTTCAATGATAATATTCTGAATCAACGGCTACATTTTCTGGATTCCGATCCCGATTCAGAAATCTGCCGCATGAATCGAAATACCTGCAATATATAAGAACTCAATTATTCATGCAATCGGGTTACGACCAGATTCGGTGGGCACGCCCCGAACTATTGATAAAAGTCAAATGCCCAGTCATCCTTTTGTGGAAAGATGGAGGCACTCCGGATCACGCAAAAAAATTTCTCGAACTGCAATTCTGCAGAGGTCAAAAGTAAAGGTCACTACGCCTGAGTTTTATCCTAGCAGTAAGACTAATAAACTTTGCTACTTGAATTACTAGTTCGAGTTACGTAGCAAGTATTCTTTTACTGCCCTTGGCAAATAGGTAGTGCTCTTCTGATGATGCATGAAAGCTGCTGTTGGATCACCCGAACTTTACTATTTTAGCACGTCTTGCATTGTCAGAAGGAAAACAGATCATTGGTGTTGCTATTAGTTTTCTAGGGGCTATGAAAAGATCTTGGTCTCTATAGTCCTAGTGGTTCACTTGAGAGTGGCTTAAGTTGACCTTTGTTATTATCGTGCCCGAGTGTAATTCATGCAGTTGAGCTTGGTAACTGACATTGATTTCAATACCACTCATGAGATAGCCTCAGTTAGCAAGGCTTACGAGCACCTCGATATTTACCAATTAATTGCTAATTATGGGAAAACCCAGTGTGATTCAGAAATTGGAAAGGCTGACGCTCAAAGTTGGCTCTGCCAGCGTATCTCAGTTGAATCAGCTCAAAATCTGTGTCATGTTCCAAGGTGACCTCTCGTTAGACGACCACATCGGCTCCAGTCAAGTCTGCCCACTTTCAGCTACATAACATTGCTAAAATTCGGACTTGTTTAGATAAGGATACCACGTTTAAGTTGGTCCATGCATTTGTGACATCCCGTCTTGACTTCTGTAACTCACTGCTTGCTGGCATACTGTAATCAGGCGATTACAGCTGGTGCAAAACTCCCCAGCTAGGCTTGTCTGTCGTGAGCATGGCAGTTGCCACATCACACCACTTCTCACCGACCTGCACTGGCTACCAGTCAAGCAACGGATTGATTTCAAGGTTTTGTCGCTCACTTTTAGGTCCCTTCATTCTTTGGCTCCAGCCTACCTATCAGATCCATTCCTTTGCCAGGCCAAGTATTATACCACAGCTTTGCGGAATTTATCGGTTTACCCATACCTCATACACAGCTCAAATCTTTTGAAGACCGTGCCATTAGTTCGTATGCTTCCAAAGCCTGGAACTCACTCCCAACTTGTGCCACGACTTCTCCTGACTTTACCACAACTAAAAAGAAACTAAAAAACACACCTATTTAGGACAGTATTTAGTGGGTCCCTGTGATTCGTCCTTCATGTTCATATGGCTGCTGACACTTTGCATGCCGCCACTAACCAACTTGCATGCTGACCCTGTGCATGTCAACCCTAATTATGCTATTCATGTTGTTTATCAAGCATGATATTAGTCACCATTCAATTGCACTTCCCTTTGCAGCAAATGTAAAGCGCCTATAAAGAGATTGAGTTCTCTGAGGGCGCTATATCATGTGCATTATTATCATTATTACCAACTCCATTACAATATAAATTCAGCATGACGTGCTACTAGGCTAGTATATTAGACAAGAAGCCGACCACAGCAGCTACTCTTGGCTGAAGGTCTGCTGGTTGGTGAGTTGTGGAACTGAATACTAGCTGCCACAAGCTTGGAACGAGTTTTCTGGGCTTACTTACCTTAGTAAATAAACTAAACAGTAATGTTTCGTGTTTTCAAAAGCTCGCTATCAGTTATAGTTCAACTTACAGCAATAAAAGTGCTCAGTTTCGACCGTTTAGTTATGTTATAATTGGCAGGTCTAGGAACATTTCGTGTTGAGCTGCCACCTTAATTAGTGAGGGTTATGAAAAAATACTTTAGCCTTGACTAGTGTCCATGTTTAGAAAGGTACAGAGTCATTAGACGTGATCCCTACGGAAAATAGCTGTGGGAAATCAACTTTAACGAATTACTGATGCCATTGCAAAAATAATAGTTTCAGTGCTTCAATTTTAGGTGAAAGTGACTTCCATGAAGTATGTGAAAACAGCAATTTGGCCTATGTACTAGCTGAGTTTACAGTCATATGCACGCTCTGGAAGGGCCATGGTCTCCAAGTGGATGCCAAGTTCTTCATTCCCATGTTTGACCTATACATCTGACTCCACAAATGGCTGCAGTAAGTTTTACTCTAGCAGACGCAATCTGACAGGATAAGTATGTTGCACTACCGTGAAAAATGGAAACTTTAGAAGAAATTTTTCAGCCCAGATTCTCGACCGAAAAGGTCCATGCAAAACTTTGGGCACAATATAGCATGGCCCGGAAGAATTTAAGCATTCATCGCGAAAGTTTTAGCACATAGAACAGTCTAAGAAAAAGAAATGGTATTTATGAATCGACCGTCTGGACGTTTTTCTCTGCCTTAAGCATGAGTAAAGAAACAAAATGCGACAGTAACTCTCGTTATGGTCCGTTGTGTTCACCAGGTCTTGATATTAAAGTTCAGCCAAGCAATACCGTTAAATTGAGTACTAACACATTGAATAAGAAATATCTGGCTTTCATTCTGAACAATATTGAAAAAATAATGATGATATTCAAAATGCAGAGTATTTTTGTTCTGTCATACAGAGAACACGTTTTTTTGATTTGCCCTTCTATAGGGTGGAAGAGAAATAGATCGGCTGACTTGCTCAAACGAAAGCACCCATAAGCCTTAAACAGGCCGATTCACATGCGTTCGTCAAATGCTGCGATCGACGAATGGCTGTAATTCAGCATTAACAAATTTAAAGTTCATAGATTTTTTTAATACAAATGTGAACTTATAGCTTTGGGAGCTTAGGAACTGAATAATAATAATAATAATAATAATGCACTTGATAAAGCGCCCTCAGAGAACTCAATCTCTCTCTAGGAGCTTTACATTTGCTGCGAAGGGAAATGCAATTTAATGGTGAGTAATATCATGCATGATAAAACAAAAAATGAACACCATGGTTAGGGGGATGTACGATCTCCTAAGGAGTGCTGAGTGTGGCTAAAGGCACAGACACAAACAGCAGCGAGAGCTGGTGAGAAGAGCTACATCGAGACTCTAGAAAGCGAGAGTTTCAAATAGACGGACTGGAGCGAGATTATCGAAAAAGCCAAAGGTAAAGTGTCGCAAGTATGATATCCAGAATCTGCTTGAAAAGGAAAAGTGCAAGTCAAATGAAGGTAGTGCAATATGGAACCAGTATTACTGACAACAGGCAAGCCGACCTGCAGACCTTTGCACTGTATTTAGCACACCATCTAACAGCCAGGCAACTGTAATAAAAGAGACGTCGCAATTGCGATTTGACATGACAACCTTGACTAGGGTCACATACATCTCTACATGTTCACATTTAGCAAGAAAACAAAATTAAAGCTAGTCAGACTTGATTTTTGAGGTAATGTCGAAGTCTAGTAAAAGAATAGTCTGGGCGCTACCACCAAAACTCCGTGAAGAGGATCCGGGATATATTTTGATGGAGAGGCTTCCTAGCTACTGGATGATACTATATTTTGGTACAGCTATTTGGCTGTTCATTCGTTCGCTCAAATAAATAAGTGTAGCTTCCATTCGATTGTTATTGTCATCATGCAAGTTTCGGTGAACTGATCAAAGTCTGCATGCCGTAAAGTAGTTGAAAAATGGAGATGCTGAATGCCAGGAATGATCAAAGTACACGTGGCAGCCGGTGCCGTCTTGGTGTGAAAGAGGTCATAATTGGGCAAGCGATGAACGGGGCGAGACGCATAGTGTGACCTGTGAAAGATTGAAGAAATTACATACTTCTGTGTCATCGCATATTTTTAAAGGCATACCAGATTACCAGTGGCTATTGAAATCGAACCTTTCAAATGGCCCAATAAGTTAAGTACTTGTTAATCTCTAAACTTGTAATTCAAAATATTTATCAAAGCCTTTAGTGAAGCAATGACTGAGATGAAACTCTCGAAATGGCCGTTATATAGACCAGTGGTGGTGCTCGCAGGGTGTAATAATTGGCCCTAAATCCTGCGTTAAGACTTACATTTCGGATTTCATGCTTTGGAGCATACACAGAGCTACTGTATTCATTTGAGCAGGCCAAGGCTGCCTGGTCTGCCTGGGCACGATAACCTATAGTGTTTCGGCAATAATAGCAAGCTGAGAGATTATGCGACCGTAGAACAGCTACCACCTGAGCAGCCAGGCTTTACTGAAGCGTTGCACACCACTCAGTTGTTTAGCACTAAACCTGGCGGTTCGGGCTCGTGCTGTTAACAGACTGAGAGACGTACATGCAAAGAGCAAGCGCCACCCAAATTCAAGTAAGCAGCAGAGACTTCATTTGTGTGCTGTCACTTTGCAGATGTAGACTGATAGTTCACTAAAATGTTATTACAAAACTACACTACGCACATGAATCGGATGTTCGCACTCCCACAGTGTAGTGTGAGGTTGGACGCACTCCTATGCCAACCCAGCCGAGCCAGCGTCGCTGGAATCGCCACAATATTGACGACCATATGAGGCCGCCCTGAGCTCAAGAGCAAGCTTTTCCAGTCGGAGTGCACCCAATGAACTTTCTGTGCCGTGGAGTGGTGCCAAGGCAGTGTGGCCTAACACGGGATACCTAAGGCAAAGACCGGCACAAGATGGTAAACGCTGCTTTTAATGTCGTCGCACCAACGACAAGCTTGACTTGATAATGCCAGCCCACCCACCCTGGTGCAAACCAATCCCAAATCAACTATGCTTGTGCAGTGGTTGCAAGGCACGCACAGTCTCACTATAGGCTACTGTTCCTTATCCTGCAGTAGCACTGCTTTGTTTACCTGGTCTTTCGAGTGGATGCTGCCAGGCCGTGGCTGGTGGGAGTTCCCCAAACTGCCAGCTCATTTCGGCATGCCATTAGGCTGGCCTTCACAAGTTAGCTATTAGCTCCTCGGTGCAGGAAGCTCAAACTTGCCTACAAAATGCGATCTGAAACAGGTCAGGGCCCTGTGCGGGTGCTGAAAGAAGATTTAACTGATTTTTCAAACTCATTTTTTAGCCATAGCAGAGCCTTGACGGCTACCACCATAACCACTCGCAGTGGGAAGTTAACGATCGCTCACAGCAGGACCTGAGCCTGAGACCTAGGTCGTGAGCTAGAGCTAGCAACTTAGCCCTGGGCTATGAGCCAGGATAGCCATATCGCCGGCTGGTTCTCCGGAGTCTGCAGAATCTGTCGGCCATTCGACAGGGGAGAAGCAAGTTCTACTATGGCAGCCCCGGCATGCGACCAGCCTGCATGCGACCAGCGATGACACGATGATGATGCGACCAGCCTGCATGACGCCTGCATTTCGCTGGCCTGACGTGGATGCTTAACGGACTCCCAGGGCATTGCTGGCCGGCATTTTGAGAACTTGCACGACGAGCTTCGAAATCTGAAAGTAGAGCTGTAGTAACCGACTGACTAAAGTGCCACATGCCAAACTGATGCTGGATTTCGGAGCACCGACATCTTGCTCGATTACAATCCTCATGGTCAAGTCAAAGAGTACAGGATGTCGAGGATAATAGTAATGGTAATCATAATAATAAATTTTTTTATAGCGCCCCCAGAGAGCAGAGTCTCTCTCTCTCTAGGCACTGTACACATGCTGTAAAGAAAACACTACCAGATGACTGATGGTGTCATCCGCAAGCAGCAGGCATTGTATAAGCAGGTACATGCACACGAAGAACGAACCGCAAAGACCCACTAGAGTATCACACAGTCAGACATTTGCAGCCGTCGTGAACACCTTTAAACGAGGCATGCAAGGGGATATGTATGAACCCACTCAAGGCCCGCGACCCCACCGAATCTGTGCCAGCTTTGTGCAGATTTGGTACCTGATAATAGGGTACTTTATCAAACTTTAACTTGTAGCTTGTCGGGCGATTTTCCGATAGAACAGTATTTAGGACTTTTGTCTTCGGCTACCCACTAGCTTTATCTATTGGACAGAGGCCAGCCAGCCACTGACCCGAGTAGTAATTTGGACTTTGTCTTGCATTCTCATTCTCCCAGAACGAGTGATGACTACATGTATCTCATGCAAGTGTCTCAGAGCTCAATTATCTGATTACACTACTATGGCTTTTAATGTGAAGTGGATTGTTAATATACCACATACTGGAAACCCTGTTGATGACGTTGATCTACAAGTTGAAAAAGTTCACAAAAAATCTGGTTTTTCCAATTATAAACAGCTTGGCCGAGTAAATTCTACCTCTTAATGAGTGCGAATACGTTTTTTGTGACCGGATTTTTCTCTTCCGACTTAAGTGTTTCTGGCCTCGATGTTTCCAACGCTGCCGTTGACACTTCTGCAATGGGTAATTATTGAGGACGATTCTTATGTTTTTATTTCATTCCATCTTTGCCAGTTTTTTACCCAACCGTTATCTGTTGGTGGCAACAGGAACAGCTGTAATTCCAGTGCAGCCTAAGAATGGGAATTTCCAATTCCAAGGGAAATCTGTCAAGCTCTAAGCCTCGTGACAAGCAGGTGATTTGTGGTCGGGAATTTACGTCAGACTTAATTTAGAAGTTAGGGGAACCTAACCGTTGCAAGCTCTTGTGATTAATGTGAGATTGTGATTGGGATTCATCATAATGCTATTCAGTCTTTTACTGCTTATAACTTGACGGTCTTTGGGGCATGTACAGACAACGTCCAGAGAAGCTCATAAGAGCATACAGCTATTGGTAGTCTTTCGAAACCACGGCAGCGATTACCAATGTTGATATTCCGAGCGAACCCAGCCAGAACCGTTCTGTGCCTTGTTTCAGTCCCCATGCCCGTCGGCTCAGAGGCACCAACTATCAAGCCACAAAACAACACCTGCCTTCTAAAGCTCCAGTTGATCGCCAGCAAACAGCCAGCCATAGATGGGTATCGACTCCTGCCGTGCCAATGCCATAGCTTGCCAAAGACTAACGATTAACGAGAAACCTACATCCAGCCTTCGTAATTTCAAAACGATGTTAAGCACATGCAAGCTTTAATAAGAATAACAATGCATTTGATATAGCACCCTTAGATAACTCAATCTTTTTCTAGGCACTTCATCTATGCTGGAAAGGAAGCACGATCTCATATAGTGGTAGCGTCCTGCATAAACAACAAAAATAACATGGTTAGGGGTGACATGCACCGGGCCAACATGCTAGCGTGGTTAATGGCAGCATGCACAGTTCCACCACGCAGAAGCACGTTAAGGTAGAATCACAGGGACCTGCTAAATACTCAGTGAAATAGATGCGTTTTTAGTTTCTTTTTAAATGTGGTAAAGTCAGGAGAAGTCGTGGCACAAGTTGGGAGTGAGTTCCAGGCCTTGGAAGCATACGAACTAAGAGCACGGTCTTCAAAAGATTTGAGCTGTGTAGGAGGTATGGGTAAACAGATAAATTCCGCAAAGCTGTGGTACAATACTTGGCCTGGCAAAGGAATAGATCTGATAGGTAGGCTGGAGCCAAAGAATAAAGGGACCTAAAAGTGAGCGACAAAACTTCGAAGTTGATCCCTTGCTTGAATGGAAGCCCGTTCAGGTCGGCAAGAAGTGGTGCGATCTGGCAGCTACTATGCTCCTAACAGAGAAGCCAAGCTGCAGAGTTTTGCATGCACTGTAAGCGTCTTAGCGCACAGGCCGGAAGACAAGTAGGCAGTGAGTTACAAAAGTCGTCTGGATGTCACAAAAGCACGGACCAATGTCGGCGTGATAGCCCTGCCTAAACAAGCCCAAATTTTAGCAATTGTGATGCAGCTGAAAGTAGGCAGACTTGACTGGAGCCGATGTGGTCGTCTAATCAAAGGTCACTTTAAAGCTCGACACCGATTTTGGGCAGAATCAACTGGAGATATGCTGGCGAGCCAATTTTGAGAGACAGGTTTTCGAGTTTCTGAGTCACACTTAAAATAAGAAATAAATCTTAGCTGATTAAATAGCCTCTTTTTGTATAGCGACAGAAGAGCTTTTACGGTTACCACCACTGCTTGCAGTGGCGATAAAGAATCGCCCACAGCAGAAATCGAACCCACGACCTCGGGACCGAGGTCGTGAAAGCAACCACCTTACACTTGATTTGCCCGTAACTAGCAAGTTGGTTTTTATCTTCATTCAATTTGAGAAAGTTTGCTGCCATCCTTGTGCAGATATCACGAATACATGCAGCCAGGAAGTTGAAAGAATTTGACACACTGGAGAGCTAGAAGGAATCAAAGCAAAGGTTCAACTGACTATCATCTGTATTTAAGTGAAAGCCTAGATTGTGCTTGGCAATGAAATGTAAGAGGAAAAGTATTAACCATGAAGAGAACGGGATCAAGCACAGATCACTGAGGAATCCCTTTTTTTTAGAAGTTCCTCAGATGATCTCTGCCTGTTTGCATTTAAGCTCTCAAGTCTCCGACTGAGATAGGACATGAACCGTTGCAGTGCAGTGCCTGCGATGTCACAGCGAGATGAGAGGCACTTAAGACAGACTTGGCGATTGAAAGCATCAAAAGCTTCCGAGAGGTCGATCAAAACAAGTTGAAATACTCAACCTATGTCTGCATTCCTAAGTAGGTTCGTGTACAAACAAAGAATGGCTGACTTTCTGGAGTAGTTAGCTCTAAAACTAGACTAGAATTTACTAGCAAGGTTGGAAGTTTAAATATATTAGTCAGCTAGTTAGCCACGACTCATTCCAATGTCTTATATAGGACCAGTAGCAGGGAGACTGGGCAGAAGTTGCTCAAGTACTCTTGGTCTAGTCTAGATTTCTTGACTAGTGGCCTGAATACAGCCTTTTTGAAAGGTGCTATGACATGAACTGAGGCTAATGACAAATTTATTATGTTGATTATGCATAGCAGCAGCAGATCAAAGCATCATAGAAGCAAGACAGTCAGAACAGGGTCCATAGGACGAGTTGTCTTCTTTGGTTAGGATATAAACTTAAAGACTAGGTCACTAGACACCTGCAGGACTGTAGACCTTGAGGTGCTGTGTGGATTCGAGGGACGGGATTCTAGGGGGATGCGGTCACCTGCGGGATGCACTCTCTGATCTTTTCTATCTTGATGACACAGAAGCTAGGAAAGCAATCAAATCGATCATTACTAGGATCATCACTGGGTCACTGAGCTAACCTGGGAGCAGCTAAGGAGATGGAGGAGATGCCGGCAGACAGTAACCTGCATGTTAGTCATGATCGTTAGCAGCTGTTATCGCTCCGTCATCGTTGTTCCAATGCATTCCTAGATATTATGGCTGCTGCTAAGATCTATGAACAATGCATTAACAAAAAAAGCCCCCCCCCCCGGAGCCACCGCCATGGCCAAAACCGCCAGCTCAGACGCCACTCATTGGGCTGGAACTGCTAGCTGAGTACCCGCTCGTTTAGTATTTCTAGCCTTGTCTCGAACCGCTCAGCACGGTCCCCAACGTGTGTCATTGTGAATCCCTCTAACTTAGTGGTCGTCAGGCCTGTTATAACTCCATCGGCTCGACATAACGCTTGCCTTTAGAATCGTCGCTCAATGTGCAATAAGCCTCTGGTGATAGGTGACCTTATTTCTGAAAATGGTATAGACTTGCTCGCCCGAACTGAAACTTGGCTTAAACTGATAAACTGTGAGACAAATAAAGACGCCACCCCAACTGTATTCTCGTTATTTCACACAACTAGATCAATCAAAACCGCAGGTGGAGTTGCTGCTATCGTAATAATAGCAATAATAATAATGCACTTGATAAAGGTCCCTCAGAGAACTTAATCTGTAGGCGCTTTACCTTTGCTGCAAAGGGAAATGCAATTGAATGGTGAGTAACATCATGCTTGACAAACGAACTTAAAGGTTAGCATGGTTAGAGGTGACATGCAAAGGGTCAGCATGCAAATGTGGTTAGTGGCAGCATTCACAGTGTCAGCACACGTAAGAACATCAAGGACGAATAACAGGGACCCACTAAATGCTGTCCTAAATAAGTGTTTTTAAATTCTTTTTAAACGTGGTCAGGTTTAGAGGATGTTTTGACACAGGTCGGGAGGGAGTTCCAGGCTTTGGGAGCATACGAACTAAATGCTTGGTCTCCAAAGAATTTGAAGTTTGTACAGGGTATTTGTAGAATGTTGGATTCCGAAAAGCAGGTGGTACGATGCTTGGCCTGATGGAGGAGTACATCAGAGAGATAGGCTGGAGCCAAAGAATGAAGGGACCTAAAAGTGAGCGGAAAAACCTTGAAGTCAACCTCTTGCTTGACTGGTTGCCAGTGCAGCTCAGAGAGGAGTGGAGTAATGTGGTAACTTCGACGCTCATGACAGACAAGCCTAGCTGCTGAGTGTTGCACCAGCGGCAATCGCCTGATCGCACATCCTGGAAGGCCAGCAAGTAGTGAATTGCAGAAGTCGAGACTGGATGTCACGAATGCATAGACCAACTTAGATGTGGTATCCTTATCTAAGCAAGCCAGAATTTTAGCAGTGTTATGAAGCTGAAAATAGGCAGATTTGACTGCGGAGCTGATATGGTCGTCAAACGAGAGGTAGGTTTTAAAAATGACACTTAGATTTAGAGCTGATTCAACTGGAGATATGCTGGCAGAGCCAATTTTGAGTTCCAGCATTTCCACTTTGTGAATCACACTGGGTTTTCCGATAACTAGTAAGTTAGTTTTATCGTCATTTAGTTTTATAAAGTTTGCTGCCATCCACGTGAGGATGTCATCAATACATGCAGCAAGTGAGCTGAGAGAATTTAAGGTGTTCGAAGGCCGGGAGGGATCAAAGCAAAGGTACAACTGAGTGTCATCCCCATAGAAGTGAAAGCCTAGATTGTGCTTGGCAATCACATCAGCAAGAGGGAGAGCATAAACTGTGAAAAGAACCGGACCTAGCACGGAGCCATGAGGTATGCCATATTTCAGAGAACCTCAGATGATCTTTGCCGATTCATGTCAATACTCTGAAGTATCCCACTGAGATAGGACCTGAACCACTACAGAGCAGTGCCAGTGATGCCCAGGCGAGATGAAAGGCGCTCTAGAATAACTCTGTGATCGATGGTATCAAAAGCTGCCGAAAGATCGAACAAACAAGTAGATACATGCTACCCATGTCTGCATTTCTAAGTAAGTCAGTCGTTGTATACCCTAAGCAATGCTGACTCTGTGGATTGATTAGCTCTAAATCCAGACTGGAACTTACTAGCAAGGTGTGAGGTTTCGATATATGAGTTTAGCTGGTCCGCCAGGACCTGTTCCAGTGTCTATGATAGGAATGGTAGTAGGGAAACTGGGCCGTAGTTGCCCAAGTTCGGTGTGTCTAATGCCGCTTTCTTGAGAAGTGGCCTGACTACAGCTTTATTGAAAGGTGCTGGGACATGACCTGGGGCTAATGACATATTAATGATGTTAGTTATGCATGGCAGCAGCAGTTCAATGCAACGTATGAGCAGGACAGTGGGAATAGGGTCCAGAGGACTTGTTGTCTTCTTCGATCGAGATACGAACTTTACGAATATATCACAAGTGACCTGCTTAAATGTAGACATTGTGGTGCGGCCAAGATTCAGGGAACAGCGAGTAGTTCTAATAATGATGTTGTCATCGCAGGGATGAATTCACTGATCTAGTCTATCTTCTGCACAAAGAATCGAGAGAAGCGATCGGCTTGATCATCACAAGGATCACTAGGTAAGGAGCCAACCTGGGAGCGGTTAAGGAGATGGTTTATCGTCAACAACAGCATTTTTGGATTGTGCATCTGTGTTTTAAAAATGTTCTAATAGAAGCTAGACTTGGCCTTTGCTAGGATCGATTGGTACGACCCAGAGTAGTCTGCATATTACTCGGAGGGGGCTTTATGGAGGCACAAATGGGCACAAGTTGTTCAGTAAAGAAGGTAGAACTATTTTGGGCCGAACCGTTAACATCTGGGAATTCAGACCTCTCAGAAGTGGTTAGTAATTCGTTTAGTGTCTTATAAATATTAGTTTTTGATCCAACTGCAGGACTTCTGTTTTCGAGTGAACAAATTGGCCCTGCTTTTTTAATCTTCCGGATTTTAACTAGAAGGAAGTCTTTGAAATTGACTAGAACTGCATCGGACCCCGATTTCTTAGAACGGCGTTCAAGCCTTGGCTCAAAAGGGCCCAATGTTAGAAATATTTTGCAAATCGAAAGGAATCTCCATGACTCTGTACACGGATTGCATGAACGGGAGCATGTTTGGTCTAGCGGTTAAGGTGCTCGCCCCGACCAAGGTCTCACTGAGGTCGTGGGCTCGAGCCACGAGGCATATGTGAAGCGCCTGAATAGAGATTAGGTTCTCTTGGGGCGCTATATAAATGAATTACATTTTATTTATTATGTTTATCAAGAGCACTCCTGAGTATCATGCTCAGTGCACCAGTGAGAGTATCAAGGCTGTCGGTCGAGTCTGAGCACAGATCAAGATGGCCTGCATCAAAAAGAGATTTAAAAAATGAGTCTATGCCCATGCTTTTTAGGCTACGTTATGGACGAGTTCGGCATTACCCTGCTCGTACGAGGGAGCTGGAGGAGTTAATGAGAGTGAATAATGATCCGAGAGGCTCTGCATTCATGCCACCAGGTCAGTGGGGAAGGTATCCTTAGTGATCCCGAGATCTAGAATATGGCCAACCACGTGAATGGTATGATTAACGTGTTTGACCAAGCCAAAATTGTCCAGACAGTCAAGAAATGAGCCGATCTGGCTGTTGCTAGGGTTGTCCACATGAATATTGAAGTCTCCAAATACAGATAGAAATTAGGTTCTCTCATAGTATTAGGCAAATGTGTAATTTATTTACATATATGTGAATGATTATAAATATATATGAATGATTTTATGTATATATTTACGTGCATATAAAGAGATCAAACATTTATGGGTATGCTGGCTTGAGGTGTCTCAGAGATTGTTATTATCGCCCTTGATAATCGAAGTCGTTGACTCAAGCCATGTGATATTTTCACTTTGATATTTAAAAGACATGAGCACCTGAATGTAGATTGGGTTTTCTTACGGTGCATAACATTAATTATAGTTATTATTGTGAATAGCCTATTGTTGTTGATGATGATGATGATGATGATGATGTATCTCCATGTCTAACTCCACAAAGTCATAAAGATTGTTATTATAGTAATTGGTTATCCTAAATTTTGACAACAGCTTCATATGGGAGTTGAACATCGTCTATTATGCATGTAAGATTGTGGAACATAACTTTACAACAAGGTTGCACTTTTCACGAAACAATTTTTCTTTGAGTTTCGCCCAACAGCTACTATTGTTTGTAGGTGGGCGAGTTTTTTGTTTGTTTTGCTTTGAGAAAACTGAACTAAAAATCCTTCGCTTTCCTAGCAATATCTGATCAAGGTTTTACAGTCCATATACATAAAATTCAGCTTTTCAAGTTAGATTTTAGCAGTCAATGCGAGCTGCCACGTGAGGTACTGCAGTCGAAGCATGGCAAAAATAAATGATGCAACAGGCTACTCCTTTTCTGTGCATGCTATGCTGCTACTGGCTGGCAGTTGATCGAACATCGGTTACCTATATGCACTTTTTCATACCACCCAGAAATAACTTTGAGGTATACCTTGTTGCTGGACTTGAAATCTTTGCAGAGCTTTTACTTACATTCAATGCAGGTGTTGCGACTTTCTTGGAGAAAGCATTTAAAATTGTCGTGCTACACCATCTCACAAGCTCTTTAAAGAATTTGTTATTGTTTACAAATGGTCATGCCTTAGTTCAAAGTTTAATAATATTTTGCCAAACAGGCAATACAAATCATTTTTATCTGCTGCTTGTGTGATTGTCCATTCAATTAAAGATAGAGCCTTGCATAAATCCACCATAGTGCATGCACCTTTTTTCAGGGCGCACAGTAGGCAACAATACGAGAGCAATGTGAATGAAGTATACAACGTTCTGTTTAAGCACTATGTACAGACATGGGCTGGAGATCATTTTGGTCGCATTTACAATCACACTCCTGAACTACCTCGGATGACTGTTAAGTTGCACAATGTGATCCTTCATCTGCCAACACTGCTTAATATTGGTGCATTAGAGTTAAACCGGGGCACGTAAGTTTTTGGGAACTTTAGTTTAGTGACGTTCATGTTAGTAAGCATGCCAAGGCAAACTAGTTTCATCCATATGCCGTCATGCTCAAGAAAGCATCAGGATGCTCGTGGCAACGGATCTGTAAGAACTCGAGCTAAATATATGCACTAAGGCATGCACAGGCTTGGAAGCAAAGTACTCAAAAAACATACACAAAACGTATTCATGGGCCGAAGAAAAGGCTGATGGGAACAGCTTTGGTTTCGGCTTAGACTTGAAATATGCAAGGCCATATTCGATAAGCACTGTAGCCCGCGAGTTAGTGAAAGCGAGCTCCAGATCAACTGTGCACACGAGCAGAAGGCTCGATCACCAACTGATTTTAATTGACTGCCAGGGATGGCTAGGTGACTATTTGCTAAGGAATGAGTAAGTGATATGCCAACTTGGCAGTAGTACCCTTGCCAAACCAGACCTGGATTTTTGCAATGGCACATGGCTGACAGCTGATATCTGGACGAGTTGCCACTTGACCTGATAAGGTCATCTACAGCAAGGCCGTTTAGGACTACGACACTTATGTTGCACTAGTATCCATGGGGAAATGCTGTTAAAGTCCTCCAGTTAAGGGTGAGGCTCCCAATGTCCGAGTAACACTACGATTTCTCGTAATCTTTAAGTTGATTTGTCGGCATTTTAACTGAAAAATGTTTCAATCATCAAATTGCGTTTATCAGCAATCCATGCAACAAGGGATTTGTGATACTTCCTCTTGCTGGTAAGCTTCGAGAAATAGAAGTTTGAAAACATCTGCCCGACATCAGCATAGGAAGAGCGCCTAGATTGTACTTGGCTGTTAAATCGCCACTATGAGACGACTACTTGTGAAAAGAAGTGAACTATGCAAAGATCACTGCGGTATGTCACAGTTTTTCAAACTATTCTGACTACTTTAGCCAATTGAAGTCGATACTCTGAATTCTCATACCTGGATAGGACAGCATCAATTGCAGTGAAGTGTCAACCTTATTCCGGTGGGATGAAGGTATATCAAGAAGATCGTGGCGATCTTTGCAATTTATCGCTGCATAGACAGGGCTCATAGCAGTGTGACTCAGTGCCGGCCCACCATCAATAATAGAGAAGCCTGAACTTTCTACAGCGGCTGCTGATGTATACATTAGAAATGTAAAGGCACTATGCTAATTCAAGCAGGCTCACTGACTGTAAAAAGACACAGAAGCAATTAAGAGCGCCAACAACTCAGTGCAACAAGTCGGCATCAGTTGGACAGAGTAGTCCATTCGGCAGCCACGGAGGGTCGTGTCTGTTCAGCACCACTTTTAGACTACACCATTCCCCGAAAGATGATTGAACTCCAGTGAACGAGCAACCAGATCAAAATCACAAACTGAAAGTCATCCTGGCGCAAATGCTAGTGCAAATTTCCAGCCTACAACATGACTGAGGTTGTAAACCATCAAATTATGGATGATAACATAACCGGTTCTTGGTCATTCCTATTCTAGGAATTGTTACTATGACTTACATATCGTAATTAGCTAATTAACCTGCTGCAGTGTCAAAAGAGTAACAGATGTTTGTAGTGGCTATCAAAATTAAATTAAGTGGGCGACGAATGCTTGCATGCGAGTGAGCTCGAACCCAAAACGTGGGTTGGAAAGTGGTTGCACCTTAACCTTGGGCAATCTTCTGTGGACTATTCATTGACCACTGTGCGAAACGCTTTCTATGCCGTCTAATAATTGATTATGACAAAGCAAGTTCCAAATTATCAGATAAATAATGTATCAACTAACAATAATATTTTTGTGATCATAATGTGGCAGGCGTATCATGCCAACTTTTAAATGAAATTATTGGCATGACCGTCTGCTAGAGGGCATCGACTTTCACTTTACTTGTCTGTATGAATCTTCCTAACAAGCTTGTCTAGATTGAGCAACTGCAAACTAACAGCATCGGCTCAAAATCTTGCAGTCGATTACAATTACATGTATGGCTTCACTACTATTCGCTTAATACTCAATTTACGGTGGTCTGTCTACTTTTATTCATGACGAAGGAAAATTCAGTAGAATGGAAGATCGCACTAGCCTATCAACATCAAAAATATTTATTCCGTGACCTTAGTGGTGCACTTTGGTCACGTTTTTTCATTCCCAACACGTGCTCTCAGCTTGTTTTCCTCTGCTACGTCAGCAGGCCTTTTGAATGCTGATGACAATATGCCGGTAAGAATTCTCTGTACACCAAGCAAGCAATGAGCACACTAGAAGGCCCCAACAAGGTTGCTATCGAGCGACTCATTTGTTTCGATTTGAAAATTTGAAACCTGGTTTGTCAAAAGAGCAGCATTTACAAGGCTCTGCCTACTCCTCCCGACTCGTTACAGAACGTCCCTGGACTTGACCACATTTAAAAAGAACTTAGAAACATACCTATTTAAGACAGCATTTAGTTCGTCCCTCTGATGCGTCCTTCATGTCTTCATGAGTGCTCACACTGTACAAGCTGCCACTAACCACATTTGCATGCTGACCCTATTCGTGTTACCCCTAACCATGTTATTCATCATGTTTATCAAGCATGATAATACTCTTCATTTAATCGTGTTTCCTTTTCCAGCAAAAAGTAAGTGCATAAAAAGTCATTGAGTTCTCTGAGGGGGCTTTATCAAGTGCATTACTGTTATTCTTTTCGATTGTCGACATAAACATTTTTGGATTGGGCATCTGTGATTCAAAAATATATCCATGGAAGATAGACTTGGCCTTTGCTAGGGCAGATTGGTACTATCTACAGTAGTCTTCATATGTCAGTCGATGGGCAATGTGTCCAGATCTTTTGTCTACTTTATCCAGCTTGAGCAAGTACACCTTGCTAGTTGAGCGTCTGTGGTAAACCATAGGTCATCTTGTAGAGAGCACCCAGTGGGCTTGGTCAGAAATGCAAACTCTTCGAGCATGTCAGCTAGTGTCGTGTTGTAGCAATCTGCAAATGATGATAGGTCTGAAGGAGGATTGAGCAGCAGAGGTGAAGCAGATGCAGACAAATAGATAGCATGCCAAGGACAGCATCTATGTCGAGGGTCTTGAGGTTTCGCGATTTACAGGTGATTTCAGATGAAGAAAATGACGTCACACATCGTAAACAGAACGAGATCTGCACGTAGTCTGATAAGCAAGACTTGGTGATAATTGGTGATGACACAGTGTGCAGTTGTGGTAGAACATTTGGTCGAGTATATGACCCTTGATGTGAGTAGGGCTACACACATGAGCTACCAGAGACAATGAGTCAGTCCATGCACGAATTTAGTGCTGAAGGCATCATATAAGTTGTCGAATGTCGAAATGTGAATGTCGAAATCATTCGTAACGAGGAATAATCAATTTCCTGCACATAGGATCGAAATGAGATCTGAGAAATCTGAGATAAAAGATAACTTGGTTGGCGATAGACTACTGCAGCTATCGGTAGCTTGTTGTCGGATGAAATCAAGACAATCGACTAAAAAGACTTCTTCAAGGGTTCTGCGAATGGCTTGATGTCAAATTTTGAGCTCATGATAATAGGAACTCCACCTTCAGGTTTGATTGATCTAGGGGTGTGAAAGAATAAGAAACCAGTAGGGGTAGCGTTTTTAATTGTCGATAAGTTTACCGATTTTAGCCAAGTTTCAGTCATGGCGAGCAGGTCGAGAACCAGCAGCCCGAATTGATAAGCGTTTAGATGTCCTTAGATACGTAATTTCATACGGACTGCGGAAAAAATTTAATAGTGCTACTCACTAGCACTAAGCAATTAGTCATCATTGTCTGCAACCTGCTCAAATTCCACCTCGGCAGAAGCCTGGTGGACTAGTCGACTCCAGGGCTTTATTAGAGCAGCAGTTGCTCTTGCTGGTTCATTAGCAATCTGAGCTAGTCCGGCGTATGCTAGCAGAACTGCCTTCACTCTCTCACTTGACCCTCTGAAATCGACTGCAGCAACGCAGGCCAATACAGCAGTCCAACGCCTCTGCTGAGCTGCAGTCGTTGAAGTAATTTGCCACGTACTGTGCGAGAGCTTAGCCTGTTTTTGTGAGTCCACTTGAACAGGTGCCTAGTTTAAAATGCAATCCAAATTAGAGCTTGGCAGTCTATTTCCAGTGAATTTTCTGTGGATTTCAGTGGTTCGTACTGCATTGCTGAGGTCTATGGTAGTTGCTGGCATTCGTTTGCATTAGAGACCACCTGAGTAGGCTGGCTTGGCTCAGATTACCTGGCAGGCCCGATTGCTGCTGAACGCACCCACCCGGCTGGAGGCCACAGTGCTGACGAAAGCGACAGCCACAGGCGCCTTCCTGTAAATAGTCTCAGCTTGAAATCTGAGCTGGCATGGAATATCAGTGAGACTACCGGCTGATGTTCCATCGACACCTCTGAGATTATATTCACTAGCCGTCATCCAATAGTTCTACCAACTGGCAGCAGCTCCAGTTCGGGTCAGACCGAACCGGGCTGCACTAGTCCAGTGGTATCGAGGAGGCGGTTCTGTAACCGCTCAGAAGCTGGTACCCCGGCTCTCTACCGATTGACGGTGTAGTGCAGAGCTGCAACACGGTTAAAACAAAACGGCCGCAACTGGGTGCCGAAAACAACAGTTTATTGTGGGCCTGTTAGTAGTGGTTACGAGCCGGCGGAAGCGCTTTACTTGGCTCGCACCTGACCAACAGTGTTGTCTGTGTGAGAACTCCCGAAGCCCGACTACAATAAGCTACCACACGCCTGCGTCCCTAGCTTTGGTGCCGTCCCCGAAGGCGGACCGCTGCACCACCTCAAGATATGAACAGCTAACTGAGTAGCCGGCAGAACACAACTGCAAATCAAAGTTGCACTTATCTGTTCGTCGCCGTAGGTTCGACTCTAGTGCTCTCGAGGCGTAGTCTCGGATTGGCTCCTCAGCCAGCTTGCCATCATTTCGCTCTTTGTCTAATGGGTAAAGTAGTCGATCCACATCCTGTCCGTCTGACCAAGCTCCATTCTAACCTGAGCTAATCTCACTGTCAAACTGACACCTCGCTCGGCTCCCAGTTAACTGATGTGTCCCCCCCCCCCGACCCAATACTTCTTAGCTAGTCAGCTAGCTACGGGTTGCTCTAGGTGCCCTAGTCAGACCTGCTAAGGCAAGGGCTAGTATCGCGGCTAGCCTGAGAGCTGCACCAGTGCAGTTGTATCTGTCCAGCTACCCCTCTACCCCTCTGCTGATGTTGTCGTGGGAGTACCGAGTTTAGAGAGTCTGGCTCGTTGAGCCTTCCTGAGCACTTGCTGAGTTACATGGGACATCTCAACGTTGAGCTTAGCTATTGTTTGCAGCAATTAATCGAGCTGAGAGCATCAGTAGACAGCTTGTCAATTTCTCCTCATTTTTCGGCTCTTACAGCCTGAGTTAGGTGGTCTGCTCTGGAATGCGACACCTGCCACGCATGGTTCTGATCGATCGTGCAGCTGAGGAATGGTTTGACATACCTGCAGCAAGCAAGTGAGGTTACGAAAACGCCGAGCTGGCAAGGACAAGGCCGTGCTTTTGCTAACGCTCGTGGCACACACGGCCCACACAGCCGTTTTTTTCCTGCGCTTGCCCTCCTACTGCTCTCTCTGCCACCTCTGCCAATGTAAGTTAACGATGTCACCAATGGTCGCCTCATGGAGCTCAGCTGCTGTCCGGCCCGGCCCTTCCCGAAGCTACACCCAGCAGCTGGTCGCAGATGGTATGGTGGATGAGCAATACCGGTCGGTGGCCAAGCCACAAGAGGCAAAATGATAACAGCTGCCAGCTTATTTCATTTACGAATCACACGATCACGTGCGAGAGAACGTTCGTGCTCACACACAACACTAACAACATATACACACACAAACACACACACACACACACACACACACACACACACACACACAAGCACACACACACACACATATATATATATATATATATATATATATCTCACACACACATATATATATTTCATTTATATCATGTACCCACACACACAGATATATATATATATATATATATATATATATATATACATACACTCTGTAATCATAAGTATGCATATTGGTATGCGCAAATGTATTTATGTAAGGTATAGTCACCCATTCCTCTATAGTCAAATCCTACTTCACTGCTCGAATCAGGGGCTATCGGCCGTCAGTACAGGTACTACTGTGCAACTTTGATCCTCGTGATCTATTTTTACTTGGCTGTCCTTTTGTTGCTTTTGGAGCTTTTGCTTAGCTCTTTAAAAACTCTTCCAAGACTACTTCTACAGCTCCTTATCATGTCCGATCAGTACTTAAATATCTGTGTGTGCATACGTGTTTTGAGAGAATGCATTTTCACCGCTGTGTTACAAATGTAAAGACGTTGAGCACGCGAAAGCACTAGATTTATTTGCCTAGGACTAGGAACTCGGTCCGAGAGTGGCTGTATTCATACTTGAAAACTCTGAAAGAAAAAAGTCTCTGCGCTATTAGTAGATCTTTCCAAAGAGTGACTGAAAATGCGTTTCCGGATGAAGATAATCACAATCAATCCGTATTGACGTTTGTTCGTCTGCCAGTCTGCCACATTCACCAACGTCGCTTTCAACTTATGTTTCTTTCGCTATGTTGATATTACCAATGCGAATGTAGAGAAGTTAACAGTGCTGTGTCCAAAAGGTTATATCTTTGCATATATATTCAGCAGCACGCTCTCACGTAGTTAAAATTGAGCATGACTTGCTGGGCCTTCCTTTGGTAATCGATGAACTAGCATGATCAGAATCAGCCACTGATTCTTCAGGGAAGGGGCTTACTATATTGTAGTTACATAAATCCAAAGCTGCTCAGAGCGTCTACATCTTCCACACACACACACACACACACAACTCTTTGCAAATGCACTCCATTCTGCTGACGAAAAAATTTCATAACATCGTAAGCACTTATGATCATATAATCCCTGTACTAAAAGAGGCCCAGCCTTCTACGAAACAGACGACGAAACCTCTGATTTTACGGGACTTGAACCAGAGCCTCCTAGACACAGCCTGCACTAAAGATACCAGAGTTGGCCACACTGTAATTCCAGTTTCGTCAAATGCTTTGATCTTGAGAGATTGAACCAAGCTACTCGTGCTTGTTGGGTATCACTAGTAACATTGCCATAGCTCATGGCAAAGAACTTCGGGACCCTGCAACAAATACAGAAATCGATGAGGTTTAAGTTCAGCTATGCCAGATGATAATATTGCCCAAGATCCTGTCAAAGTATGGGTTAAGAGTGACAGTAGGTGGGAGTCATGTCGACTAAGCAGTATAGGGGCAGTTCGGGAAAAGAATAGGCTGGCTGTAGCAGCTAGGCAAGTCTGTGTGCGAATGCCCACCAAGGCGACTAAATAATGCCCACAGGCACTGGTTCCAGTTCAGTAAGCTACACCGGATGAGGCAAGGCGCATCATCCCATCACACCCGACCTCATCCCACTCGTCCCACAGAAGGGATGTGCCCCTGCTGGTTCTTGCAGATGTTGGTTGCTGCAGATGCTGATTGGTGCAGATTTCTGCCGTCGCGGTTTCCGGAGGGAGTCGTGTCGACCTGGTTGTTTCCTTCAACCTTGCCACCTGTTGCCCGTTTAAAGTGCGACTGAAACTGGACAGAGCTGGAAAATACTGGTTAGATATTGCCCTATAAAGCAGGAGCAGAGACGATGGTCACTAAGATTATCTGATCTCCTTACGGATATTGACGTGCTGTATTCTACGGAAGTCGTTGAATGCTGAGGGGGTGTAACAGCAACGGGCTAAACAGTTTTTATTGATCGTGATGGTCAGTACAGCTCACCATGCCAAACCATACCGAGGTATAAACTACAAAGCTCCACAGGGCATTTTTAAGGCTCGAAGGCTGCGGATAAATTTTCAGAGGAGGCACTGCCAACTGTTTGACATACAATGAACAGCTGCTGGTGACGGCAGAGGGGAGGGATGTCGTAGGCTATTTTGTAGGGTTTGTTCTTGGGCGGCTGGCGTCGTGCATGTCCCGCAATAAGTTCAAGTCAAGGCGCAAAATTCGCACAGCTTCTGTGAGAATAGAGGGTGGGAGAGAAAAGTCGTTCTTACTCTGGCAGATAGTCGTTCTTACTCTGGCAGATATGATGGGCTCTCGAGAGGAAGCGTTCGGGAGCGACGTGTAAGTCGATGTATTGCTACAGAGGTGAACACCGGGAAAAGATCAGTCATGGAAAAATGCTGGTCATTAAAGAGGTGGCTTCAGCCACTCACGGTGTTACATTTGTGCGTGCAGTCATGCACAACCAAAGACGGTTCAGGCAGATGCCTTTAATTACAGAACTAGATTTCGCACCTGAGGGGTCACCAGGCTAGCTCAGAGCTTCTGAGAGTGACCTAAAAATAGAGATGCTGGCTGGGCAAGTCAAGCATGGGGCCCAACTTTCCTTCTTCCCACCAGTGGCTGATAAAGTGCTGGTCTCACGGTATCTAGTCCAGTAGGCAGGTAGGGCTGTGTTATTGGTTGCTACGAGTCGATGTATGCTGAGCATCTCGGCTTGAGTCGGCCGCACAGCTGTCCGAGATCAGCCCAGCATTGATATTCAATGCACTTGCTTCCAAATGTTCACGGGGCTCTAGGTCAATGGGCCCGTAATAGTATCACTTGCATCAGCACAATCAAGGTATTGCTGCGAGTCAGTACGGGCCATGGAACTCTCAGCTTCTGCAGTGGAGCTTAGGCTTCTGCTGCAGCTGAAGCAATATAATTCGCACTAGCATCACTGCTATAAGGGATAGTGAGTCTTCCTCCTCTCATGCCCTGCTCACACTTTCTCTGGGTCACCTGGTCAGTGTACGGCACTAAATCTTGCCGGAGAAGCTGGTTTTGGTGATGAGTCACGTTGTCAGCACCGTTTTCTGGCTCTACCCTAAACGGGTCGTTATCTCTACTAATTAAAGCGAGAAAGTTCGTCCTTTCGTTCGCTACACGGTAAGATGGCAAACTTGTGTCACGTGTCAAGTTGGCCCAGCGTTCTCTTCCGTAAGGGAACCACTGGCAATGAGCTGTTGGGGCTCCCGGAGATCAATTGTTGTCACGTTACGATAGTCCTTGGTCTCTATTTGCGTATCTGAGAGGCGTAGTTGGAGATGAAGGCACGACAGCCATCTTCAGTGGTTGGCGAAGCAGGTCCTTGCACGTTCGCAAGATTCAGCCGAGTAGAAACTGCCACGGGTAAACCCGGTTTCGGGGTTCTCAGGGGAGCGGTACTTTAACAGGAACCGGTCGATGCAACGCTTGGGATCGCCTGAATTAGCTGCACATGCTTAACAGTTTGCACAAGGTACTCAGCTATTAAATTGTTCTGTGTTTAACACGATGTCGATAGGATGGGGCGGATGTTGTTAGCCTGTAGGAAACTAGCGAAATCATGTGAGGTCCCGTGTCTGCCGTCCCTTGTCAGGCACAATTTACCCGGGATTGACCAAATCGAGCGACGAGTGTCCACGGCATCGAAATTGCTGTGCCTGAAGTGGCCTCCCTCATGTGGAACCATTCGAGCCACTTTGAGGATGCATCTATCACTAGTAACAAATAGCTGCTGTTAAATGGCTCGGTAAAAATCAAAGTGAATGCTTTGATTGGGTTCAACTGGGTCTGGTGCCCGCCTAACTTGGTTGCAATGAAGGCAGCTTCGGCATACAGATCGTATGTCATTACATGTGCCCGGCCATCGATGTAGTTTCTAGCAGCACCTTTAATTTTAATTTTGCCCAGATGACTCATGCCGTAAAGCTCACGCAGGAGCAGGCCACCGAGTGAAGTGGGTGTGACTAGTTTCACACCCCTAAGCTGAAAACATTCATACATAGCCAGCTCCAGCCTGCAGTTGTAGTATGGGGTCATTGCCGGTGAAGTCCAGGGGTCTTCCTTATAAGGCAGTGGTAGTCACGACATAGAATTAGCATTCGCATGGTCTTCTGAGCACCTCTACCCAATGGTATATGTGCACTCAGAGAAAACCACAGCCCTGAGCTGCATCCACATGGCTCCAATAGGCAGAATGACCACCTTTGGGCTGAATACAGTGATAAGTGGGTGGTGATCGGTAAGCAGCAGGAAATTCCATCCATATATAAATATAGATGATAACGAATAACGCAAAATTTAGTGACAAAGCCTCCTTCTCAATCTGCTAGTGGTTTTTCTCTTGCTATTTAACAGCAGAGGAAAAGCGATAGACCAATCCTGTCCGTCAGCTAATCGAGAAGACTAAACAGCACCTAGTCGATAAAACGAGGTATCGAAAGCCAGAACAAGAATTTAATTGGGACTATAGACTAGTGCTAGTAAAAACTGTATGTGCATGCTAAAACTGAGCTTAAAGCATGCAGGTGAATAGAGTTCTATTTCCATAAACATATTTTGGCTTGGTTTTTATTGCCACCTTGGCATGGCCCATGAATAAGGTGTTCCAGTTTAATGATCGAGGTCGTGGGCTCGAGCCGTACAATGTGTTTAAAGAGCCAGGGTAGAGATTAAGTTCTCTTAGGGTGCTATGTAAATGCTGCTTACTATTTCTCCGTGATCTTATGGCACCAACTTAACTTCCAAGGACCTTTGGTGATTATTCATGAAAATAGTAGGGCTGTTTTGATGCCTTAAGCAAAATAACCACACATTTATGCAAAGTTAATATTTTTCCGATTTAAGAGTGCTGCTTGGCAAATGGCATACCTCTGTGCAGCCACTCATAGACTCAGGTTCAGAAGGTCACATATTGCCCAGCATAGATTTGATTATTTATTCACTCTTACTTTAAAGCTCTCTTTGGATATTATATGTTCCACTGCAGGAGTGGTCCAGAGCTTGGTTATTGGGCCAGTAAACTTCCATGTTAGGGCCTAAAATTTTACTCATCGCAAACGCATTTCCTGTACTTCTTGATCTGCCGCCTGCACGGGGCTACTCGGCTAGCCAACTCAACCATTAACTTTTAGCCTTAGTCCAGGCTTGAGCTAGTTTTCCAAGCTAAGCAGCAGCAGCAGCAACATCAGCGAAAGAAAGTCCACTTGTTGAACTACGGAACTGGAATGGCTTGCGGAGTTCCCTATATAAGCAAGAAGTCGAGCATTGATCAAACGTCAGCCGATAATGTCTGGCAGCATCCGGTACCATGAGCTGAGAATCTTCAGACGGCGACATACTAAGCAAACTTGTGTCCTGTCTTGAGGACGTGCCAAAGTGTACGTGAAAGCTGTTAGTGTAAAGGCTGGAAGTGTGACTCTTCATATCAGTTTTACCTTTGCTTTGATCTCTCCCAGCCTTCGAGCACCTCGAATTCTCTTAAGTCACATGCTGCATGTATTGATGACATCCGCACATGGATGGCAGCACATTTTCTAAAACTAAACGATGATAAAACTAACTTACCAGTTATGGGCAAACCCAATGTGATTCAGAAATTGGAAAGGACAACACTGAAAATTGGCTCTGCCAGCATATCTCCTGTTGAATCAGCTCAAAATCTAGCTGTCATATTCCAAAGTAACCTCTCGTTAGACGACAATATCAGCTCCACAGTCTAATATGCCTACTTTCAGCTACATAGCGTTGCTAAAAGTCGGGCTGGTTTAGATAAGGTCACCACGTCCAAGTTGGTTCATGGATTCGTGAAATTCGTCTTGACTATTGTAACTCACTGCTTACTAGCTTACGGCATGTGAATTCAGGCAATTGCAGCTGGTGCAAAATTCGGTAGTTAGGCTTGTCTGTCGTGAGCCTCGCAGTTGCCACATCACACCCCTTCTCACCGACCTGCACGGGCTACCAGTCAAGCAACGGATTAACTTCAAGGCTTTGTCGCTTACTTTTAGATTCCTTCATTCTTTGGCTCCAGCCTATCTCTCAGATCCACTGTCCCACCAGGCCAAGCATCGTACCACCGGCTTTTCGGAATCCAACACTCTAGAAATACCTCTTACAATTCTCAAATTCTTTTAGGACCGTGCATTTAGTTCGTATGCTCCCAAAGCCTGGAACTCCCTACCGACCCGCGTCAGAACATCCCCTGACCTGACCACATTTAAAAGGAACTTAAAAACACACCTATTTAGGACAGCATTGAGTGGGTCCCTATGATTCGTCCATCACGAGCTTATGAGTGCTGCCACTGTGCATGCTGCCACTAACCACATTTGCATGCCGACCCTGTGCATGTAACCCCTAACCATATTATTCATTTTGTTTGTTTTTAAAGCATGATTCTACTTACCATTCAATTGCCTTTCACTTTGCAGCAAATATAGTGCCTAGAAAGAGATTGATTTTTCTGAGGGTTTTTTATTAAGTGCGTTAGTATTAATATATTTTCAGTGGCTGGTCATGTAGTACCGGGCCTACATACAAATGAACACGATCGATGCCAATGACGGGCAGTGGGGCTCCAGCAGAAAAAAAACATGAGCACAGAGTTTGAGATTATTATTTGTTTTATTATTTAACAATTATTTTTTGTTCTCTTATTTAGCTGAACTAAATGGTAGTAAACTGTCCAAACTAAACAGCCACTTTAAGGACGTATTCGTCATGTGCTCTTAGGGCTGCGACAGGCGAAACTAGATTATCGCACAATCTATTCGAAACCGGTTTCAAAGCTTGGTACAAAAGCATCTGCAAAAGAATCTGTTGCTGCATCAGCCAACGCTGAAAGAGAAGAACTCAGATCCGCCTCAAGACGGTTTTTAATTAAGCCGGCTAGCACTTGGTCTTCCCCAATGGTCTAGTTTTGAAAGCATCGGGTGAATAAAAAACCAAGGGAAACTAAACCTCGAATGAAGAAATGGCAAAGGAAGCCACAATCTAGCCAATGCTATTGAGATAGTGGACGTACATCACAGAGAAATTAGCCCACTAGTTTCGCTGAGGCTTCACATTGTCATCAAGTTTAGGTCCCGATAGATGTTTTCTAACGGAACTTGTTTGGTTCGTTATGTGAATTCTACTTCCCAACTAACTTGGGTTCTTACACTGGGCATTGGTAGGAGATTTTTAAGGATTTGCATGTGGGCTAGATATCGAGGATGTCTTTTTTGAGCCGTGGGTATTATTTAACGGTATGATTTGCTTTCACGGCCACTGATCATCTTGCGGGTCCATCTTGCAGGCACAGGAGCACCACAGAGCCAATGGAGAGTATATAAAACAGTGCATTGTATACGGGAGCGAGTGCATGCTGATTATCTCCAACAGCAAAAATGTAAAAAATCGTGTCATCTACTGGCACTTGGAATCTGGCAAACAAAAGCAGGCAAGCAGTAAGTTCTCTTTAATACGGCATTAGCACAAAGGATACTCAATTCGATTTGCGATATCTGGTAAAACCATTGCTACCAACTCACACGGTCTGCTCGGAACTCTAAAACGGATGATCTAGAATCACCGGGTTTACCATAAGTGCACCTGAGTGGCTATTTGCAGACCGGATTCAGCTTGAAGGAATTCATGTAGCTGCGTACAGCCAATGTTTCGAGGCCAATGTGCCGGATTGTCATGATGCCCGAGACACTGCTAGGCTGAAGACGCTCAAGTGCTCAAGTTAGCAACCAATAGTTGGAAGCAGAAACTTGTAACTGCCGCAGAGAATTGAAATCGTATCAGTTTTCCACGAGATCATTCAAGCTCACGATTGAAGTCTTCAGCTATTCGCCCACGACAGCACATATTTCCAGCTAGCATAGACTCGACTGACATAGCTTATGTAGTTTGTTCTAACGTTGATATAAAGAAGGAATCGGCAGCCCTTATCCTTGCATCCACCATTTGCCGATGTCTGGCCGATAATTCTGGTGGTATATGATACTTCATTTTGCTCTCACAACATATCAAACCATAGCTTCTCCACATGACCAACATGACACAGCCAACAAAAGCAAATCCAAAGCCCACTGCTGCTAAAAGAACAATCCAATACTTACTAATGTACAACCCTTCGCTATCTACATCGCTAATCTTTTTCGAACGTGTGATATTGCGGGTGACACTGGGCCGGATTGAAGTGACATTTGGCTGTATCGAGGTCTGCGGCAAGCAAATCGTTGGCGATTGAGCAGCAGTGACTGAGTATACGCCGGTTGAATTTGAAGCGTCTTTCTGCACTCTGGCCTGCTCCATTGCAGTTTTCTCACATGGTGCAGTGGCAGTAGTCACTGAAGTAGCCGTGGTAGTAGTCGAAGGAGGTGCCGTGGTAGTAGTAGTAACAGGCATTACAGTTTCGGTAGTAGGATGCACTTTTGGTAAATACATATCTGCCCCACAAGCTCCTAAAAAAGAAGAAGGCCTGTTGAGCTGTGACAGAGTTATCTTGGATTGTGCCAGTTAGTTAGCTGCAAGATCAAAGTGTGCTCAGATTTTCAGACAAGTCAGACAATCCATCAGTTAGGGCTCTAGTCTCTCACGACTTTCAAAACCTTGTTTTTTAGAATACTTTCTAGCTACAGAACCGCAAGCATAAGAGAACTGCGACCAATCATTTGCCTGCTGACCCTGTGCATGTCACCGCTAACCATGTTATTCATGTCGTTTATCAAGCATGATATTGCTGACCAATGCAGTTGCATTTCCTTTTGCAGCAAATGCAAAGCGCCTGGAAAGAGATTGAGTTCTCTGAGGACGCTTTATCAAGTGCAATATTATTATTTTTATGAGCTCTTTTTACAAGAGATTTTTGGAGGAAATCAGGTTTGCTCTTCTGATTTCCAGGGCTCTGATTCTTTCTAAACGGGATCGAACGATTCAAAATTTCTCCAGAGGGTGACGAATATACCTCGACATTTGGTATCGTCCCCAAATCCTTCAAATCGGCAATCGTTAGACCCATACTCCAAAAGCCTGGATTAGGTGTAGAGGTCCTTGTAAACTATCACATAGTTTCCATTCTTCCTTTCTTGTCGAAGATTCTTGAAAAAATATTGCTGCAAAGCAGCTGACTGGACATATTGGAAAGAATGATATGTCAGAACCATTTCAATCAGGGTTTAAGAGGCAGAACTCCACTGAAACTGCTCTCCTCGTGTTAACAATGACATTCAACGTTGCAACGATGACGGGAATGTCACTGCCCTAGCTCTGCTGGATCAGTCTGCTGCCTTCGACACCACTGATCAAGATGTTCTGCTTGAACGATTGAGAACAAGATTGGTCTGACGGACGAAGCACTGGCACGGTTTAAGTCGTACTAGTCCAATCGTGTTCAATTCATGTCGTGTGTGGGTCAGGTCTCACACACGAGATGGATCACCTGTGGAGTCCCTCAAGGGTCTGTACTCGGTCCCTTGCTGTTCTACATTTATGCAAAACCTCTGTGAAAAGTGATTAAGGCCCATGGAATAGGATATCAATTTTATGCTGACGATACTCAGTTGTATTTGCCATTCAAACCGTCAAAGTCTGCTGCAGCAACTGATAAACTGAATGCTTGCCTTGCCGACATTCGATGCTGAGATATGTGAAAACTTCCTGAATTTAAATGGTGATACAACCGAACTGCTGCTTTTAAAACACCATTAGCTTGTGATTGGATTTAAAAGTTTTGTTCTTCTAATAGGTGATGCTGTTATGCGACCATCACCACATGCTTGAAATTTAGGTGTCGTTTTCAACAGCAGCCTCAATTTTAAAAGTTCATTCAGAAGACTGCTTCATCAGCTAGCCTCACGTCTGATCCCAAACCAAGATTAGGAGCTGTCTTCCACAGAGGCTTGTAAACAATTTAACTAGCTCCTTAGTTTTGTTTCGGCTTGATTATTGTAATTCCCTTTTGGTTGGGCTACCAAGGAAAGCTATTAGACCACTGCAGCTGACCATGAATATGGCTGCAAGGCTAGTCTTTAAGTCCCAGCGGCTTGAGCACGTGTCCCCTTTGCTAAAAGAGCTAGGATGGATGCCGGTTTTGTGGAGTTAGAGACGGAGATACATACATTATACATACATACACACATACATACACACATGCAAACATACATACATACATACATACATACATACATACATACATACATACATACATACATAGCCCGGCCTAGACGGTGCAGCTGGCAATTCATGCTGCACTGGGTATTATCGCCAAAGGATGGAGCCGGCATTTCTTGGAAAAAGGTTGTGGGTTCAAATTCAGAGGCTCAAAACTCTTTCAAACCTGCTGAAAAGCGCTCGAAAGCTGCCCAGTCAATTCTTCTGCCGTGTAATCAGGGGTTCTGAATTAGCCGACTTAATTTGTTTACATTGCCGTGTTCCGCGAACCGATGCAATTCAGGCTTCGCTCTGCAAAGTTCGCAAGGATTTTTGTCTATCGAACTCTCTTCACTATTAAACGTCCGAATTATTGCATGGGTTTCTGTTTTAATCAAATTACATCAATTTTTTAGTGCTCTAGGACCGTCTTAGCTTTCCAATAGTCAGACGTAACAATGACGTGACAAAACTATGAGAATGCATACTCTTTTTCATCCAGGAGTAGACAGCAAAGAACCAAGCCAATTAACCCGTGGACAGGTCCAATAGGTACCCAGCAGTTCTAACCGCAAAAGAATTGGCTTTTGTTGTCATTAATGTTAGATTGAAATTCTAAGTAACTGGAGCAGCAACAATTACTGTTAACTTCTTTGGCTCGCTTTGCATTTCGTATTTATTATAAACTAGTTCTGCGGAATAAAGATCAAGTAGGTAATTGCAAGCAATTTTTTGTGGCTAAAATGCTCAGAAGTCACTGTACAAGGCTAACTCAAGCATGGGATGTCAAGCTGCCATGCAATTTAGGACAATTATACACCCACGAGGCTGCTACATGATTGATCAACGCATGAGCACAGCATTTCAGGGAAAGCCGACCAAAATTGCTTACCTAACCAGCTTAGGGAAAACATTGCACAAGTGATGATGTGTTTGATCAGCATGTTAGGAACCTGCTCAGTTAGTTAATTTTGGCCCCCAAGCAATTGCTCGCTAACAGATTTTGGCACTAACTATTTATCGCAGGTAGGAAGTTCAAAGCTTTAGGTTGTCTCTGACAGACATGCTTATCAGGCAACTATGCCTTGCCACTTCTCTAGCTCAATATCTCGGTCGATGTATTGCATTCTTTAAAGAAAAGTCTTCTTCGAGGAGCACACAACTACAGCCAACAAATGTTTTATGGCACAATATCCCAGGTCTCAGCTCATTGCTGTGAGACGAAGCAGCTTCAAAATTACGTAAAGATAACTTCATATGACACGCATACCTTTTGCCAAAGGGCTACGTTAATGACCATGTAATATAATGTGTCTTCTTAAGTGACATTAAAACAGGAATTTGACTAAAATTTTGTCTGGGACCAGCATCGTGCCAGGGCTGCTGGGCATCCAGTGATTTGCATTCGAGCTCAAATAAGGCATAACGGCCCATCACTGAAAAGCTCTCACGTATGTAACGTTAATTTTGTCATCCAGGCTCAAGTTTAATGTTACAATTTGTTTCATTTTTTAAAGCAGCCGATGAAACGGTTGGCAGAGGAGCTAGTGCTGGAGTTGGATTACATCTGATTGATTGGCATTGACAGGCTGGTCGATAATCGATAACATGATCGGATCAGTACGATTCGTAGATCAGTTTATGTCATTATTTTCAGGTACACCAAGTTACTATACTGCAGTGTATGGTCACAATGGTTCATTCGGGCCACTGCTGCTAGTATTTGCAGAGCTAGACAACTAGAGTCTGAAGGGAAGATGCTACTGCGTGATGCCTGACGGCAACGCATTTCCAAAACGAGACCACAGCAAGCAAACCAATGAACCAAAAAGTAAGCACAGGGTAAGCACAGGGCTTCTACCGCGATGCAGTGTTTGATAGGTAGCCTTTCCTGGGTTTTGGCCCCGGAGGTAAGGCGCTCTTCACGACCCAGGTTGCGGGTTCGAGTCCAAAAACTAAACAAACTATAGTTTTAAAATAGGCTGCCATGCAGAAGCTGGCTGGCTGGTAGCCAAGTACAATTATCATAGGTGTTTACAGCAACCAACTTCGGCTGCAATTGAATAAGTCCTGGCAGTCAGCCTTAATGAGCCGAGAAAACCGTTATTCGATTAGCCGAGAGGAGAGTATATCTGAGGGATTCCAGTATATCTGAGAGATAGGCTGGAGCTAACTCTTGTGCTTAGAAGTAAGAATTTGTATTGCATACTAAACAGGCCCATACAAAAGATGTTTTGAATAAAATAAATTTAAAATACGAAGAAAGAGATTGGGGATCTTTGAGGGCACTATATAAAATTTACTATTACTGGTTTTACTATAAAATTTACATTGAATCAAGCACAAGCGAGTGCATGGCCAACGTGCGACGAACGGAGGATAGTATTTAACAAGATTTGAATAGCCTAGATTAAGTAGAGAGGTAGCGCATCGTTCGAAAACTTCATCCGGTTTGATATCTAGTCAACCATTAGGCAGGGGACCGAGCGCTCGAGTATATTGGAGACGAAAAGAAGGCAGCAACAAACCTGTTAGTGGAGCAAGAAGCAACGGAAACTAATAGCAAATAGGTCAATAATCGACAATCGTAGTTTCTTCATTTGTAACATTCAAATTTACGTTGACAGGATTTTAACGGTTAAAACCATACGAGCTCATGCTTATGAGCTTGCATCATTAGACCACATCGTGCTGTTCGCATATACAGCTTCCATATGCAACCTAGTCGTGGAATTCTCGTGAGCTCTCGTCAGCACCCCAGACTACACCACTCTCATACTTTCTCCCAGGCGAATCCTATAGTTGATGAGTCGGAAATGCTCCTGGCCATCATTTCATTGCTCTCATGAGCATAGCAACATCATTAGCTCACATGCGAGGAAATCTTCGTATGATGACAGGAATGCTTGGTAGTGTTCGCAGATGCACGTGATGCAAGCGTGGCTACTCTGGTTTCGGAAAACACGGCACACAGCTATCTGTCAAATCTGATGCCGAATAGATTTCAACCCGTCTTCTGAATTCATCAAGCAAATGCTCTACTGGACGTTGCTGCACTAGCTTCACAAAAATGAAGTGGAGGTCAACAGGGGCTTGACTCCAACTCCAACGCGAGCTTTGTGCTGCATGATTGCTAAACTTCGGTGGGCTAAATCAGCTTGCCCCGACCAAGATCTGGCCAAGGGCGTGTGCTTGAGCCCCTTGGCATATATGAAGTGCCTGAAAAGATTCAGTTCCCTTTGGGTGCTATACAAATGAATCATTTTTATATTTATTGCAGATAAGAATCAATGATGTGGTAGTCAACCCCAAAGACTGAAGGTATTTAATAGGCAGTGATTCGGTGCTTCATGAGTTGAATTGATTTGACCTCTAGACTTTGAGCCACATGATAGTTGCTGTATGTCACCGCAGCAGTTGAACATGTGCAACCATCTGTCACTGTCAAACAGACTTTTCGAGGCAACTGGTGTGGGCTTGTCATGTAAAGGTATGGGCACTCACCATTACTGCAGCTGTGGTCTGCAACTGTCGGCATACGTTCATTGATTAGTGCTGCACTTAAAAGTCGCTAATAGTGACACAAAGTTGATTGCCACATCGGTTTTCATCACGAATCGGCTAAGATTACCATCGTGCTTTGGAGGCCTAGCACTGTAAGTAGGGGGCATTACCCCCCTAAGTAACAATACGACCTTACGACAACCTACTGCATTCTTTTCAATTGCATTATTCCAGCTAGAACTAAATTATATTAAAAAATGAGCTGAGTGAAGAGACCCTACAAATGCTACAGGGGAACAATTACGTTACAAAGGTGCTGATGACTGTTCAAATAATAAAGACAATAGTGGCATAGTGCTTTTAAAGAACTTAATCTCTCCGTAGACACTTCAAAATGCTGAACAGGAAGAGCAATCGTATGGTAAGTATTAAAACGTGCAGTGGTAGCATGAACAATATGGTTAGTGCTAATGTGCGAGAGTCTTCCAGAATCAGACCACTGTAGGCAATCCTTTTGTATCCGTCGAGTGTAAATGCCTGGCGATGCAGCTTTAAGAAATACTTGACAAAGTAAATAAGATTGCAATGCAGAATCTACAATGGCAATTCTCCTAAATGTTTACTGAGATGTTATTGCTAGCAACTAGTGCAAGTACGGCACTAATAAAAATACAACTGTTCACTTAAGGTAATAAATCAAAATCATATACTTTGAATGACTTGTAAGTAGAGAGCGAGATAAGTAGTCATTAGGATTTTTACTCGGCATAATCTAGCCTTTATACAGGAAATAAAGTGGACTTCTCTGCAAAAGGGATTTGTACCCAAGTCCCTTCCCAGTGGCCATCGTTAAAACTATACTTGAAAAGCCTGAATTAAATTCAGCGGTTCTTACAAACTATCGCCCAGTTTTCTTTCACAGTTTGTCAAATGTTCTTGAAAAATATGTGACTAAACAGCTTGTAGCACAAACTGAAAAGAATGCATTTCCGAAAAATTGTAGTCCGGGTTCAAGCAGCAGCACTCCTCCGAAACTGTTATCCTCCGTGAAACCAGTGACACCCTAAGCAGAAAGAATGAATGGAATGTACCCGAGCTGTTAGATTTAGCAGCCACCTTTAACAATATAGATCCCTAAAACCTACTTGAACGATTGAAAATAACGATCGGTCTGGCGGATTAGGCACTGGCATTTTTCTAATCGCACTTGTCCAATTGTGTTCCGTTGTTTCAAAAGAGGTATTTATTTATTTTTCAAGAAATTCTTAGAGGGCTAACCAAAGAGGATCTTTTTCTAGGTACTTTCATATCCACTGGCAAGTAAGAGTGTCCAAGATAGATAAAAGCTATGTGCACAGCTGCATATAAATAAAAAATAAAAAAATAAAAAATAAATAAATAAACAAATAAATAAATAAATAAATAAATATATATATATCCGAACATGAAGTACGACTTCTAGGGATGAAGAGCAATGTACTAAGCATAATACAACATTTAGATTGAATTTATATGTCATGTCTATTAGGTAATGGTTAGCTGATTTAATAGCCTCATTTATGTACCTGACAAACAGCCTTGACTTCTATCTCCCTTTTTGTACTGAGCTAAACAAATTGCCAGTTACCGGGCTCAAAATCATGGCCTGGATCATGAAGAGCTAGCAGATTATTGCTGAGATAATAGGCAGGGGCACTACGTGACGTGACGCTAGTTGATAAAGTCTTTAGCTCTTGGTGCACTCGAACT
This sequence comes from Cristatella mucedo, assembly GCA_009760855.2. Taxonomy (NCBI): domain Eukaryota; kingdom Metazoa; phylum Bryozoa; class Phylactolaemata; family Cristatellidae; genus Cristatella; species Cristatella mucedo. The sequence continues at coordinate 1,615,533 of WPIO01000038.1, read as the reverse complement.
GATGGCACGACGTGAAAGGATGTGAGATTGGTAAGATGCAATGCTGCAAGACCCGAGTCAGAGGTGTGTGGTGTGAGTATCTAGTATTTCAGACAGGCCATGGCATGTCAACAGTTGAAAATGGTAAGACACTTTAGTCAATGGCTAGGATTCGCGCTCAAGCAATTAATCTTTCTTTTCTAACATGGGTTAGGTGCTACTGCCCTGAGCAGAACCGGCAGGGGCATAAAGAGCAGGGGCATAAAGAGCACGGACGCTGAGGAATAATTACGCCCATAACTAAGTCGTCTTTTAGTTTAAAATAGAGCAATGAAGATTGTGAGGCTGGAGCCGTAGCCAGATGAAGTCGTAATGACGATGAATAGAATGGATGTGTACAACAGTCTAAGAAAATTAATTCTTTTTTCTTGGCAATTTGCATGTGCTATGCTAATTCAAAGAGCCAAATGTGATGCCACTAAAATGCGTCACCATTTAGTAGCCAAGATAAGCAACGGTACTTGTATCTGGGGAGCAGGTTAACCTTAGCAGTCCCTCCAATCCAGTTCTGGGTAAGGAGTTGTTGCGAAAATGAACAGACACAGAACTGCCACCTAGTTACTCACTTTCACAGCACAGCCAGCTTACATAGACTTGTACTTTGGATATTTAGTTTAGCAAGCTGGCAGATAAAAGCAGCTTGATTCAGCTCTTTGCTAGCTGCTGCACAATTTACTAGCTACACTACGATAAGATTGTCAGCCTGACTACACTGAGAAGACGATGGGTTCACAAAGAGTAACAAACAGCAGCTACCAGCTGCTGCAGCTTTACTGGAGTATCTCAATTGCCGTCATTCTCTATGTCACACATAGCTCAATCTGCCGACCCTCAAATAATAATATATAAGCTCTAAGAGATGCCACCACACAACCATACAATCAGTAGCAGCAACATTAGTGGTTTTATGGGGGGGGGCAGCAGGAGGAGAAGTAGTGGCAGCAGAAATAAGAACAGCAGCAAAGCAACAGCGACTTGAGACTGTTAGTAGACAGCAGCAACAGAAGCTGCATTCGAGCGATACAGTCGCAGCAGAAGCAACAGAAGCAGAAGCAGCAGAGGCAGCAGCAGCAGAAGCAGCAGCTGGAGTGCTCGTAGCCGTGGTAGCTGCAGAGAGCAGCAGCAGCAGCAGCCAGCTCAGTCCGAGCTATTGGCTAGCTGCCAGTAAACCGCACAATCGATTAATAAGCTGTTGCCACACTGGCGCCACGACAGCTCAATACGGCTGGCTAACTCACCTCGAGTGTTCAAACTTAATAGTAGTGCTGGCAGCAGAAGAATCAATAACAGCAGCAGCTGCTTGTGTTCGGCCATCGTTGTTCAACTGTCTGCGACTGCCGAGCTCGAACCGGTAGCTAGTTACAGATCTGCGATCTTCGATGCTTCGGATTGCAGGCTCAAACTAAATTGGCTTCGGACGAGCCTTCTGGGTTACTAAATACTAGTTGGCAATGGCCTGGCATGAGATTCTCAAATAATCGACCCCTGGCCTCACCGGCCATTGGCTCTATATTTGACAGGCAGCCTATTGGCCAGAGTTGAAGGTAGGTTACACAGGTGACATAAATCCTGGGGCTGGCTCTACTAGACCCTGCACGTCGGCCAGCACCACACATGAACGTATCCTGCTGAGTCTGCAGGACACGTTCATGTGCGGTGCTGGCCGACCATTAAGAAGCCAGCCTGGCCAGCCAGAGCTTACTCATGCTCTCACCTCATGCTTAATCACTTAAAGCTTAACCACCCGAGTTCGTTCGGTTGCTACCAGCATTGATGTAAAGAAACAGCTGCTCTTGGCTGATAAATAAATAATAAATAAATCCTAGCTGATTAAACAGCCTCTTTTTGTATAGCGACAGAAGAGCCTTTACGGCTATCACCACCGCTTGCAGTGGCGATAAAGAATCACCCACCACAGGAATCGAACCCACGACCTCGGGCTGAGGTCGTGAAAGCAACTGCCTTACCTAGTGTGCCATCACGGCTCACCAAGGAGATCTTGGGAGGCAAGGCTCATGCCTTTTGGAGCTACTCAGAATGTCTAACCTTGTAGCTGACTAGCAAGCGATCGGCCAGAGGACAGTATACGGGTGTATAGGGAAATATCAAGGCATTACCATCTCAAGTGGCACTAAGCAATGGCTCCTGCTGCCAGGAAGCTGTGAGGGCCAGGGCAAGCATGGCTGACGCCATGCAGAGTAGCTGGCCTCACCACAGGCTCCCTCACTGGCAGAAGATATGGAGTGTACTTGAAATGGGGTTCAGGCGACCTAGGCATCTGTTTGTCGGCCCGAGAAGATGGAATGTGCTTGAAATGGGGTTCACGTGACCTAGGCATCTGCTTGTCGGCCCGAGGTGGCTGCTGCACTGAGACTGGCAGCTGCCAACTGCTGTCGAAGGAAGTCTGAAAGCAGTTGACCCCTGTGGTCGACGAACCAGGAACTGTAACCTCAGCTGGGTGACTCGGTAGAGAAACACCGGTGGGAATGGGAATGCAGTCGGACAAGAACTAGCTGCTGACGAGATGCTCGAGGTGTATTGCAAAACCTGGCAAGCCAGTGTGACACTGGCTCCCTGGCTGCTTGGCAGATGGAAAACTTGCAGTTTACCATCTAGCCTGTATGCTTTGGTGAGGGCTCCGAGCCTGGTTTGAAGTTACCTGTATGGTAGCCTCTGAGCCCCTGCTCAGATCTGCAGATACAGATACAGAGAGGAGCTCAAGCCGTGCAGCTAGGTTTGCGGATGTTTGTCGGTCGTCACTCGCCATGTCAGGCAACTAAGATCTCAGCAGAATGAACTTGTTAAACTTTAAGATCACCCCATCTTAAGCAAACAAGCACAATCAGACCTGCGGTCAGTTTGGGTGCACTGCTACAAATAATCTGCCTCCCCATCGCATTGCACAACTTCTCTTGGTTTCTAGGCAAGTTCGGCCACTTACCAAGTTTATTCTGACACTGTGCATACCACCCATAACTGTGCATGTTGTCATTGAGGAAGCTACCACTAGCCACTAGATCATGTTTCCCTTGCAGATAAAATAAAGTGCCCAGAAAGAGATTGCTTTATCGGAGGATGCTATGTAAACTGCAATAATAATAATAGTATCAAATCTACCAGCCATTGGAGTAAACAGTGCTCAAAGTAGTTAGGCGAGCCAGCCATGTCGAGCAAATGCTCAGCTCTCGGACTGAGTTTGCATGGCTTTCGAGCTTCTAGTCTCCTGATTGCTGATCGAAGTGTCGCTCCGAATCCACAGAAGCCTAGTTTCTTTGTCAGAGGGCACGATGCTGTTGAAGAGCCTGCTAGAGTAAGTAGTGTGCCATCGCCAGCTGGGTAGGAGTAGCCCTGCAAGTTTCAGTTGCTTTTAAAGCTAGTATTAAAAATTTACTGATCTAGATCCCTGCATTGTTAGCTACATTTTGCTTTCCTTTTTGAGACGCCGATGCTGCAAGAACTACTACATGTGCAAGCCGATTGTCGTTAGCATGCACCAGTCACCTGGCCATGACTTGAGGCTAGCTTGGACTCTCTCTTGCAGTGACCTATATCCGAACGGCTTTGTGTGTGGTCAGCAGTGGCTCCACTGGGCTGCCAAAAGGTGCCTAAAATGCAGTTACATGCCTGCAGAGACAGGAGTTGCAATCAGCAATGCGGTCGTCAGAGCTAGGCATTTTTGCCAGAGCTATTCTTAGAAAAAACGACTCACCACGTAGCTTTAATTTAGTGTTACATTAAGCCTCAGGCAGCTTCGATTTTTCTAGAAGTCTCAGGTGTTTAGCCATTTAATGCCTCCTGGGCTCATGAATTGGCCTTAGGAAGCAGCATTATTTACAAGTCCGAAATGGCACTTATCGACATCTTAATTGTTCAGTGCTCTCGGGATTCCAGTGGAGTTTGTCAAGCCGCGAATAGACACGGCTGTGTGTTAACTGATTTTGTTGATGCTGCCTGAGACCAGGTCAGAATTTGACCAGCTGTGCAGGTTGTTGGCGATAACAATAGTACTTGCAGGATATAACTTATGGCCTTGGGCAGTTTTTGTCCGCTGCAGCATTAGTAGTCTTGACAATAAACTAAGACCTAGTCGTAAAAGATGTTTGTGTTGCGTTCGAAGCATCAGCTCATCCCATAGAAAAGCATTTGTAGTGCCAAAAGCTAGATAACCATACAAGTTCTTTTCAAAGAGAATTGTGAAAATGTGTACAGGCTATTAATTGAAGCACTGAATAATGAATCTGCAAACTGCTACAGTAGTGGCATGTTTCACATTTATGTGCACTTGTTAAAGAATGATGATATAGTGTACAGCGTTCGAATATCTCGACTATTGTTGTGCTATTTTCAATTAACTAGATGTATACCTTAATGGAGCTCTTGAGATACACCGATTGGCTGAGCTGAGCGTTGTGAAACTTGAGGTTTCACAAGACCACCCTCTTAGAATCAGCTGCTTATCCTTCATAGGTCATGTATGGTATTGTATGTCGCTGAAGTCAGTGACGAAAGTTAAGTGGAAGAGCATGCCGATCTGAGTTCGGATCCTAAGATGTGAGCACCCAGTAGTGCAGAGCAGCACCTCAGACCTACGCAGTACCTAGCAGTACCTACAGGATCTACAGCCGAGTTACCCACAGCAGAGCGACGAGAAAAGCTCAGCTCGGCTCATGGTTGACAGCCCGGAGGTAAAGAGCCAGCAATGCACAGCCAAACTGTGCACAATCCCCTACTGCCCACTGCAAGGGAGCCAGTTGATTGCAGCCACAGTCATCTGTCTGTCATGAATCATCAGACGTTTCATTTTCCTGTTAAAGCAGGTTCTAGCAAGCATGCACAGGTAGCATGTGAACCACTTCACACAGAAAGCAATGACCTGCAGCTGGGATGAAGAAGCCTTTGACAAACCGACGAGCAACCTGTAATTAGCAATTAACTTCTTCCGGTAGAAACCTTGCAAAACCGATATATGGGAGTGAAACTGCTATGTGAAGCAGACTTTAATTGTGCCTTTACTAGTGACTTGCCTTTAGATCTGGTAGTCAGAGGAACGAGGAAAGGTCGGACAATACAACAGCTGCATAGAGCCTTTCAAGCAGCTGCCAGTCCGGCCTCGGCACTATGTGTTGCATTGTCCTCAATGTACCTCTTTTAACAAGGCCACAACAAGCTCTAGCCTGATCTGGAATGCACTAACAACCCTCTTCAAACAGTATTAGGCTCCATCTTGCCCTGAGGAGAGCCATGTAGTCAGATCATAGGCCATGCTTGGCTCCTACACCCTGATCCGACTTTGATGTGGCTTAACCCACACTTTTCATGTGGCTTGGCCCACAGCTTTGATGTGGCTTGGCCAGGTTTGAATGTATCCAGCTGCTTCACAGAAGGGAGACCTAAGGGAGCTGACTATGGGATCTGTGGAAACAACGAGAGAACGGTTGTGAGCCATTTCTCTCTTCGAGCCCAAATTCACAGCTGTTCATGGATATTTGGTGTTTCCATACCGTCTCTGGTGTTTCAGCCTGAACGCCTGCACGTGCTTCAGTCCGAACGCTCCAATGGATGTCTTAACGCTTATAGTTTAAGGCTGCTGGGTCTCTGCACCAGCAGCTGCCTTAGCTATGCCGGTGGCTAGTAACCTGCATTTTAGTTATAATCGTCAGCAGCTGTTATCGTTTCATCATCGTAGATCAAATGCATTCCTTGACATAAATAATGATGCTAAGATTCTTTAATTAAGCATTACCAAAAGAAAAGCACCCGGAGCCGCTGAATGCTGCAGCTGTGATTCTCGAATTATGCATCAACAAAAGAAAAGCACCTGGAGCCGCTGAATGCTGATGCTGAGATTCTCGAATTATGCATTAACAAAAGAAAGCCGCAGAAGCCATTACCGCAATAATGATAATAATAACAATAATAATGCACTTGATAAAGTGCCCTCAGAAAACTCAATCTCTCTCAAGGCGCTTTATATTTGCTGCAAAGGGAAATGCAATTGAATGGTGAGTAATATCATGCTTGATAAACAAACAAAATAATAACATGGTTAGGGGTGACATGCACAGGGTCGGCTTGCAAATATGGTTAGTGGCGGCATGCACAGTGTCAGCATGCACAAGCACATCAAGGACGAATCACAGGAACCCACTAAATGATGTCCTAAATAGGTGTTTTTAAGTTCTCTTTAAATATGGTCAGGTCAGGGGATGTGCTGACGCAGGTCGGGAGGGAGTTCCAGGCTTTAGGAGCATACGAACTAAATGCACGGTCTCCAAAGGATTTGAGGTTTGTACGAGGTATTTTTAGACTGTTGGATTCCGAAAAGCAGGTGGTACGATGCTTGGCCCGATGGGGGAGTATATCTGAGAGATAGGCTGGAGCCAAAGAGTGAAAGGACCTAAAAGTGGGCGACAAAACCTTGAAGTCAATCCATTGCTAGACTGGTAGCCAGTGCAGGTCGGCAAGAAGCGGTGTAATGGGTCAACTGCAATGCTCTCAACATACGAGCCTAGCTGCAGAGATTTGCACCAGCTGCAATGGCCTGATCGCACATGCTGGTAGGCCAGTAAGCAGTGGCCAGTAAGCAGTAAGCCATGGCCGGAAACGCCGGCTCAGATGCCACTCGTTGGGCTGGAACTGCCAGCTGAGTACCTGCTCGTTTGGTATTCCTAGCATAGTCTCGAACTGCTCAGAGCATACTCCCAGACATACTTCACGGTCAATCTCTTTAACTTAGTGTCAGCAGGCCTGTTATAACTCCATCGGCCCCACTTAACGCTTGCCTTTGGATTCCTAGCTCAGTGTGCAATAAACCTCTGGTAATAAGCCACATTATTTCCAAAAATTGTCGTGACCTGCTCGCCCTAACTGAAACTTGGCTAAAATCGATAAACTCTCTGACAATTAAAGAAGCCACCCCAACTGGTTTCTCAATCTTTCACACCCCTAGATCAATTGAAACTGGAGGTGGAATTGCTGATATCGTGCATTAAAAATTCACCTTGAAGCCATTTGCTGTAGTCTCGAACCAGTCCTTTGAATTTATTGTCTTGGTCTCACCCGAAAACAAGCTACCGATAGCGGCAGTAGCCCATCGCCCACTAGTTACCAAATGCTCCTTTATCTCAGATTTCTCAGATCTCATCTCGATTCTGTGTGCAAGAAATAGATCCTTCCTCGTTATGGGTCATTTCAAAGTTCACTTTGATAACTTATCTGACGCCTTCCCCACTGAATTTCATACATTGACTGACTCATTGTCTCTTCTGGTTCATGTATAAGGCCCTATTCCCATGAAGGGTCACACACTCGACTAGATTTTCTCAAACAGCTGCACTAGGTCATCACCAATTATTACCAAATCCTGCTAATCTGACCATCTGCAGATCTCATTCAATGTACAGTGTGTGCCCGCCTCCTCCTCCTCTTCTAAAATCACATGTGAGTCGCGAAACCTCCAGACCTTTGACATCGATGCTGTCAGTGAGAGAATATCTGCTTGGCATCTGCTGCCCAGTCCCTCTCCGATTTGTCATCATTAGTAGATAGCTAGAACATCTCACTAGCTGACACGCTCGACAAGTTTGAACCTTGACTAAACACACTGTGTGCCATCGCCCAGACGACCTATGGTTTACCACAGATGTTAAACTAGCTAGGGCTACTATATGCCAACTTGAAAAGCATAGACAAGGTCAGGAATGACTGTCCTTCGATAGGCATACCAGGACTACTGTAGTTGGTACCAAGCGATCCTAGCAAAGGCCAGCTCTAGCTTCTATAAAAACATTGTTAAATCGCAGATGCACAATCCAAAAAGGCTGATGTCGACAATCAACCATCTCCTCAACCCCTCCCACATTAGCTCCTTACCTGATGATCTTCGTGATGATCTGGCCGATTGCTTCACTAAATTATTTGTGCAGAAGATCAACAAAATCAGTGATTCCATCCCTGTGATGACAATCTCTCACCTATAAAGCTGTCCCCCGATTCCTGGCTGCACCTCAATGTCTACATTTAAGAAGGTCACGTCGTGAAGTTCGAATCGCAATCAAAGAACACAACCAGCCCTTTGGACCCTATTTCCACTGTCCTGCTAATATGTTGCATTGATCTGCTGCATTGATCTGCCATGCATAATTAGCATCATTAATATGTCAGCAGCCTCAGGTCATGTCCCAGCGCCTTTTGCACGAGATGTAGTCGGGCCACTTCTCAAAAAACGACACGAGACTAAGTGAACTTGAGCAACTACCGCCCAGTCCCCCTTCTACCATTCCTATCACGGACACAGGAACAGCTCGTGGGAGACCAGATGAACTGATATATTGAAACTTCTATTCTTGCTAGTAAGTTCCAGTCTGGCTTAAGAGCTAATCACTCCGTAGAATCAGCATTGCTTAGGGTGTACAACGACCTACTTAGAAATGCAGACATGGGTGGAATATGAATGCTTGCTTCGCTCGGTCTTTTGGTAGCTTTTGATACTATCGATCACCAAGTCCTTCTAAAGTATATCTCATCTCGCCTGTGTATCACTGGCACTGCTCTGCAATGGTTCAGGTCCTATCTCAACTGGAGACTCCAGAGTATTGCTGTGAATGGACAAAGATCATCTGAGGTACCTCTGAAAATATGTGGTATCTCAGGGCTCCGTGCTAGGTCCGGCTCTCTTCACGGTTTATACTCTACCTCTTGCTGATGTGAATGCCAAGCACAATCCATGCTTTCACTTCTATGCATATGACTCAGTTGTGCCTTTGCTTTGATCCCTCCCAGCCTTCGGTGCACCTCGAATTGTCTCAAATCTCTTGCTGCATGATTTGACGACATTCACAAATTGGGTGGCAGCACATTTTCTTAAATTAAACGATGATAAAACTAACCTATAAGTTATACGCAAACCCAGTGTGATTTAGAAATTGGAAAGGCTGATGCTCAAAATTGGCACTGCCAGCATATCTCCTGTTGAATCGGCTCAAAATCTAGGTGTCATATTCCAAAGTAACCTCTCGTTAGACGGCTACATCAGCATTACAATCAAGTCTGCCTACTTTCAGATACATAACATCTCTAAAATTTTAGCTCGTTTAGATTAGAATACCACGTCAAAGTTGGTCCAGGCATTCGTGACATCCGACTTGACTTCTGTAACTCACTGCTTGTTGGCCTACCGGCCTGAGTAATCCGGCAATTAAAGCTAGTGAAAAACTCCCTAGCTAGGCTTGTCTGTCGTGAGCATTGCAGTTGCCACATCACGCCACTTTTTGCCGACCTGCACTGGCAACCAGTAAAGCAATGGATCGACTCTAAGGTTTTGTCGCTCACTTTTAGGTCACTTCATTCTTTGGCTCCAGCCTATCTCTCAGCTCAGATCTACTCTCCCACCAAGCCAAGCATCGTACCACCTGCTTTTCGGAAACCAGCAGTTTACCAATAACTCGTACAGACCTCAAATCCTTTGGAGACCGTGCATGTAGTTTGTATGCGTCCAAAGCCTGGAACTCTCTCCCGACTTGCATCGCAACATCCCCTGACTTGACCACATTAAAAAAGAACTTAAAAACACACCTATTTAGGACAGCATTTAGTGAGTCCCCGTGATTCTCTGTTGGCTACCGAATGTGTACCGAAAGCCGCTTAGGCTGTGAGTGGGCTATACAAAACTCGCCTGCGTAACACCCACATGGTCCTTATGACTTTGTGGACTTACTGATGGAGATACATTATATTCGTCCTTCATGTTCTTATGCCTGTTGACACCGTGCCTGCTGCCACTAACCATACTTGAATGCTGACCCTGTGCATGTCACCCCTAACCATATTATTTATGCTGATATTACTCACCATTCAAGCGCATTTCCCTTTGCAGCAAATGTAAAGCACCTCGATTGAGATGGAGTTCTCCAAGGGGTCTTTATCAAGTGCAATAATAATAATATTATTATTATTTTTATTACCGTCAAATAATTTACTGTGCAGCATGTTTGAAGAAAGGTGAAAGCAGTGCGAATACCATCAGCTCAGGGAAACCATGTGAAAAAGCTGGAGGCGAATATATAATGTTTTTAATACAATAATTTACAGTAAGTAGTTGTAGGATTCAGGGACGATTTCTTCTTCCATTTTGAGACCCGTATTAGCAAAGAAAAGATATGCTTTTCTCACGCTAGACGTACGTACGGCTTATTCATCTCGTTCCCCTTAAGCAAAAGAAGTTAAAGGTTAGCTAATTCAGCATACTCATTCCTACTGGTAGCAGAAGACCCTTATCACCACCACTTGCATAGGCCATAAAGCATCCCACCTGTGTGAATTAAAACCACGACTGGGCCGAGGTATTAAAGCACCTTAGCTCTAGGCTAAAAATCATTGGCATATATTGATCTCATAGAATCTGAGTGGCAAAGTGACAGGTACCAGTGATCGTCTTATTCGCATGTATGTACTTATTGGCAGAGATGTAGCTGTAAATCAACTTATGGACTGATGCATGGTAAAATTGCATGATATGATAATTACGTGTGCTGCATCGACAGCTACATTGAGTTAGTGTTCGATTATGATTAATTCTTATATTAAGGTTGCTATTAGAAACATTTTGATGGATAAGAACAAATTAAACAACGAGAGTTTGACCTACAGATCTCCTGACAGGAGATAGCCTTTGAGAACACAGTTTGGTATTCCTCTCTCAGTATCTTGTAACACATTACAGACTCACGATAAACTATTAAAGTCAATTAAGCTAAAAACTAAAGCTAGGCTTGTCTGTCGTGAGCGTCGCAGTTGCCACATTACTCCACTTCTCGCCGACCTGCACTGGCTACCAGTCAAGCAACGGATTGACTTCAAGGTTTTGTCGCTCACTTTTAGGTCCCTTAATTCTATGGCTCCAGCCTATCTGTCAGATATACTACCCCACCAGGCTAAGCATCGTACCACCTGCTTTTCGGAATCCAACAGTCTACAAATACCTCTTACAAACCTTAAATCCTTTGGAGACCGTGCATTTAGTTCATATGCTCCTAAAGCCTGGAACTCCCTCCCGACCTGCGTCAGAACATCCCCTGACCTGACCACATTTAAAAGGAACCTAAAAACACACCTATTTAGGACTGCATTTATTGGGTCCCTGTGATTCGTCCTTGATGTGCTTATGTGTGCTGACACTGTGCATTCTGCTACTAACCACATTTGCATGCTGACCCTGTGCATGTCACCCCTAACCATATTATTCATTTCGTTTATTTTTTTCAAGCATGATTTTACTTACCATTCAATGGCATTTCACTTTACAGCAAATGTAAAGCACCTAGAGAAAGATTAAGTTCTCTGAGGGCGCTTTATCAAGTGAATTATTATTATCATTATTATTATTAATTAATTTTAAAGGATTCACTCAGAGTGCAAAAAACTAAAACTCAGTCGTTACAATGTTAAACATACTTAATGGTCTTACTTGTGCATCGGCAGCAGAGCTTGTAAGGCTATATTACTACTACTACTACTACTACTACTACTACTAATACTATAAGAAATTCATTCGTTGCTGGTGCTTCTTGAATGTTAACTAACCTTAATGAGTCATAGTAAAATAACTCATCAATTGCATATCACTCCTGAAAGAATTGGTCATCATCTTCCACGTGACAGGTGTCTAGCATTATTTTCTCACTTTAATTAGTAGAGATAGCACCCACTTAGAACCCAATCTATTTATAGGCACTTTACATTTTCTACAAAGGAAGCATGATCTAATGGTTAGTGGTATCATGCTCAATACAACATAGCATAACATGGTTAGAGGTGACATGCAAAGGGCCAGCATGCAAATACTGTTAGTGGCAGCAGCTAGCATAGTATTAGCACTCATAAGCACACAAAGAACAAATCACAAGGACCCACTAAGTGCTGTGACAAACAAACGTCTTTATGGCTATTTTTAAATGTATTTAAGTCAGGGATGTCATCGAGCCAGTCAGAAGTGAGTTCAAGGCTGTGGGAGCCTACATGCTAAAGGCAGGGTTTCCGAATAATTTGAGGTTTGTATGAGATATAGGTAAATGATAGGAACCAGAAAAACAAGCAGCACTTTCCTTAGCCTGGTGGGGAGGTAGATCTGATAGGCTGAAGCCGGATGAAGAAGAGACCTAAAGGTGAGTAGCAGATTGTACCTGGCAATCACATCGGCAAGAAGGAGGGTATAAACCGCGAAAAGAACCAGACCAAGCTTAGAACCCTGAGGTACTCCATACTTCAGCAGTTCCTCAGATGATATTTTTCTATTCACAACAATACTCTGGAGTATTCCACTGAGATATGACCTGAACTATTGCAATGCAGTACCTGATGGCGAGATGAGAGGCGTTCGAGAAGAACTTTGTGATCGATGGTATCAAAAGCAGCCGAAAGATCAAGCAAACCAAGCAGAGATACTATACCTATGGCTGCATTCCTAATTAGGTCGCTATACACCCGAAGTAATACTGACTATGTCGAGTGATTAGCTCTAAAAAAATACCAAGCAGAGATATTATACCTATGGCTGCATTCCTAATTAGGTCTCTATACACCCGAAGTAATACTGACTATGTCGAGTGATTAGCTCTAAAAAAAATACTTGATTTACTAGCAATGTTTGAAGTTTAACTGTATTTATGCTGGGCACGACCCGAGACTAATGTCATTTTTATGCTGTTATTTAGCCTTGGCTGCTACAGATCTATGCATTTTAGAAGCAAGACAGTGAGAATAGGGTCTAGAGAACTAGTTCTCTTCTTTGATTGGGTTATGAACTTCAGTACGACGTCACTTATGACCTCATTGAATGTAGACGTTAAGGTGATGCATAAAATTGAAGGACATGATTCGAGGGTTACGCTGCCACCCTATGGATGGACTTCCTGATCTTGCATACCTTATTGAAAAAAAATTTCGGAGAAGTAAGTAGCAGGATTTTCAAAAGGATAACTAGGTTATCATCACAGATATCAGTGGGTAATGAAGGATTGCCAACTGTTGGAATCGAACCAACGACCCGAGTCGTTAAGTTGCTGAACTAAGATCAGCCAAATTATGACTGCCGATGTAGTTACTGTGGCTTTTTAATTGTTATATACAATTATTGGAAATCGACTATGTCTCAATCCATAAGTTGGCGCCACTGAAACGCCGGCTCCCACGTGTTGGTCGGTCGGTCGCGCTCAAAGCTTCAAGCCCGGAGGAGGCAGGAAGCCCGGAGGAGGTAGGAAGCCCGGAAGCAGGAAGCCCGGAAGCCCGGAGGAGGCAGGAGCTGCATCGAAGGCCTCATACAATAGTTGCTGTACGCCAGGGACGAAGTTTGATACCCCTACACCTCTACGGCTGTCAGGTAGACTTGCCTCTGCTAATGATGTGGACTTGGAACACTAGCACGTATACAATATATAACAATAAAAATACAGCATATAACATAAAAACACACACTCACACGCATATATATATATATATATATATATATATATATATATATGCGTGTGTGTGTGTGTGTTTTTATGTTATATGATGTATTTTTATTGTTATATATTGTATACGTGCTCACTGAAAACGTGTTACAGAGAGAAGAAACTGCAGCCATGCATGCAATGTGACTTTTATGTCGGAAGAGACTGAGCGGTGCTGGCGACCGTCAGCAACCGACTTCTGTGTGTGTCGGTGTCATCGTTCCTGACCATATCAGCGGGCGTTATTCCTCGAAACATATACTTCCGAGTTGGCTGGATTAACGAGCGTACCACTCATCACAATTTAGAGTTCGTACGAAGAATCGAATAGTGGAGTAAGTGTTTATTATGGCGCAGAGCTATTCACATATTCAGCGAAATGCAGAATTACGAAGTAATAAACTTGTGCAATTTCTTAGTCAACGCTCATTTCACAGAGATTTTGTTCATGCATTAGTGGAATATATGCTACATATAGACACATTTAGACTTACTGGCCTTGATCCATTTGTGAACCAATGTGATATGAAAACTTTATTACCTGATGCAAAATGTTATATATTAGTTAAGAGTCGCGGCTGTGCAGCAGTTTCCTTAGAGTAAAGCCCTGACATATACAAAGCAAAGCTTAAGTGAGCTACTGGTGGTGGTAGGGCTGACTTTACTTCTACTAATCTAGAAGATGTCGAGGGAGACAAGGTGAGTCATGCTGCACAGCTGCAGATAGTGATTAAACTCGGTTTTTATTTAAATTAGGAAAACCCGCAATCAGGCTTTAGAAGCCAGATTCTATTGGAGTGAAATTCCATGCTGTTAACTTAATCTTTTTCCAGACTAGGTTCTTAACCCTGATCGTTCATACCGTATGCAGTTGTTTCCCAAAGGTCGCTGTAGGAATAAGTCTGATTGACTCCTACCCCAGTGAAATGTCACAAAGATATTTCTCTTTTACTTTAAAACGTTGCCCATCCGGTTGCTGAGCGACGGTATTAACTAATTACCGTAGTTTGCCGTGGTGCCTAGCCCATTACCACTAAGCTCTTGCCCCATTGTCTCAGCTAGGTATTCAACAGTCGAGTTACACTCACTCTGGGTCTTTTGTTTAGCTCCTGCTTTCTCTCTCTCTCTCTCTCTCTCTCTCTCTCCGGCTTCGCTTCGACGCAGTCGCACACGTTTCTCTGAAAGTGAGGGAAGAGGGCGGGCTGTTCGCCAGCGATGGACGAGACAACGCTCAGAGGATTCCGTGGACGCCGCCGAATACAGTAGTATCGTGCCCGAGCCTGCCTCGCATTGATTAATAGAGCTTATTGATTAAATGGAGGCTTATTGATTAACGGAGCCTATCGATTTCTTTATTAATTAAATGTCAGCCAGCATCTAAAAGGAGAGCTGGTAAAGAGGCGTCGCTTTCTAACTCATCTTCGCTGGCTCCATATCTAGCGTGAAATGCGCACCCAGATATTTATGTCTTTCTTCACAAGTCACTTCACTCTCGCTTAGACCAGCCTTCGCATTCGACTTCATTTCCCCTACGAGGTACTACAGCTGCACCCAATGGTTCGCATCTATTGTCGTCTCTCGTCTCTCGTAATCAATTGACCTTTTATAATGACTAGAGCTTTAGATTTTATGCACCGAAAGTCATAAACTTTGTTCCGGTTTCAATAAATAGCTAAGATATATATGATACTATTTAGCTTTTTCCGAGCCCTTACCCCCTGAGGTTTTTCTTTTCCTTTTCACGTTTAGAAGGCAAAATGGTAGCATTTGAGATGCGTGCTGCCTTCAATCCGTGTCTACCAAAAATCAGCAACTCACTGATGGCTCGTGTCACCGCCCGCATTGACTTAGTGCCGTTTAGATTTAAGCTACAGACGTTGCAGTTCGGTTCAGCATTCTTTTCATAGTTGTCAATTTGATTTTCCCTGCTTAGCATTCTATGCATAGTTGCCAATTTGATTTTCTCTTACCGTGCTGTGCGTGGTTACTCACGCATTCTTTTAGTTTATATTAATAATCAGCTGGTAGACTAACTGGGTGCACTGAGTGCTTTGTTTTAGCTTTCACATACTTTTCTAAGCCTGATCATAGCAAACCAAGCCCGTCTGGACATACATGTACAATAAATTGGTTGAAAGTAACTCTTTATTATTGCTTCGCTGCAGCGAGTTAAAAGCACAAGGTGAGAAGTTTTAATGCCTGAAGATACCACAGGAAAGACCCAGCCACTATTACGACAGGGTCAGTTAAAAAATTATGATTAATTTCTGATTAGGATATTTAGTACAAAATCTATAAAAAAAAGTGCTGCATGTTAAATTTGAGATTACAGTCGCCACTAGTCACTTCTGGCTTCGACATTTGTGGCTTAACTCTACCGCGTTTTTTTCAAATATATTCATTAAAAATAATCAAGAGAGTGAAAATGATAAATAATTCACTCGATTTTCTGAGTTCATTACTAAACCACGTCTTACAATTAAAATTACTGCACGCTTGGCTGTAGGCCTATATATTCGAGCACCGCACATCAATCCTTCGACGTGAGGCGCAGCAGCTTGACGGCTCCTTTGGTATGGGTAAGAACGTTTTCTTTGCTGAACAATTCAGCTCTTTATCTTCATCGCTTTATCATCGTAGGAACTGTGCGTGTAATTAAATTTGCAATAACAAAACATGCTATTTGTAACGTCTAATATGTCTTACTTTCTGTTATTTCATCTAATTAATTGGGTAATACTAGTGTTAGTCCCTCAAGGGTCTGTACTTGGTCCCTTGCTGTTCTCCATTTATAAGCAACCTCTGGGAAAAGTGATTAGGGCCCATGGAATAGGATATCACTTCTATGCTGACGATACTCAGCTGTATTTGTCATTTAAACCGTCGGAATCTGCTGCAGCAACTGAGAAACTGAATGCTTGCCTTGCCGATATTCGATCCTGGATGTCGGAAAACTTCCTGAAATTAAATGACGATAAAACCGAACTGCTTCTCATAGGACACCCTAAGCGTGTGGCTGGATTAAAAGGCGTTGCAGTTCTAATAGGTGATGCTATTGTGCGACCTTCACCACGTGCTCGTAATCTAGGTGTCGTGTTCGACAGCTGCCTCAATTTCAAAAGCTTCATCCAGAAGACTGCCTCTACAGCTAGCCATCACATCCGATCCCTATCCAAGATTAGAAGCTGTCTCCCACAGTGGCTTGTAAAAAATTTAACTAGCTCTTTAGTTCTGTCTCGGCTTGATTATTGTAATTCCCTTTTGGCTGGGCTATCAAAGAAAGCTATTATGCCACTACAGCGGACTATGAATATGGCTTCAAGGCTGGTCTTCAAGTCCCAGCGGTTTGAGCACGTGTCACCTTTGCTGGAAGAGCTAGGATGGTTGCCGGTTGAGCAAAGGATACAGAGCAAAGTTCTTATGCTGACCCACAAGGCCCGCCACGGCTTGGCTCCTTCATACCTAGCTGAGCTGCTGCATCAGTTTCAGCCTGTTCGCGCCCTCAGGTCCTGTGTGGACAATACATTAGCTGTCCCATTCCTTCGCTTAAAGACAGTTGGCAACAGAAGCTTTAGCTCTGCAGGTCCTAGACTGTGGAACTCGCTTCCACAATTCTTACGCAACGACATTTACTCTCCAACTGCCGACTAAGCCACATCTTTTTCAGCGGTCCTGAACTGCTACTTCTATGCTACTCACTACCTCAACTGCTCTCTTAACTCTGCTATGCTTCCCACTTTCTCTTTGTTGCGTGAGACGAAGTCTGTTGGCTACCGAATGCGTACCGAAAACCGCTTAGGCTGTGAGTGTGCTATACAAAACTCTCCTGCGTAACACCCACATGGTCTTTATGACTTTGTGGAGTTACTGACGGAGATACATTACATTAACTAAAGAGTGGGTGTTTTTTGCATTTACCCAGGGCTCTAATAATTTTTAAAACCGTTTTAGACGGTTTTGAATAGGTTTCCTAGGCTCCAAGTATGCAGATATTAAATACAGAACTCTACTTCTCAGAAAACCAATTATTGTGGTAGATTCTGGAAATGATTAACCGTGATAAACGATCTACCCCTGTATATATGCTGAACTAAATCACCAAAGATGCATCCTATAAGGACACATGAGGGAATTTGTCTGTGTCCAAATCTTTTTGTCCTCAACCAGTGACAGCATAATTTCCACTTGAAGACATAAATGTACCTACAAGGCTATTTGAAGGTATTTCCCGCCTTACAAAAGGCTAATCTCTTAGGCATACACTTATGTCGTTGCAGTGAGTCATCAGCATGAATTTTACTCGCTTTTACGGCGTCACATCGTAGTTATTACTCCTTATCGGCAGCTGGGGTTTTATCAATGAAGTGCAATAAAGCTGTCAAAATATCCTCAACAGTGGAACAAGTTTTCCTTTATGTTATGGAACTACTGCTTTTTAGAAACGTGGTGTTCTTCAGTGTGCGAGATTTTTCGTAATCGTGAGAGATATTTTCAAGAAAATACTTTGTCTCGTGTTGACAAAATAATTTGTCCGATAATGGAATTTTTTTAGGGTGCCTGTCGAAAGACAAATACGTTAGAAATTGGATCGCAATGCCTGACGACTTCTTTATAAAAGAAAATATGATTGTGCAAATTACGTCTAACCTGGATGTAAACCGGAAGCAACTTGTCTAAAAATAAAAATAATCAATCTCTGCATCGTGTTCAACTTGTATTCCAAATTCTTGAACCTCGGCAGACCAATGTAAATTCATTAAGCTTGTTGGGGTGCACTCTGGTGATTTGTATACGGGTTAATCTTTGATGTAGATTCTTGTCTTGCAAAACTCATAACTCGGCTACTACTTCAAGTGTCGGAGTGGAATTTGAAATGAATGCTCAGATCTGTTTGTTTTACATGACTCAAGACAATTTTCTCATTTAGGCTGTATAGGGCTCATAGCGTCTGAGATTGCGTCTATTGACCTTGTAGCCTCTGGATGTCGTCTAGGTTGCTGATCCAAAATGGGAGAAGGGGCTGAGCTGGAATAAAGCGTTCGCGTGACGCTGGTTGTATCGTCATGCAACCATTTAGCCGTCACCAGAGTATTTAAAGCATCCGGGTATTTCAAAATCAAATGCTAGTAGCTTCAGTTGAGAATGAACATCAAGATCACCCTTTTCAGCACGTTCATCTTCACATTCCTCATCTTCAATATACCCGAAGTAGACTTCTTGCAAGCGAATGCAGAGAAAACACACAGAGATCAAGGAGAAAGATTCATAACCCTGATGATGGAACAAAAAACCGGAATGGAACCGCTTGTTCCTGTGGAACCACGCATGACAGACGAAGCTCAATAAAAAACGGCGCGAATGACGCTTTGCATTGATCAAGAGACACAAGAAAGCATAGCAATGGTAGAAAGACTGATAATTGTACCGCAGCTGAATAGGACCGATGATTAAGGTCGACAGTTATCATTACCATGTCGGACATTCTGCCTAAGCCATGCCTATTATACTTATAATAAAAAGGCGTCCCTTGGCTACCGACGTTTGCTGTTTCCACTACGATCCGATGCACGACTATCTGAAATTTCCTTTAAATATATCTTAAAGCAATTAAGAAACCACCTCTCGGCAATTATCCCCTGCCAACAACCACAAAGTGATGACTCTAAGGCACAGCCAGCAAAACGAGCCGACAGGGTTGAATAGCAATCATCATTTCCTTACCGAGACAAGAGAGGTACTAAAAAACCACAGCTAATTCTCTGACGTCGTGCATTGCTGCAGTTTCAATTATACTAATGACCATATATCATCTTTTCAAGCTACATCAAGAGTTAAGTGGTAACCATAACTCGGCTTCAAACTCAAAGTGAGAAAACTGCACACTTAATAATAACAAAAATAATACTAACACAATTAGTAAAGCGCCCTCACAGAACTCAGCCTCGTTCTAGGCGCTTAGCGTTTGCTGCAAAGGATGAACGATCGAATGGCTAAGGTAGCATGCTCACTAAACAGCAAGAACAACATGGTTAGGGGTGACGTGCACAGGATCAGCATGCAATTGTAGTTAGTGGCAGCATGGACAGTGCCAGCATGCATAGCCAGCACACATACAGGTCGAATCATAAGCACCCAGTAAATGCTGAGATAAATAGGTGCGTTTCTATTTTCTTTTTAGATGTGGTCAAGTCAAGGGATGTCGTAGCGCAAGTTGAGAATGACTTCCAGGCTTTGTGAGCATACGAACTAAATGCATGGTCTCCGTAGGATTTGAGGTTTGAATGAGGTATAGGTAAACAGTTGAATTCCAAAAATTGGGTAGTACGACTCTTAGCCTGATGGGGGACACTTTCCGTAGATACTTTGCTCAATGCGGGCTGGTTTGACATCTTGATTTATCTTATTTGATTTTCTCAACCCAAGAATGAAAAAAAATTGTTATGTTTGTCCATCATTAAATCATCAAAGCACATATAAAAGAAAGTCTGCCATGAAAACAAAATCTACAAAAGCCAGTCGAAGCGGCTAAACTCAAGACCCAATCTCTCACCGGTCAAACCATAGATTAAGTTATCCCTGTTTCAACAAATTAACAAGAGCCAGTCAAACCAGGCTCAAATCACAACACAATTATTCAAGCACGATCAATGAAGGGATTCCGTAATCTTATGAAGACAAAGATGTATAAGCCACTGGAAGTCGGTGAGCCGCAATGTCTCACTAGATAAGACAGCTAATTTTCACGACCTTGGCCCCGAGGTTGTGGGTTCGAATCTTGTGGCTGGCGATCCTTTATCGCAACTGCAAGCGGTGGTGATAGCCATCAAGTCTGTTCTGTCGCTATAATAATTATATTAATAATGCACTTGATAAAGCGCCCTCAGAGAACTCAATCTCTTTCTAGGCACTTTGCATTATCTGCAAAGGGAATTGCAATTGAATGGTAAGCGAAATAATGCTTGAAAAACAAACAAAATGAATGATATGGTTAGGGGTGACATGCACAGGGTCGGCATGCAAATTTGGTTGGTGGCAGCATGCACAGTGTCAGCACGCATAGGCACATCAAGGACGTATCACGGGAACCCAATAAATGCTGTCCTAAATAGGTGTAGTTTTAAGTTCCTTTTAAATGTGGTCAGGTCAGGGGATGTTCTGACGCAGTTCGGGAGGAAGTTTCAGGCTTTGGGAGCATATGAACTAAATGCACGGTCTCCAAAGGATTTAAGGTTTGTACGAGGTATTTGTAGACTTTTTGATTCCGAAAAGCCGATAGTACGATGCTTTGCCTGATGGCATAGTATATTTGAGAGATAGGCTGGAGCCATAGAATAAAGGGACCTAAAAGTGAGCGACAAAACCTTGAAGTCAATCCGTTGCTTGACTGTTATTCAGTGCAGGTTGGCAAGAAGTGGAGTAATGTGGCAACTGCGACGCTCACAGCAGACAAGCCTAGCTGCAGAGTTGTGCACCAGCTGCAATCGCTTGATCGCACATGCTAGTAGGCCAGTAAGCAGTGAGTTGCAGAAGTCGAGATGGGATGTCAAGAATGCATGGACCAACTGGGACGCGGTATTCTTATCTAAACAAGCCCGTATTTTAGCAATGTTATGAAGCTGAAAATAGGCAGATTTGATTGTGGAGCTGGTATGGTCGTCTAACAAGAGGTCGCTTTGGAATATGACACCTAGATTTTGAGCCGATTCAACAGGAGATATTCTGGCAGAGCCAATTTTGAGAGTCGGCCTTTCAAAACACAAAGAGGCTGTTAAATCACTTAGTATTTGTTTTTTTAACTGGGCTCAAAGTCAATCACACCATTCCAAACCAGCAAAGTAAGAAACCCACATATAGCAATCGAACGGGCTCATACAATCTGTAATGTATCTCCGTCAGTAACTCCACAAAGTCATAAAGACCATGTGGTGTTACGCAGGAGAGTTTTGTATAGCCCACTCACAGCCTAAGCGGCTTTCGGTACGCATTCGGTAGCCAACAGACTTCGTCTCACGCAACAAAGAGAAAGTGCGAAGCATAGCAGAGTTAGGAGAGCAGTTGAGGTAGTTAGTAGCATAGAAGTAGCAGTTCAGGACCGCTGAAAAAGATGTGCCATAGTCGGTAGTTTGAGAGTAGATGTCGTCATGTAAGAATTGTGGAAGCGAGTTCCACAGTCCAGGACCTGCAGAGCTAAAGCTTCTGTCGCAACTGTCTTTAAGCGGAGGAATGGGACAGCTAATTTATTGTCTCATAAAACCAGCAGGCATATAGCGTAGATACTCAAATCAATACCATCATAAATCATCATCCATCAACACCATAGTCTCCACCATCATCACCACCATTGAAATCGCCTATACGCATACATACTAAATCCGAGGGTTGGCAAGCAAGTTGCTCAAATCCGTAATGCTATAAAGCTATTCAAAAAAAAAAATTGCATATTAAGAACCTCCATTTTTTTGTTGTGGCCAGACATGTAGTGAGGACAGAAAGTCACATCTCAAAATTGCTGCAAGAAAGACAATTCTTCCTCCTTCATATCGCTGGTAAATCCAAAGCCATGCTGTTTAGCTCAACTCGGTACCTTCGCTTTGGAGCCCCCTAAAAAATATATGACAGCGAGCAGTAACTAAAACTAACCGTCAAATGAATATTCAGCTCCCTTGTTCTGTGTCGGCCACATTATTGCAATTGCGTCTTTGCTGGAGGGGCTACCGAAAAATCCACTAGGCCACTACAACTGATAATGAATATGCTGCAAGGCTGGATGAAAATCACTGATGTTTGAAGACGTGTCTGTTCTGCAGAAGGATCTTGAATGACTGCTAGTTTATCAACGGATACCGAGTAAAGCTCTCTTTTTGACCCAGAAGTCCCGTCACCGCTTGGATACTTTATACCTAGCTGAACTGCTGCACCAGTTTGAGCCTCCTCGTTACCCCAGGTCCTCTGTCGACTATAAATAAGCTGCTTCATCATCCGCCCTAATACCGTTAGGGCCAGAAGCTCTTGCCCCCAAGTCCTAGACTGTGGAACCCACTGCCACAAGTATCAGAAAACGACATCTACTCTCCTACTGCAGAATGTGGCGCATTCTATTCAGCCATTCTGGGCATTTACTACCGCGATTTTCCCGTGCTACTCACCACTTCAAGTGCTCTCGCGACTCAGCTATGCTTCTCACTTACTCTTCGGTGCTTTCAATCATGTTTTTTTTCTACCGAATGCTTGCCGAAAGCCACTTGGGGTTTGAATATAAGGGCTGTAAAATATCTCGTGCAACTTCATTAAGTATTTGTAGCTTTGTAAATTTACAGACGGAGATACCCGATACATTACATACGTCCAAAGACTCCGTAACTCTAAATACCGATACCAGCAGTCCATGGGACTGATATTGGTGACAATGAACCCAGCTCTCCAGAATCTGAAAGCATGGAACGAGCTCTGGTTTGTGAGCATGTCCAACTCAGACTCGACCCAATTCTGAGAATTGAAAAACAGAAACAGAAAAAATTGAGCTGTTTGATTGGGTCTTTTTTTATTATTTTTTTTATTACAGAGTAGCTTGAAAACTGCCAATGGATCCAAAGTCAGATGTATGCGAGCGCTTCTGCTGGGCCAGCAACGAATCAACAGCTTTGATTAATCAAGGTGGCACGACTCTATCGTCGTTCCAAAAAATTGTTCTTATATCCCTTAGTTTTTGCACTAGGTTACCTCCAGAGCAACCATCGCTTAAGAGAATCGTAATAAACACATTTTTAGGACAGCATTTAGTGGGTCCCTGTCATTCGTTCTTCATGTGCTTATGCGTGCTAACACTGTGCATGCTGCCACTAACCACATTTGCATGCTGACCCTGGGCATGTCACCCCCGAAGCATGATGAATTCATGTTGTTTTATCAAGCATGATATTACTCACCATTTAATTGCATTTCCCTTTGCAGCAAATGCAAAGCGCCTAGAAATTTATTGAGGAAGATGTTGAGTTCTCTGAGGGCGCTTTATCAAGTGCATTATCATAATTCTAATTCTAATCTATCCTACAACTACCTAATTATTCTGGCTTTGTACTGCCAGCAATTTTCTGAACTGGTTCCTAGACCGTGTGCCACAGTCGCAGACGCACTCTCGCTCACACGCAAACACACATGGAAATGAAATTGCTCAAATGAAATAAGAGACATCGGCAAAAAACTAAGTTAGATCGAGCGCGTCTTGAAGAATTCCTGTGCGGCCGCTGCAGGCAACGTTGCTTGCATGCATAGCACTTACGCTAGTGAACAGGCAACCCACTCATTCGGACTCATCGACCATCCTTTAACAAAGTCACCCATTTGGGTGCGGCCGTCTTTCGTTTCGATCTATGCAGGGCCATCTTCAATATCTTGCATCCGCAGGCTATCAGCCATTGCCATACCGCCATATTGACAAGCACCTAAATCATTGTAATCATCAGTGCTACTCACGTCTTCACCATCACTAGAACTGTATCTAAATCTTTTCCTGGTGAACTGCTAGTTCAAGTGAAAAAACCGGGCCCACGGTAGTTCCACAAGCCACTAGCAAGCACGAGTTATGGTTTCGTCTGCTGTGAGGATCGATAGGGGAAAGTCGCACACATTTTCCGCTTAAACCTCAAGGCCTACAAACAATATACTCGGTGATTTCTTGAGCTCCGTCATTCTGAGCACTTGTGCGTGTGCGTGCTCGTTCCTGTATGCTTGTGTCGGAGGTGTGCTTTTGTGTGTGTGTATATCACTCTGCATAGCTACAGCGCATTACAAAATGGTCTGCAGGCCGGAAATCAAGTCAAGTATTAACCGAAGCTTCATTCATGCCGGCACTACACCGGCCTACCAAATGAAAGCCTAATACAGGAGCATAGTTCTCGAGAAGCAAAGTATGTCCAATGTATGTCCAAATCTAACACTTTCTAGCGTCTATACAGAGGATATAACCTTTTTTTTTGCTTCTCAACGATGAACTCCGGTCATTTGAATATGAACAGTTTAGCCATTGAAGGCAGCATAGTGCACGTACTCACAAGAGGGAAGGAAAAGTTCTCGTCACAGCATCTGAGAACTTTAGACTGATTACGCAGAAGCTCCAGACTTAAGGTAACGTATTTGAAGAGCAGCTGGGCGGTACAATAGTTGATAAACCTGGCTTTTTGAAATCACGTCTATTACAACTTATTGATGTCAAGCCAGACCACCGTTAGGTCGACCGTGTGTAAGTTATACCCATCTGCATGAATCTGTCGTAGTCAAGAAGTTGACAAGGTCGGGTTGGTGATCGACCAAAGCAGAGGTAACAGGTGCAGCTCGGCTACTAATTCTAATTGAAAAAAAAGAGAACTAACTATGTGATACTTGTTAATAGTGTGTATTTTGCCACTAACTATTTGAGCATGTTTCTGTTAAAGTATATGTAAAGTGCTTAGAAAGTGACTAAGTTCTGTGAGGGCACTATATCGGCGCATTATTATATTTATAGCCGACTTCGCTTATGAGAATGCACTCGGGCTGGCATGTAAGGATTCTAATATGCCGAGTATTACCACGTGTATGGAGTGAGACTTATATCGAATAAAAATCTGTCACACAGAACTGCTATTCGTATAAGCGGAGTATTCCTATATCCGATATTCTTATGCGGGGAGTCGACTGTATAATCATCATTAGACAAGAATTCTGGAAGCTAACCAGGATTCACTGAGAACAGGAAAGTTGTCATTCACCAACCTTGGTAATAATAATATTAATAGTACATTTGCATAGCAGTCTCAGAGAACTGAATCACTTTCTGAGATTTTAAAGATGCTGAATAGAAAGCATTTGATTGGTGGTAACATCCGCAAGCAGTAGGAACAGTGAGCAGCAACATGTGAATGGAAGATAAATCACAAAGATCCGCCAAATCCTGTAATAGACAGGTGCGTTGTAAGCTTTTTAAATGTCGTTAAGTCAGGGGACGCTGTGACGTATGTCCGTTGTGAGTTCCAAGCTGTGGGAGATTAGTAACTAAAGACACGGTCTCAAATGGTTTTGAGGTTCGTATGAGGTGTGGCTAAACGATTCGTGTCAGAATTGTGGGTCGATGACAAAACCAAAATACTATTCATGGGTAAACCAAGTGTGATTCGGAAATCGGAAAGACTAACGGTCAAAATTGGCATTTCCAGCATATCTCCTGTTGAATATGCACGAAATCAAGGTGCCTTGTTCCAAAGTGACATTTCATTAGACGACCATATCGGCTCCACTTTCTTTACTTTCAGAAGGCGTGATGTAGTTTGCCAAAGAAGCAATAAGAGAAGTAGTTTTAACAATAATCGGTCGCAAGTCAATCAATAAATAGATAAATACGAATTTCGCAGTCAAATTTGCTTCGTGCGTGCACGTTAAAGTTACCGAACGTTTAGCCAATGGCTACATGGTAGCGCTAGATCCATGCATGCTAACGTTCACCGACGAAGCTTCTTGATCCAGCCACGACGAAAGGTACCTCAATTCAGGCATGGATAAATACAAATTTTGCCGGAAAATGCTTTGCTGATGGATATTCTGGCTCGCTGACTGTGTGCTTCCACTCTCACATCAGTTATGGAAAGTCGGGTATGCTTAACTTCCATTTGCATGTGGTGGCGTATCAAAATTTGCTCGAAACTTTGACAGTGTTTTTGTCATAGTGCACTTTATGGTTGAGCAGGCTCATGGTCCCTTGGGTGAGCAGAAGCAAGGAGCAGGAGCAAGTTAACCTAAAGTGTCCTACGCATCTTCTCAACCATCCTTTAATCCTTTTTATTGAACAGCCCAACTAATATTTTCCTAGGCTATAAATCTCACTAATCCTCCAGGCCCTACCCGAACGGTTCGCTTTATGAGTTAGTTTCAGCCTCAAGCAGTCCACCGTAAGCTAAAACGAATAAATAAATATCCTCCTCCACAATGACAAAGTTTTGTACCATAATACATATATTTCCGGGAAAAAAATTACAAAACTAGCCACATATCATGAGAGCCAAAGTAATTATTATTTAGTCTCTCTTACGTCTTTCTTGCCGACGTCACTCTGGCAAATGAAGGCTCATTAGTTACACGATTACAGCAGTCCTTGAGATATCCTGGCAGCATGCTCGGATCAGTATGCAGAGTTACGTATTCCTCAAAATATTTTCCCTATTTGCATTTGAAATGACCTTCTGGATGCTGCTTATCGGGTTACGGTCTCTCCGCTTCTTCTCCTAGATCTAGCAGCATTCGATGTCATAACCCAAGACATCCATGCGGCTCTCCACGTGGACACGCCTTGGTTTTACTGGTGCAATGCATAACAGGGTAAGGTCTTACCTCGTTTAAACATATCAAAGAACGGATATAAATTACTCTCGGTCATTTGTGGAGCCTTTACAGTTTTTGGCTACCTGAAGATTTGGACGTAGCCCTCATATCTTTGTACTATATAAACTCTCACCCAGAGCTGTTGTCATGAGGAAGTATGAGGAACTCTCAGGCTTCGGTCTCAGCTCCCTGCTTTTTATTCTCAATGCTATACCTTTCAACGAGGCCAGCAAACTGAAAATCTCGTGGACTACTTGTTTTGGACTGATATATGTCAGTCCTACTTATCCTAATATAATAATAATATAATTGATTTATATAGCGCCCCAGGAGAACTTAATCTCTATTCAGGCGCTTCACATATGCCTTGGGGCTCGAGCCCACGACCTCAGTCAGACCTTGGTCGGGGCAAACACCTTAACCGCTAGACCAAACCAGCTCGGCACCTACGATCCTACGATCCTACGATCGTCAAGGCTGTGCTCCAAGTTCTTCTGTACTTAATCACGCTGGTCTAAGAATGATAGTTGTGTATTTTCTTACTCATCTGAGCATCATACCATGCATGCGACAAAGCCATTGTAAATTGATCTATTCCAGCGAACAGTAAAGTATTGTAAGAGATACATATTTATCAAATAATGCCATAGAAACTATATTAAAATATTTTAGCTGGTATTTCGTGACACAGACGTAGATAACGTCATGGCAAAGTATTAGATTTGCATTGCTAGATATTATTATTGTACTGCTACACCGTCTTAAATCTGCACTGCTGAACAGTGACACCTCTGCATTACTAGACAGTCTTAGTATTTCCTAGGTGGACCGTGTAAGAACTAAATTGCTAGAACAAGCTAGCTAAATCTGCACTGTTAAATCCTTAGAACTACATTGAGATGTACTTTAAAACGGTTCGCATGGTTTCAAGCTTCCTGGATTTTACCTTTCAAAATGCACTCTAATGCACTAATCATTTGGCAGGGTGAAGTCGTCAGGCTAAGCTTACTGGTCAGTGATCGATGGCTACTTGAAAAGTGCTTTGCAGTATACCGTCCAAAAGAGGTCAAATGTGTCATTCCTTACAGAGAAATGAATATTCAGAAATATTCTATGAAAATATTTCGTATATCTATTGTATGATATTTCATTTTACATCGCAGGAAATTTTAAGTGCCGTGAAATTGTGTTACTTAAATTACTTCCGGTCCTAACTCTTACGTATCTCTTATACCAGTGATTTTGCGCTTTTGCCCAAATAAACACCCAGTGAACTTTTGCCCAAATAAACACCCAGTGAACAATTCACGTTTTTGTGCGATCATGTCGCACGTGTATGCGACAGCGATGGGCTGAAATGATGGTAACAAAAGCGACGATATAACGCTTGCATAGCTTCCATAAAGAGCCGATTCATATCTGATGACTTACAAGTCACTGCAAGAAGAAGCAGTAGCCAATAAAAATACTGCTAGATTCTGTCTACGATGGTAGATTGATAGCAAGCATAACTGTTTTCACTCTGCAGGCGTTGCACGACTGCAACGTTCTCCAACCTAACTGCTTAATTATCTGAGCACATTACTGTCTTTCATTCTAGAAAATTTGAGTGGCTGACTTTCCTAAAAATGCCGATAGTCATAAGCTCGTGCTGAGCTTAAATTGAAATGTCGGCAAGAAGAGTTGATTAATAAATGCCTTGGTCAAAATAAAATTTAGAGGATACTTTAGTAACAAAACCAGAACGTGAACAATAAATAAACAAAAGTTTCAGAGATTTGTTCTTGCCACGACTGAAAATAAAGAATTGCTTCCACTGGCTTTCTTATTCACGCCCTGCATGAAAAATGAAGGCACGCAAGGAGGAAATTTAGGATGTGGTTGTGCATCAATTGTTCGCTAAATTTGGTATGTCTTGATGACGTCTTGCTCCAATACCCATCTAGTCTGCATAGCTTGCCACAAAACTGCCTTGGTTGACTGTTAATTTTAAGCATGAAGTTAGTATATCGCCACGGTCGTTAAAAGAAATGAAGTGATTTTAATTGGTTGAAAGTGTGATACATTTCGAGGTGGTCGCATAATTCAATTAAAAAACGGTAGTTCGGTAGTGAACACTTTTGCATTTCGTTCTTGTTAGCTACTTTTCATTTATTATCAATCTGATTGGGCCTAGTTGCCAAGAGACTGTAACGGTTGACTCTAAAGGCCAAGTTGCAGGCCTATAATTCGCTTGCTTTGATGCATTTCCACAGGGAAGTTTACATTTATTTTAAGAAAAAACCTTTAGAATGATCTCAAGTAACTCCACCGATGATTACAGGATAGTCTTAAGTGATTACAATTTTGGCCTTTGAGTTAAGATAATTAGCTGTTTGCGTTACTAGACGCCACCAAACTGTCCATTGAAGAGGTTAAAGCTGCTCTAGTCATGCACCTACATGGTCTACTAGTTGTCCACCATTTTATATTTTTTTCACAATGCTATGTTATGCAACGAGTCCAAGCTGTTACATTACTCAGCATGTAAGCGTGTTATGCACCGAGTGTTACCGGCTGGACTTCTCCTTCACGACAGAAGGAATTCCCCTAATCGGTATCCAAAATCAAGGGCAGTCAGCCAAGCGTTTGGCAGGCAGCTCCAGATATTGAGGCACTTAGGTCGGATTTTTCTTGCGACGTCGTTTCTCCAGGGCAACGTACATTTGCGGTCATAATTTGAGAGGTTGCTCTTTTGAGTTGACTCTTTCATAATCTGTTTTTGCTTTGCGACGTGAATAATTACGTTGCGAGAACTCGCGTTTATAACTTTGAGCTAGCATGACGATGCTGCACTGTTAGGTAAGCCAAGATGGCACACCGGATCGAGCTACTTAGGCAAAACACTGATTCTGTGTGCGGCGCAGGCGTACGCCTACTGAGCTTGACGATTGCTGCTTTCGGCTTGTATTTTCTAGCTATTTTTGCATGCGACTCAGGGTCGAGTCGTCATTCATTAACGAATTGTATAACTAATCACTATTGGCGACAGAATCACGCGGCGAGCATATGCAACTTCAAGCTCTAGTTTTACTCGCTGTGTGTGTAGTAACCTCAGGCCTTCTCATAGTCCACCCTAATTAGGAACGAGGGCAGGGTGCTCACATCAAGGCAATAAAGCTCGCGGTTTATCCAAGCAGCCTACGTGGAGCGCGATGGTAGAGATCAGGTCCTCTTTTGGCCTTGTAGATAAGATCGCTTCTCTATATTATTTATCCAGAAGATAGATAAGATCAGGGAGTCCGTTCCTGTGATGGCAGCATCCCACTAGAATGCAGTCCCAAGATTCCTCGCAGTACCTTAGTGTCTACATTCAAGAAGGTCACTAGGGATCTCGTCCTGAAGTTCGCTTGCCAATCAAAGAACACAACAAGTCCTTTGGACCCTATTCGCACTATTCTGCTCCGATGTTGCATTGATCTGCTTCTCCCGGGTAAAAATACCATCATGATTATGTCATTAGCCTCAGGTCATGTCACTGTAACTTTCGTAAAAGCTGCTGTCAGGTCACTATTCAAGAAAGTGACAGCAGACCAAGAGAACTTGAGTAATTAGCGACCGGTCTCCCTTCTACCATTCCTATCAATTACACTAGAATGAGTAGTGGCTGACGAGCTGAACTCATGTATTGAAACTTCAAACCTTGCTATTAAGTTCGAGTCTGGATTTACAGCTGATCACTCCTCGGAGTCAGGATTGCTTCGGGTGTACAATGACATACTTAGGAATGCAAGCATGGTTAGATAATCTCTGCTTGTTTTGCTCGATATTTCGACAGCTTTTGATACTATCAACCACCTAGTTCTTCTTGAGTGTCTCTCATCTCGCCTGGGCCCTGCAATGGTTCAGGCCCTATCTCAGTGGGAGACTCCAGAGAATGAACATAGAATGGACATAGATCATCCGAGGCACCTCTAAAATATGTGGTACCTGAGGGCTCCGTGCTTGGTACGGTTATTTTCACGGTTTATAATCCCCCTCTTGCCAAAGTGATTGCCAAGCAAAATCTAGGCATTCACTTCTATGTGGAAGGCACTCAGTTGTACCTTTGCTTTGATCCCTCCCAGCCTTCGGGGCATCTCGAATTCTCTCAACCCCCTTGCTGCATATATTGATGACATCTGCACATGGATGGCAGCAAACAGTCTTAAGTTAAATGATTGTAAAACTAACTTACTAGTTATGGAAAAATCGAGTGTGATTCAGAAATTGGAAAGGTTAACGCTCAAAATTGGCTCTGTTAGTACATCTCCTATTGAATCTGCATGAACCCTAGGTGCCATGCTCCAAAGTGACCTTTCCTGTGACGACCACGTCAGCTCCACGATGAAGTCTGCCTACTCTCAGCTACATGAGATTGCTAAAATTCCTTGTTTAAATAGGGATACTAAATCTTAGTTGGTCAACGCATTTGTGACATCCCGTCTTGACGTCTGCAACTCAATGCTTGCTTGCCTACATGCAATCAGGCGCTCACAGCTGGTGCAAAACTCCTCAGCTAGGCTTGTCTGTCGTGAGCGTCGCAGCTTCTACATCACAGCACTGCTCGCTGACTTGCACTGGCTCTTAGTCAAGCAATGGATTGACGTCAAGGTTTGGCATCTCACTTTTAGGTCCCTTTATTCTTCGGCTCCAGCCTACCTGTCAGATCTACTCTCACACCAGGCCAAGCTTCGTACCACCCTCTTTTTGGTAACTGACTACCTACCTATGCCTTGTTCAAACCTCAAATCTTTTAGAGACAATGCATTTAGTTCGTATTTTTTATCCGAAAGCTGGAAACACACACCCGACTTGCGTCACGATATTCTCTGATCGGACAACATTTAAAATTAAACTTAAACGCATTTATTTATGTCAGCATTTGGTGGGTCCCTGCGATTCATCATTTATGTGCTTATGCATGCCGACAGTGTGCATGCTGCCACTAACCATACTTGCATGCTGACCCTGTGCATGTCACCCCTAACCATATTATTCATATTATTTATCAAGCATAAAACCGCTCACCATTCCATCCCGTTTCTTTTGCAGCTAACGTAAAGCACTTAGATATAGATTGAGTTATCCGAGGGCGCTGTATCAAATGCAACATTAGTATTACTATGAATAATTTGTATTGTATGCATAAGAAGGCTGCATCAGCAGTAGTAAGTGTAGTGTAGAAAATAATGACTATGCTAAGAATTTTCAAGAACCGTGAATCTTAGTTTGGCTTACATAGCGTCATGAAAATGCTTGTGAGCGTACGCTGTCAAGCGCTCCTTAAGTTGATCAACAGTGAGATATCGACTAGAAAGCAAGCATTGCCACCGGATGGACGAATCTACCATTGCCCAAGCGCGATGAAGTCATAATCGGTCAAGTAGTAAAGGTATTTGACGACGGCTGAGTTCAAAGCGGTTGCTGCAGCATCCGGGCTCGTCCACCAGTACGCTTATAGTGGCGGTGGAGTATGGTTTGCACAGGCGAACTATGACGCCGGGGGCCGTCTCTGAAAAACCACTTGATATGCTAGCGGTGTGTGAATGAGTCCAGTTTTACCCTCGGCCCGAAAGACGCATCCGTCCGGAAATGACAGATTGAAATTCTGCAGGACGCTGGTGAAGAAGAGAAACAGCTCGGCTCTGGCCAGGCTCTCGCCCGGGCACGCACGGCGTCCTGCAACGGATAGAAGACCGTTTTCTATTCTGATAGTCGCTTGGCACCGCACGACATCTGGCGAATCTTGCAAATACTGGCTGCGACCAGGCAGTTTGAAGATTCTCTCTCTGCTAGTTCATTTGCAGCGCTCTTCTCGATGATTGGCTGCTCCAGACAACACGGTTTCCGGCGGCACGCGAATCGGCTTGCAAGACTGTTAGCTCGTTGCAATGCTAGCCTAGTCTGCCTATGCTGCATCGGCAAAACCGTGCGTCGGCTATGTTTGTGCCTCGTCGGACTTCAGCGAAAGGTAACTACGTTCAGACGCAAGCCGGTGCGATCTACGGCGGCCAAAAATTATGGGGGAAAGACTAAGGAGTGCATGCTATTGAGCAGCTCATACTGGGCCCGAAAGTGACATATACCCCGAGTCGAAAGTGCGCCCTTCGCAAATTAATTTGTAGCACAGGAAGTGTATTGCGGCGATACGGTGTGGCTGAAAGAGGGCTAACCGTCGCGACGTAGCATTACGACGCATTCACTCAAAGCGGACAATGAATGTAATTAAAACGAGCACGACCGTTTATAAAGAAACGCGAATGTGAGCAATTATTTTCGAGCGTCACCCGTTCATTGTACGCGGGGCACCGCATTGCCGGCTCTCAAAGCGAATGGTGACCATCGGGCGGAGATTGATATTGAAGCGAGAAGATCCGCCTGCGTGTAAGCGTAATTTGATGGCCGCGGAGCCCGAGCCGGATATCCGTGTCGCGATCCGTTGGCCCTAAAGCCCTGGGCTGCGACCCAATAGGAAAATGTTAAACGTCCTCGACAAAGCACCGGCGTAATGCTTCGACACTGCAAAGCTTCGAAATAGATTAATAATAAAGTATCGGGGCCGCGTCCGGAGAGCAAGGCCGCGTGACTCACGGAAGTGCCGGAACTAGAAAAACTGCTAATAATGGCAAGACGTGTTTATAGCGCCAACATAAGTTATCCTCTTGCCTGAATAGTGCAACGGGCAGCTAAACCTTGACCTTGGCCAGCACTAGCCAGTAGAGCCGCCGCAGTCTGTTTTGGATGGGACGCTGCAGCTGCCAGAAAACCGTTCGCTCTACCCGAGGATGCTTAAGCCGTCTGGGTTGCTACGAAACGCTCGCTGAAAGCAGCGCCACTCACCAATGCTAAAAGGAATGAACTTCTTGGGCTTCTCGTAGGTTCCGCTCGAGCTCAAAAACCGCTGAGGATTGAACTCGGTCGCTTTCGTGTACGTGCTTTCGTCCAAGTGAACGTCGGACAGAGAGGCCTGAAGCAGCGTACCTTTTGGCACGGTGTAGCCGCCGACATTTATGTCTGCATCGGCAACGTGATAGATGGAGTTGACCGCCGTGTTGCCAAGGCGTAGCACTTCCGTCAGGGCGGCTTCCGTGAAAGGCATGTTGGCTCTATCGTTTAGGGACGGCGGTCTGGAGCCTGCGGGCGAACAGCGACGACGACACTGAGCGGCCGCGGCTGCCGATAAATGCTTACTCGTGCATCAGCGGCTTTCGGAAACAAGTTAACGCCTGTTCGCGCCCTCAGGTCCTGTGTGGACAATAAATTAGCTGTCCCATTCCTCCGCTTAAAGACAGTTGGCGACAGAAGCTTTAGCTCTGCAGGTGCTAGACTGTGGAACTCGCTTCCACAATTCTTGCGCATCGACATCTACTCTCTAACTGCCGACTATGGCACATCTTTTTCAGCGGTCCTGAACTGCTACTTCCATGCTACTCACTACCTCAACTGCTCTCCTAACTCTGCTATGCTTCCCACTTTCTCTTTGTTGCGTGAGACGAAGTCTGTTGGCTACCGAATGCGTACCGAAAGCCGCTTAGGCTGTGAGTTTGCTATACAAAACTCTCCTGCGTAACACCCACATGGTCTTTATGACTTTGTGGAGTTACTGACGGAGATACATTACATTACATAACCCAGTCGACGAAAATACAAAGAGGCCGCGCGATCAAAGACGTAACTCGGTTTGCACCGCCGCTTGCCGTCACTCACCGACGCATCTGTCGATCTCATCCTGAACGTGTTGCTGGATATCCGGGTGCAAGACCATGAACAACCAGGCCCACAGCAGCGTGTTTGCAGTCGTGTCCGTGCCAGCTAGGAACAGCTGCACCACCGAAGCCACGCAGTTGGCATCTTCAATTGCATAGCAGATGCAAGTCAATTGAATCGCGCTTATTTCTGCACCGACAGTTTGCAATTTAAAAGTTTTCTCATCGATAGCTCGCTTTGTCGTTACGATGTGATTGCTGGCCGAGTAAGACACATCGCCGAAAAGCAAAGCGGAACTGATGCGGCTCGTCCAAGCCCTAAATGTACAAATCATTACGAAATGTGTGCAGTGGCTATCGAGCCAGGTCACAACTTGGCGAAATCACGGTGCTCATAGCTGTGCTAGTCCTAGCTGACGGGCAACGAAAGGTGGTGAACCACTGACCCTTGGATACGGTCAGTGACTCGTCAGTTCACAACCAACTCATTCAAATACGCGACTGGTAGCAGAAAACCGCCGCCGCGAAATAAAGAGCTCCAGCACCTCACGCTAAAAAGAAGGCATAGAGCAGTGACACAGTGTTACAGTATTCCAAACCAGAAATTGCCTATAGCTACACTCGCATGGCTTAAAGAGGCTGCAACTGAAATCCACTCGATTGCCCCAACCGTCGGTCCACTTAATGGACTCGGATTCTCGCATAGCGGGCTCCTAGCCGTTATCTAGACTCTTTAAAGCGAGAAAGTAAGTCATGCCGCGATGTGGTGCATTTGCTTGACGTGGCAAGATGGCGAACCTCCATTAAGCAGCAAAATGGCACAGCTCTGTCCTCCGCGATGGCGCTACCATGACTCAGCGAAGTATGCGATGAGCTGCAAGTAATTAATGCGCCGCGAATAATGAATATCAGTCACCATCTGTCCGAATCAGCACTCCGCTTTTTACTATACGCATCTACAGACATACATAATGACTCCCAAGGACATCTATATATGTGCACATTCAGGTAAATACTGAACGTGACGTACCTGTCTACTGGCGCGTGAGGGTTGGCTGGTTGGGGTTTAGGGGTTGAGAGCCGTGGCCCATATAAATTTTCTCCGGCGGCGAAGATGCATAAGCCCCCCTATACGGCAGTTGAGCAACGGCACGTATTTCAGCAGGCGGAAGGGCGTCGAACGTGTGCTCTGAGCCATTGCTAGTAAATCTCAGGATGGCCGTCCATAGGTGATCCATGGCCAGAGAAGGCGTGGGCTCGGCAGCACAAGTAGATGAAGAGACAAGAGGATAGCGCCTTCGCAGGCCGAATGACTGGTTCTAGTACTTATAAGCTGGCCGTGATTAGGGTCATGTAACCGGTGCTGCAGCTGGCCAGCCCTAGCTGGTTGATAGCCAAAGACGCCGCATTTAAGGAGAGAGCAGGATATCGGACCACAGCTCACGGACTGAGGGAGAAATTATGGCGTCGTCAAGTGGGGCACCTCGGACTGTGCACTTTGGCACCGTCGCGGATGCACGTACTACTGGTTACAGCCCGGTTTCGATTCTACTAGCCCGGTTTCAAAAGGGTATGAAACTTCCGGTGGAATAATAGTAATAATACAACTGCATAGCGCCCTCTGATAACTTTATTCCTTTTTAGGCACTTTATATTTGCTGAAAATGAACCATGATCGAACTGTTAGTGGTAGCTTGCTTGATGATAACAAGCATAATATGGTTAGAGGTAACATACATCCATTTATACGCAACCTCTGGGAAAAGTGATTAAGGCCCATGGAATAGGATATCACTTCTATGCTGACGATACTCAGCTGTATTTGTCATTTAAACCGTCGGAATCTGCTGCAGCAACTGAGAAACTGAATGCTTGCCTTGCCGATATTCGATCCTGGATGTCGGAAAACTTCCTGAAATTAAATGATGATAAAACCGAACTGCTTCTCATCGGACACCCTAAGCGTGTGGCTGGATTAAAAGGCTTTGCTGTTCTAATAGGTGATGCTATTGTGCGACCTTCACCACGTGCTCGTAATCTAGGTGTCGTGTTCGACAGCTGCCTCAATTTCAAAAGCTTCATCCAGAAGACTGCCTCTACAGCTAGCCATCACATCCGATCCCTATCCAAGATTAGAAGCTGTCTCCCACAGTGGCTTGTAAAAAATTTAACTAGCTCTTTAGCTTTGTCTCGGCTTGATTATTGTAATTCCTTTTTGGCTGGGCTACCAAAGAAAGCTATTATGCCACTACAGCGGACTATGAATATGGCTGCAAGGCTGGTCTTCAAGTCCCAGCGGTTTGAGCACGTGTCTCCTTTGCTGAAAGAGCTAGAATGGTTGCCGGTTGAGCAAAGGATACAGAGCAAAGTTCTTACGCTGACCCACAAGGCCCGCCACGGCTTGGCTCCTTCATACCTAGCTGAACTGCTGCATCAGTTTCAGCCTGTTCGCGCCCTCAGGTCATGTGCGGACAATAAATTAGCTGTCCCATTCCTCCACTTAAAAACAGTTGGCGACAGAAGCTTTAGCTCTGCAGGTCCTAGACTTTATAACTCGCTTCCAAAATTCTTACGCAACGACATCTACTCTCCAACTGCCGACTATGGCACATCTTTTTCAGCGGTCCTGAACTGCTACTTCTATGCTACTCACTACCTCAACTGCTCTCCTAACTCTGCTATGCTTCCCACTTTCTCTTTGTTGCGTGAGACGAAGTCTGTTGGCTACCGAATGCGTACCGAAAGCCGCTTAGGCTGTGGGTTTGCTATACAAAACTCTCCTGCGTAACACCCACATGGTCTTTATGATTTTGTGGAGTTACTGACGGAGATACATTAATATTATCATTATCAGGGTCAGCATGGAAATATGGTTAGTAGCAGCTTTCGCACTATCGCCATGCACACTGTCATCGCACGCACAGTGTAAGAACGCATAAGCACACAACAGACGAATCACATTATTGAGGCTGGAATGTCATTTCAACGACCTGAGGAATGAGCTGTCTAAGTTAATTATTAGTAATGAATTGCCCTTACCTTGCGTTTTTATTACACATATTCATCGACGTTCAAAATTACTATGATTTAATGAGATTTTATATCGCTATTAAATCCACAGCACTAAGTGTTACTTAATTTGAACGATATTACTATAATGCACTTTTCTTCGCGTATTTGTCGAGTGCTATATTTATCGGCGCGATATCGTCTCCCGCAGTGTCTCCTGCAGCTGGCACCTGTCGCTAGTTGCAATGGCTGGAGCTCGCTCGAGCTCAAGCCTACCTCTATTATTAAGACCCTTCGGCCAGTAGCACTAACTGCGGCATGCACAGGTTCTAACGAAGAAAGCGCACCAGGACAAGAACGCCGGAGTTTAAAGGAAATCTAAACGGAAAGATTTTTCTTTGGCAGAGACTTAAGAAATTCAAGGTTTTCGGAAATCATGGCCTGATGCGACTTCCGGATTAGCGATGCATACTTGCTGAAAGCTCGATCGACGCAGGATGGCAATTTACATCTGGGTAAGGTGCGATTATTAGATGCCGAGAAGCAGCTGTTGCAAGATCGCACTGAAACAGAAACGCTGTCGGGCGCGTAGGCAAGTGCAAGCGAGCGGTGACCTGTAAGCCAGGATTGAGGATCTAAAAAGATTTTTTGCTGTATAGCGTGCCAGTAAAGCACATACACAACAAGGTGTGAGCCGCTGCTACGCACGGGTAGAGGCGGAGTGTCACAAATAAAGGGACAGTACTCTAGATTAATGTGATAAACACCTGAACTGTTTGGCTGCCGTACTCCGCGCGTGCAGGCGTTAATTTTGATCACATTCTTTGGGAAAATCATGGCCAGCATAACTTTCGAGGAAGCGTGCTCATTCAATATGCAGTGTTTTTGGAAGAGCATGCTTAGATTAATTGTGTCTCAGAATTGATGCATTCTGAATCTATTTTGAAAGTTTGGCTTTCCAACTGATGGGTGTCGCTTGGTGCGTCTGTGGTTACCATTTTGGTCTCGCTGTCTGTATGCCTCATAAGCTTGATAGCCATTCAAATGTGAAAATTGCCTTCGATTTAGGCTTAAGGTAATCTTTTGGTTACAATAAGTAGCAAAAATAGGAAAGTTTGAGGGATAGGTGGAGCTGAATGTCAGTGGCGTAGAATTGAAAGCGTAAATAGTATTAGGCAGTTACGTCGGCCTGATGGACAATATAGATAGTGAAGAAAGATGTCACGCGTTTCGTTTTCTTATGACCTGCAAACGTGATCGACTAATATTAGGCGGCCAAAATGAAATAGCTTCAGCATGCAAAATCCGAACCTACTGCATCGTACTGACCGAATTCAAATACCCATTCTCACCGAAAGCAACGAGACACTGCTGAATAATAGGTGAGTAAAAATGTGAACGAGTAGTGCAATTAATTTGGGATTGTCAATTTAATTGACCGGATGAAAGGCCGAAAGATTTTCAGCCTATTCTCATCATCAGTTACAGCTCCATGTGCTTGATACATTCTTATTGGTGAACACGGCAAGGCCTCAGATAGGTTGAGGTAGGTGTAAAGTTGCCGAGCTGGTTTGGTCTAGCGGCTAAGGTGATCGCCCCGACCAAGGTCTGACCGAGGTCGTGGGTTCGACCCCGAGACGTATGTGAAGCGCCTGAATATAGATTAAGTTCTCTTGGGGCGCTATATAAATGAATAATATTTTGTTGAATTATATTTAAAGATGCCGGTCCTGGCTCACTGCTCCTCGATTAATCCAGCAGCGAACAGGCAAAGAAAGCTCTAGGTGTCACTTATCACAGCATCCAGCTGTAGGTTCAGTTAAGCGTTGAAACGCAGAAGCTTCATGAATTCAGAATGGCCGGCCAGTGTGCCGGTTGGATGCTCATATCAAGGACCCTGATTGCTGGTGTCCCGGTCATCTCAAGCGTTCCTCTTGGTTGTGTAGCACTTCAGCTCACCTGCTCTACAACCTTTGGAAAACATGGGTTGTTCTTATAAAAGTGTGCTTTTGAATTGCGATTTACAATAGTAATGATGTATTGCGAGCACTATTGTCTAACCTGAACTACATTCCATCAGAGTCTTAAGGCTATCGATGGTTGCATGGACCTTTAGTTGCTGCAGTCACCTTCTTTTGATGTTATTTGGAAGAAGACAAAGTGACAATGTGGAGGCTCGAGATGTGTGGCAAGGATACTGACCAGTGGCAAGGTAACTACAAGATTATATGCAGATTAGATAACATCTAGAGCATTGTGGAACTTCCTGATCGTCAAAGCATCATCTTAAGAGACGTAAATAGTATTTTCACAACTCATACACGAGACACAAATACTCGAACGAGCAAAGTTTCAGCATCAGCGAACTCAGATACTTAAATATCCTAACACGCAATAGGAGGGCTATTACTCACATTATTTTCGCCAAATAATTGACAACGTGACCTAGGCAAAGACCAATATAATTTCTTTTAAAGAAAGCATCTTAATTGTTTGATAAACTTTATAGGCTTTATACTAAGTGCTATATGCAGCGTTTATAAACTGATTAAAAAGATTATTATTATTCGTTAATTGTTCATATGTAGCTAAAATTACACACACAACTTCCGGTTTGTGCAGATATGTCCCACAATAAAGAACAGAATTATCTTTCTAGCTTCACCTGGTTGAAAATACAAACATTTTGTAATTGGCCATCCAATAGAATGCCATCACATGGAAATTTGTACACGTACGTTTTTGTCTCGACTGGTATATACTTTTCTACAAATGCACACAGTAACGGGGACACGAATGCACGTGTGCTCAAACAGGCAGAAATACACGGGACCACGAGAACACACACTTCTACACAGTTAAATGTACCTACGAAATAATTGGCGCATTACCATTCAAAGGCAGCCTAGCAGCAAATTATATTCTTCATCGGTTCGCGAAACTAGGTCAAATACATCTCAAGAGGTATTTCAAATGGGACCGAAACCTGCAGACTCGGTATGGGACAGGGTTACTCGTATCTCGTATTACTTACGATCAAAGGAACACG
Source organism: Cristatella mucedo (assembly GCA_009760855.2). Classification (NCBI taxonomy): domain Eukaryota; kingdom Metazoa; phylum Bryozoa; class Phylactolaemata; family Cristatellidae; genus Cristatella; species Cristatella mucedo. The sequence continues at coordinate 1,574,872 of WPIO01000038.1, read as the reverse complement.
GAAGTCCGCTGCCAGCCCTCGTTCTCATTTCAATCAGATAAGCGTCAATAAAGTCTAGTGGACACTGTGGGTCCAGCGTCTCTTCATGCTTTCGTATCGCATTCAGAAAAAATTCGACGTTGGCACGTGAATCAGCCACGAAGCGATGGTAGCCGAAAATATCACCTGGGAGCATTTTTACAAGTGGCATCAAACTGATGACGCGCATCTTTCGAGCAACACTAGTTAGATTTAAAAACTTTTCCAGAAGTGTCCTGAAAACAGGATCGCTATAATCGAATCGAGATCCGAGCACGAGATTGCAGATGATGTTTGAAATGGCTCTGTGCATATACAGGTCGGGGTTCACTGGTCTGCCTTGGTGCTTCTCAATTTCATTCATGAACGGCGTAATCTCCTCCCGTATCTTGTGTTCCATGTCAATCTTTCCCATGCCTTGTTCTCTTAGGACGGATATAGCAAACTTCCTTTGCTCTTTCCAGTCAGGTGACATCATACCTCTTCCTAAAAAATAATTGAGCTATTGCTTTATTTGTTTAAAAGCCACGTTCGCGGGACAGGCAGACAAGTTGTCAGCTCACGTCAATCCAGTTGTCTAGGCTTGGGAGCCTGAAGCAATGCCTAGGACTACGATAAGTTCCGACCTCGTGCTCTAGGTAAATTGGCTTTTTTTTAGTGGTCAGCAGCATTCGGATGTCGGTAAATGCTTGACCTGTCAGCCTATGAAAATAATTCCTGCCAGACTGCATGCGATGCACCGCGTCCAGATATTCTTCTTCCCCGATAACCATATCTACCGAGCTGAATCCTCAGTTTGTTATCAAGGCTAAGAAGGTCGCAAACCCCTACAATCAGTTCTAAGTGTTCTCCTAATTAGTGGAATGGACCTGCTACGTCTCACCATAAGAAAGCATGTAACACTTTCCTAGTATTGGAGAAGCTCTAATCCCTCTTAAATAACTTTAGGCGCCCAAATGATTAAACACTTCACTGATTTTGATAGTCAAATATTAGTTTCGTCTAGTCTGCATTCGAAAGTTCTTATTAGGAATGTTAGGCAAGTTTTACCCTAATAGCTGCGCGATTGCATTCCCTCCTTGACATCACTAGATAATTCCAATAGCGATTGTGTATTAAATGTTTTCCCAAAATCACTCTACTGTGGATTTGATGATGCCTTATGAAATAGCAGCTCCGAGCAATTCAGGTAATTTAGCGCCTTAACGCTTATCCTTATAGATTTATCATCTGTATTCGGCACGATTGACCACCGGATACTTTGGAGAGCATTCTGAAACTACAAAGAGTAAAGTTTAACTTAGTCAAAATGAATAAGGTCCTAATTCAAAGAGAAGTGTTATAGTGTAAATTTATGTGACTGTCATTGGAGTGGTACTAAAGTATGAGAAAGTTGAGTTCGAGGATTTTTTATTGTACTACCTATATTACCAGTTTGTTCGATGCTTCCGTGAGCACAATGATGACTTTACATTTTGCCGGCGAAGCACGACTCTATTTATCTATCAAACTTTCCATATATATATATATATATATATATCATATCTTGGAATCATAGCACAAAACCCTGCTAGCCATTTACTCTGTGTTGCTGCTACTCTTGCAAAGAGTTGTACAGCTACTTGGTGAATTGTTATATATAATTCATTTGTATAGCGCTACAATAAAATTTAATTTCTATTTAGGCATTTCACATATGCCACGAGGCTCCAGCCCACGATCTCAGCCAGACCTTAGTGGGGGCGAGCACTTTAACCATTGGACCAAACCAGCTAGGCGTCGGTTCCTGCCGTGCTCTATACCGACAGCTTATCGGTAAAATTGCTGATGAAAGAAATACCAAGGGTCGTGAATTCCTAATCAAAAGAGAAATTAAAGACGGTTAGACCTACTTACATGAAAAGTTTTAAAAAGGCAAGAACTTCTTTAGAGAATTTTTTTTGAGGGGCTGCAACTAGACTAGGCCTTACCAGCATTTCAAAAGGGGCGAATAGGGCGCAAGGCTCACCTGGTAGCACCTGTTGCTCACTTCTTGCAGAGCAGTTTATTGTTACCTGTTGCACAAAAGCTAATGCACGATTTGCCTCTAGCATTGCAGTTACGATTCGTTTTAATCCGGTGAACGGACATCGTGGTGAAATGCTAAGCTGCTTCGCTAAATAACTACCTTTCATTTCAACTCCCGTTGAGAGGCTATAATAAAGGAATAAACTGCATCCAGCTGGCCCGTTCGCGCTAGCAGACAACAGTTGCGTGGATTGTCGCCGCATGTATGACTGCGAAACATGACTTGAGCCTCGAAATGGCTTTTCATGCTCTGACACTGATGAGTCTAGCAAAATCCGGTTGAGAAGTTTACTCTCATGCATAGACGTAAGAAAAACGCCAAACGCGTGGACGGACGCGAAAGACAATAGGTGGCGCTGTTTGATAGGCTCGGTCGTGCACTTGCTCGTAACGCTGTTACTAAGCGCCGCGATAAAGCCATTCCAAATTGTCTCTTGAACTAACTGCAGCTGCTTTTACAGCATCTTGCCGAAATCGCGAGCCCAAGGTCGGTACCATCGGATCATTGCAGTGGTTTGTTTGTACCAGCGTTTGTTCTTTACAACGAGCTTGTCGATTGCAAGAGCGACAGTCCCTCGAAGAGCTGGTGGCTTAATCGGATTTCCGAGGCTTAATCTCAATCAGAGCGCCAGCGGCGCCTGCGCGAAGGGATGATGACGACGACGACGGGCCACCACGTGCGGCCCGGGCGTACGCAGTGAGTGTCGGCTGCCGGCGAGCGCCAGCCAGGCTTAATTGGCGCAAAAAAGCCTACTGGCATCGGGCGGTCTTCGCGCGAAGCCATTGGCAATGTAACCAAGATCCTCAATAAAGAATATTGCGACAAAGGACTTCAGTTCGAAAGCCGCTACAGCTCGTCGTACTCTTTGCTCTGAACTAGCCGAGCGTGGTCAAGGCCGTAGCTTATTAAACGATGCCATGCTCGGAGTTTACTATGTTTTCGGTAGGAAGTGCTCCCATGCGCACTCTGAGCGTAAGAAGGCTAGCGAAACCAAAATAATTTTAAATCCCTATAAACCAAAAGAAATCTGGTCTGATCCACCATTCTCATTTGCGTAGCGGCACATGAGCCATACTGGTTACTACAAACATTTACAGTTGGCGGTACAGAATTGCCGGATTCGAAGCCACAACCTGAGTCTTAAAGAGCGAGCACCTTACCTGCTGGGCTATCCCGGCTTAGTAAACTACTGGGTTATGAGCACTGTGGGTAAATAGAGCTAGAAACTCAACAGCTCATTATAGCATTGAGCTCGTTGCTTAAGCGTTTCATTCGTGTGAATTTTCGCGTCGATTATAATTCACACTAAAATTCTCAGTATAATTTCCAGTTCATGAATATTGAATGCGCTTTTCTGTTTACGACTTAAGCGAGATTTATCTTCAAAGCCAGGCTACAATCACAGCGTTATTATTACATTATTTACCTATACACTTTTTCACTGAAGGTATGAGGTTGTGAGCTTGCGATAGAATATTGTTTCGTTAATTTCATGACAGCAGTTTCTGCAGACTCTGCATTTTTACAATATTATTGATCCTTGAGATGCAGCCATAAATGATTCTTTTCTCCACAAATTTGCTCCATTATTTGATCCTGCATGCTTTACTCGAAAGTAAAGTGAAGTACATACTTGCTGAATCAAACAGTCTCATTTAATAAAGAAATATTAGCGGGTCTTTCCCGGCTTTTAGCACTAAGGGTAATGTGTCTGATCTTCAAGACTCGTATCGAAGGTTTGAGTACTACATCAGTTAATCCTGTATAGTTCATGGCAATCAGAGTGACGGCTCTTAAGGCTCTTCTGCCGCTATTTAAAAACACCGCACACCTGGATAAAGACATGTGGGCTATTAGTCTTGGTTGGCATTCCAAGTTCAGAAGCTCATTAACATGGTCTCTTATCAAAGAAAACTGTGTAATATGGGTACCTCTAATGCACCATTTACCTGATATAATTTTTTCTAGCGGATATTATTAGATGCATAGTCATATAGAATATTCTTACAAAGTAAAGCCCAATTCACGCACCTGATATGTCTCTCTCGTTCCCTTGGGCTGTAAACGGTCGAGAACTGCTGATTTCAGCTTGTCGAACAAAAATGTCGTAAATAATATCGTAGTTCGTCATTATCACAGCCCGAGCTCTTCCGAGGAATAGAGTGTACACGCTGCCGAACTGGCGCCGCCACAAGTTCTTGTAATCAAGATTCTTTTCCGAAATGGAGCCAAGAAATGCAGACAGCCTGGAAGGCCCTCGCGGGTAGTTCCTCTTCTGATACTGGTTAATCGCGGCCACGCTTGCTAGAGCGACAGCAACGAGAGCTAGTAACGAAGGCTGCCAGATTTCTGATGCTGCACTATCGCCTTCCGCCCACCAGCGCCCCTGTGCTAGGGCCATGTGAAGATACTTAAGAGCCAACCTGTAGAGAGCGATCTCAACGAATCGCGGGAGTAGTCTGTCTTCTGCTGACTTCTATTCACCCTCACTTCCCGATCGCTGACTGTACCCCGTAAAATCAGCTGCCGTATCAGAGTTTATACTGACAGTCGGTGAGCAAGACGCGTTGTAGACTTAACAGGTGTCTACCCCGAAGGTGCACTAATACCAGCCAGCCGGCGTTTCTTATATATATGAATACGCAAGGCGTAAACCAGACGCCTATCCTTAGCTGCTGATGGGTTCACGATGTGGATCTCCCACAGAGTCCTGGTTCAAAATGTGGACCACCCACGGCGCCATCGGGTCAGTAAGTGGAACGGCGACTGCCCGTTAACATTGCCGAGTCCAGATAGCCGTAACGTAATTGATCTGAAACGCCGCCTGCAAAGCGGCTTACTTCTGAGCTTTTGCAGGGCTTACAACGCAGGTGATTTAGTGTGCATTAAAAGTGAAGGTCGTTAAAGCCTAGCGGGAATCACCGAACTAATGTATCCGGTTCTACTTTACTGCCACCTTGAGTAGTATCGCCGCGCCCTAGTGTTACTAATGGCTAAGCTGCACAGGTCAACGCTTAATTAAAAGCCTACGCGACTAGCCACTTCCTTCACCCACTTTAAGAATTATCAAAACCCAAGCTGCCTGCCAGATACACATTTTACGTTTCCTATCTGCCTATTTCTCTATCACTCTTAGTCTCCCTTTCACGTTTAATCTCAATCATGCATCTCAACGCAGCGATGCATTCTTTGTCGTCCAGTCTCTCCTCTCCTTACTTTCTCGAGCAGTCTCCGACTTTTCTCTCAGTTTTGTTTCAGGCGTTTATATAAAATACTACTCCCAAAGCCTGGAACTCCCTCCCGACCTGCGTCAGAACATCCCCTGACCTGACCACATTTAAAAGAAACTTAAAAACACACCTATTTAGGACAGCATTTAGTGGGTCCCTGTGATTCGTCCTTGATGTGCTTATGCGTGCTGACACTGTGCAGGCTGCCACTAACCACATTTGCATGCTGACCCTGTGCATGTCACCCCTAACCATATTATTCATTTTGTTTGTTTTTCAAGCATGATTTCACTTACTATTCTATTGCATATCACTTTGCAGCAAATGTAAAGCGCCTAGAAAGAGATTAAGTTCTCTGAGGGCGCTTTATCAAGTGCAATATTATTATTATTATATTATTATTAGTGCACACGGAACTTATCGATCCTGTTTTATTTTTAGGTACATGCTACTTTGCCTATTTAAATAGGGAAATATTGACCATCATTCATTGAGTATTTAAGTAGTAACAAGTTATGCTCAGAATATTATACGGGCTCTCATCTAAATATTTTCATGGCTTCTGTAACGGCTAAGTTACGGAGCACCCCTGCAGGGACAACTCGTAATGCTAGATCGCCGACGCGACAAGGATTTCCAAGATATATTGGCTTATCATAGCACTACATACAAAGAAAAGTTTGCACTAGTCATGGGAGGCCGACGAGATAACACTGCCTTTTTCGGGATTGATAGATTCCCATACTGGTAAATGAAAATAAAGGCAGCCTAAAGGTCACTTCATGCAGTGCCCTGTAACATTTATCAGAGTAAATAATAAGATAGCAAGCTACAACTGGAACACAGAAGAAAACTGTACAACTCTGAACTCTAGGTTGTGTCGCATTCTGCTTCAAGCTGGCAATCAAGAGCTAAGAATACACTGACTTTAATGGCGTCTCTCATGAAACCGAGCCGAGTCTTCGAGCTCTCCAAACGCCCAGAAAGCCCACTTGCACCCGGTCTCGCAAGTTTGCTCGTGGCGTGGTGCGTCTCATAGTCGTCGCTTACCCAAAGTCACTAGAGGAACATGCTGTGCTTCTGCAACCACGAGTCTTGCCGCAGTAGCCAGGCGATAGCGAAACTTACAGCCATCGCTAACAAAAATGCGCAGGTTCGTCCTAAGGTCACTGCAGTAAGATTTGCTCGGCTGTGGACAATGGCAATCTTGTCAGGTCCGCAGTCATACGCTCAACCGTAGCTGGGGCCGGGACAGTATTTGACCTGACCTCTGAGCCTCAGTAGCCTTAGCAAAGTCACGTGTAATGCCGATAGTGCCACTTACTGCACCAACCACCAGCTGCGAAAGCATTCACCATTCAATCACGCTTCCGTTCCCAGCAAATGTAAAGCACCTAGAAAGAGATTGAGTTCTCTGAGAGCGCTTTATCGAGTGCATCTTTATTATTATTAATCACTAGCCAGACTAGGGTTCCGTTAATTGGCTAAGGTGCCGCCGTACAGCTCCGTTAGAGGCGTTGGTTGCACTGCCCGGCTTCTCGGGTCGCTGGCAGGAAAAGCCTCACAGTGCTATGCAGCAGCTGCTTAAACTTTCACAGCGCACGCACCCATACTGTTACAATCAATAAACGATTGCGGTCGCCCCATACAGGTCTCTTTATTGCACAGACGTTTGAGCAAGTCTTCGGCTGTTAGCGTTAGTCAGATGCTGTCTACCAACCTATGGCTGCTATTTAGGCACACGTTAGTTCTTGACCTATCGCATCAATGGCACCACTGACCTCTTAGGCAAAACGCATTTTTAACATCTGGGCTAGTCTAATTTAGGTAAGTGCACCGAGTGAGCTTGCCAGATGCTTTTACCAACAATATTTCCGTGGCAGGTGGCCAATCTCACCACTGCTGTCGCACAACTTATAGGACTAGTGGGATTAAAGCCAGTCTAGTAGTCGAGTCAAACCATCCGAGGATAGCGATGGTTCTAGAAAATAGGCCTCATTTCTGGACGTTAGCACTTCGCTTTTTAGTGCCTCCCTTTCGCTATGTTGGCGTCAAGCTGGTAACAACTTCCTTCGGGAACAGGTATTGCCTAGTCCGCAATAAGTTTGGTTTGCATCCAGATTTCGGCAAATTTTAGTGCTTACACATTCAATCAGGTGACCTTCAGGACAAAACCTAAGCCGACACATATTAGTTAAACTTGTTTTTGCAATTTAAGGGAATTGTGATTACTGAATTATGACCATTATGGTCGGGCAGGCCCAAATTATAGCGTTACTCGTGACGTTCCAGCATAATCATTCATCTGCGAGCTTTATGAATGAGCTTGAGGTGGTGCAAACGTATCTGTGCGCTTTATAAGCATTGCTAGACACCAAGCCCGGCACGCGGCAGAGCTGGTCTTTCAGAGCTCTGGTCATGCCACGACAACAAGAGAATTTGCGTTCGTGGGCTTTCTCGTACACGCCTTGCACGACAGAGTAGACTCAAGGTGGAAGTAAAAGGGGAGACTTTTTAATCAATTTCTCGCTAGCATTACCATGTCTGGCTGGTTTCTTGCTCCAATACATCACCTGTCTGCACAGTTTCTCAGTAAACTGCCCAGGTTAATTTGATCAAGCATGAAACGAGAATACCGTAGCGGTCGGTAAGAGAAATAGATTCAATCGGTTGAAATTGATCTCAAGACATTCCGTTAGGGTCACATAAGTCAATGAAAAGATTGCAGTTGAGGAATCAATATTTTCGTTTTTCCTTCTTGCATGCTAGTTTTCATTTAATTCATTTGTATCTAATCGGCCTCAATGCAAGGCAACTCCAAGGATTGACGCACAAGGCCAAGTTGTAGGCGCAGGCTGTTTTCGCTTTGGTGCATTTTCCTAAAGGATTTTATATGTATTTAGAGAAACAAAACTGCAAATGATCTCAATTAGCTTCGTCGATTGCAACATGAGAATCTTAAGTTATTAAGACTTTGGGTTTTAAGTAAAGGTAAGCAGTTCGGGGCAATTCTTAACGCGACCGTAGACATTGCAGAGGTTGAAGCTAGTCTAGTAATGCTGCTACACCCTTTACTCATCGTCCGCCAATTTGGAAGGCTTAGTCAGAATGCTACGCTTCGCATCTCATAAGTCAAAGGTCTTAAACGACTCAGCCTGTTAGAGAGGTATGCAGTGATTATTTCCGGCTGGACCCCTCATCCCTGACCGAATGCATTCTGCAAATAGCTCGCCAAAATCAAGGGCAGTTCACCCGGCGTTCGTCAGTACCGATCCGACTATTTATGGGCTTAGCTCAAATCTTTTTTTAAGACGACGCCTGTGCAGCACAGCGTATCTGTGCAGGCGTTATTTGACGTGCTGCTCCATTAAGTTGACTCTTTTAGAGTCTCTTTTTCTTATGTGATGTGATTAGTGCCGTTGCGGCAATTCGCGATAATAGCTATGCTGACATGCTAGCATGATTAGGCTGCTCAGTTAGCTAAGCCTCGATGGCGCACCGGACTGGACTGCCTTGGGAAAGCACTCGGACTTTATGTGCTGTGTGAGCGTCTGTTCGCTGAGGCGGAGCATTGCTATCCGATTCAAGTATGTGGCCATTTTAGTTTGCAACTCAGGGTCAACTAGACATTTAGTAGCGAGTTGCACTGTCAATTGCTAGTGACGAAAGAATCGCGTGGCAATGCATGTCCGACTTCGCGTCTCCAGCTTTAGTCGTTCAGCGTGCAGTACGCTCGACCGCTCGATCTGGTCCCTACGCCACCCAGGCTCCGTGCAAGGCCAATGTGCTCGCCTTACGCAACCGAGTGCATTGCATCGAGCCGAGCAGCCCGTGTTTAGCGCCCGGAGAGAGCTTGGGCTCTGTGATAGCCCGAGAGGTAAGTTGCTCACTCTTCACGATCAAGATCACGGGTTCGAATCCTGCCGTCGGGCGATCCTTCACTGTCTATTGCCAGCCTCGACGGTAGCCTATAAGGATCTTCGTCCGCTATACGAATGAGGCTTTTAAATGAGAAGATATTTCTTGCAGCATGGTCTCGAACAAGTGAATTGTTTTGCATTCGACGCTCAAGCAGGTCGCATCCGCAGCCGCGAATTTAATATACAAAATAGTGAATATGATAAACAGTTTGGTGAGGCTTGAATATTAGACCCGCGTAGTCTATTCAAGGAGTTCTACGAAATCACTTGCTACCGTACAGCTTCCAAGCTTGTCCACGAGGGTCTTTGAAATTGATAATTAGAAAAGTTTTGACTATAAAGCAAAATTCTGCTTCCGGAAGGCCAAAGCAGACGTGGCTCAAGCCTCTTGATGAAGTCGTAATCGATCGAGATAGTAAAACTATTTTACGACAGCCAAGTTTACAGTTGCGGCCGCAGCGTCCACAGCTCCTCCACCACCACGCTTATAGAGACAATAGAATACAGTGCATGGTGGTGAATTATCAAGTCGTGAGGCGTCTCTGAAAACCGCTTGATACGGCAGCGGCTTGTGAACGAGCCCAGTCTTTCCCTTGACCTGCGGGACGCATCCGTCCGGAAATGACAGATTGAAATTCTGCAGGACGCTGGTGAAGAAGAGAAACAGCTCGGCTCTGGCCAGGCTCTCGCCCGGGCACGCACGGCGTCCTGCAACAGATAGAAGACCGTTTTCTATTCTGGTAGTCGCTTTGCACAGCGCGACATCCGGCGAATCTTGCAGATACTGGCTGAGACCAGGCAGTTTGAAGATTACCTCCCTGAGAGCTCGTCGCAGTGTTCTTCTCGACGATTTGCTGCTCTCGACAGCACGGTTTCTGGAAGCGCTGGAGTCGGCTCACACGGCGAGTAGCTCTTTGCAGTGCAAGCCTAGTCTGCCTACGCTGCATCGCTGCATAACCGTGTTGCGGTGCAATTCGTACCTCGTCGTGGATTTGCGAACAATACCTACGTTCAGCCGCAATTCAATGCGATCTATGGCAACCAACTGAAGATCGGCCCATTGGCAATTTACTGCGAAACGCACGCTATTCAGCACCGCGTATAGGCCCAAGAGCGAAGTGTAACCCCTATTTAAAAGTGTCCACTTCAAATGTTTTGAATGCAGCCAAGTGAGCGTCTTGTGCCCGGGCTGGTAAGAAGAGGCTACCAGTAGCGGTGGAACAGTACGGTTCATTTTCTCAAACTGGACACGGAATGCTCTGCGAACGAGTGCGTACATATTAAAAAACACTAAAATAGACAGCTGTTCACGAGCGTCACCCCTTCAATGTAAGTGAAGTCCCGCATCGCCGGGTCTCAGATCAGATAGGAATCGTCTAGAATCGAATGATGTGGGAAATTCGGTGTGTTTGTTCGCGTAATTCGTCTACCAGCACGAGCGCCTTGACCAATTTAACCATGACCAATTTAACCTTGACCAATTTAACCTTGACCAATTTAGTTTCAGATGGACAAATAAAGGGCCTAGGACCGAACTAAAATCCACTATCTGCTTCGAGAACTGTCAACACAAAAACTCCGGGTTGCGGACCAACCTGCAAAGTTTTTATTTACTCGAGAATGCACGTTATGATGTTATGCCACGACGCTGTAAAGTTTTGAACTAACTAACTACCATTACGCACTAGGAATGGTTATATACATCAGTAGGATCCGTTCGCATATTGCCGTAAGAGTACTTAATCTTGATTCAGGCGTTGATTACTACTAGAAACTACTAGAAACGAATAGAAAGGTGACAGTCAGCGTGACTCTCATAGAATTACTCACGGACGTGCCAGATATAGAACTGCTAATAATAATAATAAGACGTGCTTATAGCACTTTCATAACGAATCCACGTGTCAAGATTGTGTGACAGGCAGCTAAACCTTGACCTCAGTCAGCACTAGCCGGTGGAGCCGTCGCGGTCTGTTTCGGATGAGAAGCTACAGCTGAGAGAAAACCGTTCGCTCTACCCGAGGACGCTCAAGCCGTCTGGGGTGCTACGAAACGCTCGCTGAAAGCAGCGCCACTCACCAATGCTAAAAGGAATGAACTTAGGAAGCCTGCGGCAGACAGCGAAGACGACCCTGAGCTGCCGCGGCTGCCAATAAAAGCTTACTCGTGCATCAGCGGCTTTCGGAAACAACTTAACCCAGTCGACGAAAACATAAAGAGGCCGTGCGATCAAAGACATAACTAGGTTTGCACCACCACTAACCGTCACTCACCGACGCATCTATCAATCTCATCCTGAACTTGTAGCTGGACATCCGGGTGCAAGACCATGAACAGCCAGGCCCACAGCAGCGTGTTTGCAGTCGTGTCCGTGCCAGCTAGGAACAGCTGCACCACCGAAGCCACGCAGTTGGCATCTTTAATTGCATAACAGATGCAAGTCAATTAAATCGCACTTATTTCTGCACCGACAGTTTGCAATTTAAAAGTTCCGTAATCGATAGCTCGCTTCGGCGTTAATATCTGATTATTTGCAGAGCAAGGCCCTTCGCAAGATATCCAATTGTTACTGTTGCAGCTCGTCTTGGCCCTTAACGTACACATTATACAATGAAACGCATGTAGCGATTATTGAGTCAGGACACATCTTGGCGAAAACACGGCGCTTATAGCACTGCTAGTCGTAGCTGGTGAGCCGTAATGGCTCACTAGGTAAGGCGGTCGCTTTTCTTGACCTGGGGGGCCCCCGGTCGTGGGTTCAAATCCTGTGGTGGGCGATCCTTTATCGCCACTGCAAGCAGTGGTGATGGCCGTAAAGGATCTCCTGTCGCTAAACAAAAAGAGGCTTTTAAATCAGCTAGTATTTTTCTTTAGCTGTAGGGCAAGGAATGCTGGTGAAGCACTGACCTTTGGATACGTTCAGTGACTTGTATGTGCCGAACTATGCATTCAAATACGCTACCGGTAGCAGAACGCAGCTAAATAACGAACGCCTTATACTAAAAAGAGCGCATAGAGCAGTAACACGGTATTACAGCATTCCAAATCGAAAATTGCCTATGGCTACACTTGCATGCATGCATTCAGGCATGCTGCTAGTAGCTGCACGCAGGGGCAATGAAAGGCACTCACTCACTCGTAGCCTAACGAACATGCTTTAGTTGAATGGCTAATTCGTGAAGTGCGTGTGCAGGTACGCGTCGTGGAGCTGGCGCAACGACCCCACCAGGATGTCAAAAGTCTCAGCTTATCAGAGCTCTGAATACATAGCAAAGTTTGTTTTTGCCATTGGGAGGCCGACGAGATAACGCCGTCTTCTACAGGATTAATAGACTCTCTATTAGTACAAGTAATAAAGTAAAGGTAGCCTAGAAATTACCTTGTGCAGGGAACTGTAACATTGATGAGGCTAAACAATATGATAGTGAGCTACCACTAGACAAGACAGGTGAACAACATAATTCTGGACTCAGGGGTGAATCAATGACAACTACTCTCCTACTGCCGACTATGGCACATCCTTTTCAGCGGTCCTGAGCGGCTACTTCTACGCTACTCACTACCTTAACTGCTCTCCTGACTCTGCTATGCTTACCACTTTCTTTTTGTTGCGTGATACGAAGTCTGTTAGCTACCGAATGCGTACCAAAAGCCGCTTAGGCTGTGATTGCGCTATACAAAACTCTCCTGAGTAACACCCACATGGTCTTTATGACTCTGTGGAGTTACAGACGGAGATGCAATCGCATTTTGCTTCAAGCTTGCAATCAAGATCTACTGATAGATAACCCATTGCAGAGGGATTCATCGTGTGACCGAGCCCTGTCTTCGACGACTACTAACGCCTAGAATGACCACGACTCGGTAAGTTTGCTAGAGGCGGGGCTAATGTTATAGTCGCTACAGGCCCAAGAGCGTTCGAGGAACATGCTCCGCTCCTACCCACGAGTCCCAAATGAATAGCCAGGCAATTGTGAAACTAACAGGCCTCGTTAACAAAAATCTTGTTTCCTTTGCAGCAAATCTGAAGCGCCTAGAAAGAGATCGAGTTCTCTGAGGATACTTTATCGAGTGAGTTAATGTTTTTATTGTAAAATTCCGGCGTTTACATGGCTCGCGGCCGTGAGATTTTCCCCGCTGGGGACAGTGACCGTTTTCAGCTCAGCAGCCATACGCCAAACGCAGCAGAGGCAGCTCTGCGCGTTCTTTAATCGTTACATTAAATTTATGTTGCAGCATAGGTCGTCGTTAGCCAGGTCAATTGCACTGCCTGGGTCTTTGGATTGCTCACACAGGCAAAGCCTCACAGCGTCATAGAGCAGCTGCTAATGCTTTCACAGCACACTCACCATTACCGTGTGATTAACAAGCAAATGCGGCTTCACAGTACAAGGCTCTGTATTGCACACAAATTTGGGGGATATCCTTAAGCTGTTAGTCGGCTGCTATCAATCATGCTACGGCTGGAATAAAAGCGTAAGCTAATTCGTGACCTATCATTGATACGGCTCCAGTGGCAATCATGCCGAAACGCACTGCTGACATCCACGCAGTCAAATTTAAGCATGTACCCCGAGCGAATTAGCTAAAGGCTTTTAGTAAGATTATTGCTAAGCCAGTTGTTCAATCGTGTCAGCGCTACGAGGCAGTCAATAGGGCTAGTGGGATTAAAGCAAGTCGAGTAATAGAGTGACACCGCTTGAGGCAAGCTGAGCTTAAAAAAAGCCATGATTGTCCGTCATGAGCACTCTGCTCTTCTGACCGTTTCACTTTGGCTAAGTCTTATTTTCAGCTGGTATCGACTTGTTTCTTTCAGTAAAACGGGTTGCCTAGCCCACAGTAAGCTGGGTTTGCATGCGGATTTAGACATCTCCCAGAGCCTATGCAAGTGATCCGGTTACATGCCGGTCAGAATCTATGCAAAGAAATATTATTTGGACCTTTATAGCGATTTCCGGAAATAGTGGTCCACAAATAAGGACAACTACCGACCGAGGGGGGCCAAAAATCCAGCATTACTCTCAACATTCCTGTATAGTCACTCATCTACAACCTTCATGAATGTAAGCATGCGGACCTCTTAGACTATTGAATATGCAGCCGGATGTCAAACACATTGACTTGTTCACATGGTACAGACTGTCTTGATCGATTTTGGTTCCCTACCTATCGCGACTTCAGCAAGTTGCTGCTTCTCTACGACTCCCACTCTAGCTCTGAGCTTTTCGTAAGATCAGTATTCTGTCATGTGGCGTTGAGATGTGGTACTAGTTTGGGCTGGCCTTTCTGTGTTCAAGATATTCATTATTGAGCCAATTAATGCGTTCATAACACAAGCACCAAAATTTGGATAGTTTAACAAAATATCACATCCTATTATTTAAAACTAGTCATCCAGTCTTCCAGCTCCAATCCTTGGCTCGAGGATAGCATGTATGAAATCGGCATGCTAGCCTCGATAAAAACAAGAGAGTCTGCAGATTTATTTTCTGAGACTTTCAAATGCCAAAGTTATGTTGCCTTTTAAACTATTGTTTGCCGTTTTATTCATACAATTTTGACCTTTATTTATCAGCCTTTGATTTGGATCCGGGCATTTTTTTAATCAACAGAGGAACGAGCCATGACCCTAAATGCTGATATAGTACAACTAATGATAATAATTATAGTAATAAAAATACACCTAATAAAGCACTCTCACAGAGCTCAATCTCTTTTTAGGCGCTTTACATTTGCTTCAAAGGAAACACGATCGAATGGTTGGTGGTAGCATACTCAATTAATAACAAGAATAACAAGCTTAGGGATGACATGCACAGGGTCAGCTTGCAAGTGGGATTAGTAGCAGCACACACAGTGGCAGCCTGCATAAGAACACAAAAGAAGAATCGCAGTGACTCACTAAACGCTGTGATGAATAGGTGCGTTTTAATTTCTTTTTAAATGTGGTCAAGTCAGGAGATGTTGTGACACAAGTCGGGGTGAGTTCCAGGCTTTAGGAGCATGCGAACTACAGGCACGGTCTTAAAAGGATTTGAGGCTTGTACGAGGTATAGGTTGACAGTTAGATTCCAAAAAGTGGGTACTGCGATGCTCAGCCTGGTGACAGAGGTATAACGTACCAATTTAAGGAAAATTCCAAGTGGATTCGAAACCTCGTTGACCTAGATTATCTAAGTATCATCTCAGTTTCTGTTTTTTCAAATACCTTTTTCCGTTGCTTATTTCTTTTACCAGAGTCATTAACCAGACTTTAACCAACTGACTAGAGCATCGGGAGAGGACATGCATGGCCCAGCTGCAAGTGTATATATATATATATATATATATATATATATATATATATATATATATATATATATATATATATATATATATATATATATATATATATATATAGTTTACAAGCAGATGTTGCCATTATAGCAACGAGTTAAAGTTGCATTCAGTGAAAAGGGCCAGAATGTTTTTCTGTACTAACTTGGACGATAATGAGAGGAAGATCTTAGGGGAAGGATTATCTTTAGTAATTATTACTAAGAGTGATCGTAAGTACTTAGCTTGTACGTAGGCGTTAAAAGTACGCCTACAACCTGCTCTAGCAATGCTGCTTCTGCCTTCAATATTTGATCCCATTAAAATGGTTTGTTCAGAATGAACTGCTACGCCACTTGTCCAAGTTTACCAAAATCAGTATGAGTGGCACTATTTCCGGGTGGGTTTTATACCTTACTGCACACATTCGGTCAAGTGTTGGCCACTGCCAAAGAGGCATCAGCCAGCTTCTTATCGACTGTGCCAGTCACTCGCGAGCTTCGCTCGAATCTCATTTGCAGCGACGTCTGTGCAGCACAAACACATCTTTAAGGTACTAATTTAATCACGCCACTATTCAAGAAAAGAACACTAGATCGAGAGAACTTAAAAAACTTCCACCCAGTTTCCCTTCTACCGTTCCGATGAAATACACAGGAACGAGTCTTGGAAGGTCAAATGAACTAAAATATTGAAAACTCAAACTTTGCTAGTAAGGTCTAGTCTGGTTTTAGAGATAATGCCTTCACACAGGCAGGATGGCGTCGGGTGTAAAACGACCTACTTGTCTGCCGTGAGCGTTGCAGTAGCCACGTCAAACCACTTTTCGTCGACCTGCACAGGCTACCAGTCAAGCAACGCATTCAAAAAAAAAGGTTTCGTCACTCACTTTCAACTAACTTCATTCTTTGGCTCCAGCCTACCTATCAGATCTACTGCCCCACCAGGCTAAGCATCGTATCACTCGCTTTTCGCAATCTAACTGTTCACCTATATCTGATACGAACCTCGAATTATTTGGCCGTCGTGATTTTAGTTCGTAGGCTCCGAAAGCCTGGAACTCATTCCCGACTTACGTCATGACTTGACCACATTTAAAAAGAAACTAAAACGCATCTATTTATCCCTGCATTCAGTTGGCTACTGTGATTTGACCTGTATTTTCTCATGATTGCTAACACCGTGCATTCTGCCGCTAACCATACTTGCATACAAACCCTGTGCATTTTACCCCTAACCATGTCAATATTGTTGTTTAGTCAGCATGCTAACACTAAAAGTTCGACTGTTCTTCCTTGGCAGCAAATATAAAGCGCCTAGAAAAAGATTGAGTTATCCAAGGGTGCTTTATCTAATGAGTTGTTATTATCACAATGATTACTCGAGAGGCTGCTGCATTGAATTGACTCAATTAGTTTCTTTAAATTCTAAAATTACCGCAGCTTTGATAATTACCATTACCGATTGAATGCGAACCCTTTTAGGCTACGGAACAAGCAATGCCTTGGCGGTACCCTCAGCTGAGCTACCTAAGCAAAGTGCTTAGATTGTCTGTGAGCGAATCTTGACTTTCACGTATCAGTGTAAAGCTCAGTCTTTACTTAAAGCTTGGATCGCACGAGCGAATTCGGTTGGAATGTGCACGACTACTGAATAATCCCAGGAGTGCTAAGGTGGATCTGTGGTGTTTAGCATGAATAAAATGTTAATTTACAATTGTGACATCGTGGAGTTCCAGCGGTGTTTATTTTGGAGGCACCAACTTAATAACTATCGCTGAGAAAATCCAAGCGTGACCATATCTGCAGCTTGAATGCCCAAGTTTCTGTTTCTGAAGCTGTGTTCACCTCAAAATTTTTTCTATTTTCAATACAAGTATTTGCAGAACGCTTAATTGGATGCTAGCATGTTATAGAAAATAGTAAATACATAAAGCATTTCAAAAAACCTTGCTTCATCTTCTTCACCAATCCGCTAATGGATGCAGTATAATACGGTGCATGACTGGGTATTACGGAGTCGCAAGCCGTCTCTGAAAAGCTACTTGATACGGTAGTGGCTTGTGAATGAATCAAGTGTTTCCCTCTGCCCGGACGACGGATTCTTCCGCAACGAAAAGATTAAAATTTTGCATGACACTGGTGATGAAGAGAAACAGCTCGGCTCTGGCAAAGCTTTCGCCCGGGCACGCTCGGCATCCTGCAACAGATATAAGACGATTTCTATTCGGCTAACAGCTCTGCAAAGCGTGACGCCTCGTGTATCTCGTCTGCTCGTCTCGCACATACAGATGGAGTTCAAATAGCTCACAGATTTCAACACAGCAAGCACTCTGCAATGCCCTTCTCGGCCATTGGCTGCTCTCGATGACATTTTTTCCCTGAAGCATGGGAGTCAGCTGACGCTGTGTGGCTAGCTCGTTCCGTACACGCCTAGTCACCTCGCGCTTTTTTTTTGCTACGCCGGATGGTCAAAATTGTCCAGCGGCATAGATGACGAGCGGAGGAGAACCATGGTCTGAGGTACCCTACAGCTGTCTACCCATTTCCACTGAAAATTGGCCAATCGGAAATGCATTTACTGATACATTTCCGCGAAGTGCCGTTTTCAAGGCACGTTTGCAAAGAGCCCAGCGTTTCTCGTGGGTTTCCCACATAGTTACGTCGATAGGACCACCAGTAGATTACTTTACGGAATTAGATGGCTTAATTGTAGCAGCATAATTTGTGGTCTGTTTCTCAGAGGGCGCCTAAATGCGTCGGAAACGAATATTACGTTGCAAATTAATTGGAATTTTACGATATTGTTATTTTGCTTTGAATAGTCAAATTCATTTGCATACCTTAAGTAGGCCGTGGAACTGCTGGCGTCCCACCTGCAGATATTTATTATTAGGTGAGCAGTTAAGGATCGGTTTACAGAGAGCCAGTTTCAGGTATCCACGAAAGGGCCGTGGATGGACTGATGGTACTCGTTGGCAAAAAGTAATTGCCTAAAGCAGTACTCGAGCCAATTAGCTGATTTGTGAATTGCAAGCACCTCATCCCCTGGGTGTTAAATTTAATTTTTGATTTTGATTTTCATTTAATTCAATTTTTAATTTAATAAAGTATTTGAATAATGAGCTGTGATTTATAAGGGAACGGTTCGGTCAATTAGCGCTTAACTTGAAAGCCTTCAAGCACGTTCCTTTGCCTTTAAAACAAGCCCCGGATAAGAGCGAAAACGATCAGATAAGCGTGTAAAGTTTCTAAGTGAACCAATAAATGAGCAGAATAGCCCAACTGGCAACCACCTTTGATCTTGGCTATCCCTGGGTATCAGACTAATCGCGATCTGATTGGGATGGAGAGCTGCAGCTGGCTTGATCACTCAGTCCGATTATGAACGCGTAAGTTGTTTCGTGTTTAGTTGCTAAGCGTACTTCCAAATACTCGACGAAGCCATCGCCACTCACCATTGCTAAAAGGAATACACTTCTTGGGCTTCACGTAAGCTCCGCTTGAGTTAATAAAACGCTGAGGATTGAACTCTGTCGGGTTAGCTTATGTGCTTCCGTCCAAGTGAACGTCGGATATAGATGCAAAAAGGAGTGTGCCTTTGGGAACAATGTGACCACCGACATTTACATCTGCATCCCCATGTGATATATGGAGTTGACCGCCGTGTTGCTAAGGCGCAGTATCTCCGTCAGGACGGCTTCTGTGAAAGGCATGTTGCCTCTGTCGTTTAGAGATGGTGGTCTGGCGCCTGCGGCGGACAGTGACGATAACATAGAGCTGCAGTCTAGCACGTTAGAGATAACGCTATCAGGCCATATCAAACGATAGAAATGCTTAGGGCATATGGCTTTCAAAGTGCGTTCCCCTTGTTCAGAAACATGTGGGATGACGCTCTATCTTAACTACGGCATAGTGGGGATGCTGCTTGCGGCCACATACCGACGCATCTATCGATCTCTTTCTGAACTTGTTGCTGGACATGCGGGTGCAAGATCATGAACAGCCAGGCCCATAGTAGCGTGTTTGCCGTCGTGTCTGTGCCTGCCGCGAACAGCTGTACCACCGAAGCCACGCAGTCTTCAGTTACAAAGAAAAAGTTTCCAGCAGCTCACAGCTCCGTATTGTTGTCACTTAAAGTATGCAATTTACAAATTCTAATGGCTCTAGCTCTCTCTCTCTCTCTCTCTCTCTCTCTCTCTCTCTCTCTCTCTCTCTCTCTCTCTCTCGCTCTCTCGCTCTCGCTCTCTCTCTTCTGCAAGATCGGTTACTCTCAGCTTTATACAGCTTGGAACAAAGCAGAGCACTGCAAGACTAGGCCCATCACTTTCATACAAATACGTATATATATATATATATATATATATATATATATATCTTTATATTTATATTTATATATGTGTGTGGGGGAGAGAGAAAACGAGAGAGATAAAGAGAGACAAATTTATGCAAGTATAGTAGGCACTCAAGTTCATTCATTTTGGTGTACATCAATCAGTGCATACATGCTAGCCAAAAAACATACAGGTGTAACTGTGTATCATACAAACGCTTGTGTACACATGTATGTATATTCATGTGTTTTTAAGTGTATGTGTGCTTATACACGTTTATATGTCTTTATTAGGCTATACTCGGTTCCCAGGGACGGGACGGCCGTCATGAGGCAAGGGTAACCGGCTGGGCCGGGGCTGACCTGTTGGCGAGACCGGATATGCTATGACGAGAGGTCATCGGGGCTCTTGGGCAGCGGAAGTTGGCTGACTAAATCATTGTGTTGGACGCTCCCGGTCTCGCCGAGTTATGCATCTGGATGAGTGCAGGCGTGCTCCGGCGATGCGGTCACGCACGCAAGGCTACAAGTATGCAATAGCCGAGTGGAGCTGGGTAGCAAGCTCGTTGTTACGGCTGTATATTCCGTGCTACCCCTGCAGCGATTTTTCCGTGGCTCTACCCTCGTGAGCTGGCGCCTTCGGCGAGCTGAGATGCATCGTGCTAGTGGAACCCAGTTACTCCAGCCGATGTCGTCCTGGCTGGTACTTGTGCAGTTTGTTGCTAGTACTCAAAACGGCTCCTGCCTGAGATGGTCCTCCACGTCGGGAGAGTTGGCCTTCGTTTCCTGTGCTCCCCAGAAGCGCAATTTACCTAGTTTCCCCAGTAGTTCTTGCTTAATTCCCTTGTTTTTGTTGGTGCATGCGATATTATAAAGGGTTTTAACCTGACGGTCGCTCGTCTTACCCTAGCTCAGCTGCGTTGCTAGCGGCGGCTTGGCCATAGAATGGCTGGGTTCGGCGAGAAATAGCCTCTGACCCCGGATCTCGGCTACTTGTCTGTACGGGTATAAACCGCACACGGTGAATCTCTGCACCTGCACGCGAGGGTATCAGCTGGGTACTGATCGTATGTAATTCCCCGCACCCTAAAGCCAAACATTCACATTCGGTCGGCCAGCCTTCTTTTCTCGCGCCTGCTTATCATCTTGCCCCTATCGTGCCCCTCAGCCCCTCACGCCGGCTGCCTCAACCTCCGCCGAATGATTCTTCCTCCCGGGCAACATGTAATTACTGAGTTCTAGTCAACTGGCTAAATTGCAGCTGTAAGGTTGCGAAGAACTACAGCATTTTAACTGTAGCAATTCACCACGAATCCCCCGGAAAACCACCTGCATGCAGCTCTAACTTCAATTGCATTCTGTCCCACGATATCGTTCACGCGTGAACACAAAGTTGTACGCCACTGTGTGAATGCGTTCTCCCGCATTTCATTGCACATACCGGGCTAAAGACGCTATCAAAAAAGTAGCCACAGATTTAAAAAATGTTGTAATAGTCCCAGAAGAGGAGGGAGGAGGGAGGTCGTGTAGAACCACGACGTTGAACTGCAAGAGAAAGGGCGCTTAAAATGGCACATATTTTTCGTTTACTTTTGAAAGATAGTGTAGGTCGGATAAAATGCAAGTTGGAACTTCGCACACATAATTTCCCCGAGATTAGGGGGGTGTTGAGGGTCAATGTGGCCAGCGTCTACCCTGCAGCCTCACTGGTGAGAGCACAACGGTGCAATATTTGGTGGCTGCTTTATAATGATGGCGTACTTCAATGTCCGCTTGAAATATGAGCTTCGATCGACCGAAGAATCACGTATGAATTTGTTTGCTTAATTACAGTGGATTGCTGCGAACTGCAGAGGTTGGCGGTGAAAAGAGGCGATTTGTTTCGCGCGCCCGAGCGGGTAGGTCCTTACTGAGCCAGCTCACACGAGGCTAAAGTGTGAGCGATTCGTTTTCAGTCGACCCTTGCAAACGGGATGGACTGCGCTTCCAACACCCGCCGAGAAAGCTTCTCAGATGGTTACTTCAAGACAACACGAGATTGCTGAATAACTCAACCCTCAGGGTCAGCCAACTAGCGGCGAACAGCTCATTCTCATCAGGCTGGTCGTGCGAATGAACCAGGACGTTAAAGCGCGATAGTCAAAGGAATTAGTACGATGACGTCGTCACGCAGTGACGTTAGTGGGGTATCATCCAACCGGTTATTAGTGTGCTCCTTTGACCGAGTCCATGCTGCGATAATCCCGAGGCCTTGACGACTAAAGTGCCTGGCGCTTGAGTAGCTAAGCACAGTGAGTGACGCAGTAAGTCACTCACTCTGCTGATCCGGAACGGCTGTGCTGTGGCATCCAGTCCAGGGTGCTGCTGCTCTTTTAGCTAGGATTCAGCTGTATGTAAGCATGATGTTCATTCGCTGAAGACCATGAAAGGCGAGTCGAGGTCTAATCAAAACACAAGTTAAAAGACGAGTTTTCTGCCACGTCCCTGAGAAAGTAATGGCAAATGTATTGGTCAATGTGGTTTATTGGGAGTCCTTTTGACATCATAGCTATGCCACGAAGCAATCGCTAAGTACGCTTTAAAATTCCTTCCAATGCAAATAATCCGGACCTGTTCTTCAGCTTTGTCACGTCGTGAGTACATCACACCACTTCTCGTCTACCTGAGCTACCATGCAGTCAAGCATCGGATCGACCTCAAATCTATGTCGCTCACTTTAAGGTCCCTTCATTCTTTTGCTCCAGCCAATCTATCAGATCTACTCACACACCAAGTAAAGCATCGTACCACCCGCTTTTCGGAATCCAATTGTTAACCAATACCTTGTAAAAACAGCAAATCCTTTGGAGACTGCATTTAGTTTGCTTAACTCAAAAGTCTGGAACTCGATCCTGACATCAGTCACAGCATCTCATGACTTGACTACATATAAAAGGAACTTAAAACGCACTGTTTAGGACGGCATTTAGGGTGTCCCTATGATTCGTCCTTTATGTGCTGATGCGTGCTGACACTATGCATGCTGCTACTAACCACACTTGGATGCTGACCCTGTGCATGTCTCACTATTCATGTTGTTCGTCAAGCATGATACCACTCACCATTCTATCGCGTTTCCTTAGCAGTTCATGTAAAGCGCCTAGAAAAAAGATTGAGTTATCTGAGGGCGCTTTATCTTGTGTAGTATTGCTATCGTTATCATTATTTTGGCCTTCTTACAAGCGTATCCGCTTTTCCCTTGACTAAAATGGTTTACATTTTTCCCCCTCTCTTTCCATTATATGTGAAATGAGAAAGAGCGATCGCAAAAAACAGCCAGTGGCTGTTTCATTTTAAGACCAGTAGTCAGAGAAAGCGTCATGTTAAAAGCTGTCGTTAAATTTACCCTTACCACTGCAATAGGTTTCCATTCCCTAAATGTCATTGCTAATTCAGCGTGATGTGTTCTATTACAGCGAATTGTGTACACAGACTTTCACGAAAGGATCATCTCAGGATGAGAACACTCTTATACGCTCTCGTACAGGTACGAAATACTTATATTGACACAAAAGCTGATTCTTTGCACACAAGCCTTTAGTTACGGGTGCGTGGTAGCTCGCACAGAAATTTGACTATTTTCGGGATCGTGCTTATCGTGCCAATCGTGCTTACTCCTCACCATGCGTCCCGGTAATTCATTGTGGATCTATTAAACAAAACTATTGCTTCTATTTACCATCCTAGTCCGACGTGAGAAAGAAACGTATCGAGACTATTGCTCAACAACATAGCTTATACCAAAGAAATTGCCCAGCGCTCTTCATGCTAGAACGAATACTTCTCAAGAAGATATGGAACTAGTAGACTTGCTAATCGTTGTGAGGTGAAGTCACATTAATACTTTAAATGACCTGCACCTGGAAAATACAACCTGTCTGAATTTTCATCTATCTTGACCTACACTTTTAACCTGCCGCAAACACACGCATGCAAATAGAATACTTATTACGTTACGCATGAAAGTAAACCTGGTTGCAAGCACCAGACCATTAGATTCTGAAAAGAGGTTTCTAAGTTAAAAACGCTTGTTCTAATGAATGCAATGACGCTTGGCGCCGGACAAAGCATCCGGGTTCACTACTTACGGTCAAATGAAGACGGTGCTCCGCCGAGGGCTCTCGTTTGCATCTCGAGCAGATACGAAGCATCTACAAAGTCACAAGGACTCGATGGATCCAGCGTCTCTTCGTGCTGACGTATCGCATTTAGTAAAAAGTTGACTATTGTATTTGAGTCGGCTTGGAAGCGGTGGTAGCCGAAAATGTCACCTGGCAGCATTTTAAACAGCGGCATAATGTTAACGATGCGCTTCTTTCGTAAAAGGCTGATCTGCTTTATAAACCTTTCCAGAAGTGACGTAGAAATGGGATCGCCATAGTCGAATCGACTTCCGAGTACAATATTGCAGATGACGTTAGAAATGGCTCGGTGCATGTATACGTCCGGGTTCAGTGTTCCACCTCGGTGCTTTTCAATTTCATTCAAGAATGCGGCAATCTTCTCCCTTATCTAGTGTTCTACGTCGATCTTTCCCACGCCTTGTTCTCTCTGGTCGGTTATAGCAAACTTCCTCTGCTCTTTCCAATGGGATGAATTCATTCCGTTTCCTTGACGAGCAAGCTATTGTAAAAACTTCAAGAGCGCGTCCAAGAGGCTCGTATATGCTCTCATTAAGCAAGCAGTTTTAGTCTTCCGAGCCCGACATCGAGCCGCAGACTCACAGAAATGCTTATCTCCCAGTAAATTGACATGCGGCTAGTTAATAACTGTTGACAGTTGAGTAGAGGTAAATGCTAACTCAGTCAGAAGGGGAAACAGCACGGCTAATGAATTATTAGAGGGGAGAAATGAACAATGACTAAAAGTCCCGCCAGCTAGAAAAAATCGAGCTGAAGAGCGTCATCTGCAGTCCTAACCTTGACCTCGACCTTGCAGCTCCACGTACTGAGCGAACGACGCAGCAGGCTCCTTTGCTAGTCTCGTCACTCATGGCCAGGTGCTAGAGCAATCTGCGCTCGAGTATTTCTGTGAGCCTTAGCTTCGGGCCACTGCAGCAGCAGCTGCTGCTGTCGCAGCGTGCGTATTTCGGCATATCGCAGCGAACATCCAAAATACTTCGCATCGGCACTGCTTACAATATCGACGAATTCTGAATAAATATCTGTGACAATCAATACCTGCTAATCTTTTTAGTTTAACTTTTGCGACTGGCGCACTTCTGAGCGCACCAGTTCGCTGTTTTAACGCCGCCATTTGGCGATACATAATTCAGTGCTGCTAAATTTTCCACCTGTCTGATGAAGTGGTGAGCCTCTTCTTCATTTGACAGAGACCGTGGTGCTGATATATCTCTTTCTCGCATTCGGTACAGCTATTGGAACGTGAACCCAATAAAACATTCACAAACTCTCAAATTCAATATGCTAAACGCTACGTGCCTATGACCTTTACGTAAAAGCTACAAAAACCACTAGCTTCATGCATCAGGTTACACGTCAGAGCGAGTTTTCACGTATCTGCTCTGGCTTGCTAAAATGTCAGTAATTGTATTGCTAAAATCCGTCGTTCCTTAGGCTCCAACCTATTTTAATTGACTTAACTGGGACATACTCAGCTTGGGCGATTAGCGTTTTTGTATGCTATACGTTCCTATACCTCGCAGAATTTGACGGATTGTAGTGTTCACATTGACGAATTTTACTGTTATCTCAATAAAGATGCTGTATCTATTACGTTACTGAGAGATATTGCTGTAAAGGCCTTGTTGTGTAGCTCAAGCTGAGTAATTGCGACTCAAATTGTCTCTCCTTTAAACTCACGCACCTATTACTCTTGCATTAAGGCTTTCGGTGAACTAACAGAATCTGATTAACAATACGCCGGTAGAAGGAGGCAGAAAATGTGTGCTTCACTATTGCATCAGTTGTTTCATATTCCGATTGCAGTACATCGTAATAGATATTTACTATAATTTAACGTATTTATCTCCGTCAGTAACCCCTCGAAGCCAAAAAGACTACGTGGGTGCTACACAGGGGAGTTTTTTTTATAGCACACTCACAGCCTAAGCGGCTTTCAGGGCGCCTTCGGTAGCCGACAGATTTCATCTCACAAAACAAAGGGAAATTGGGAAGCATAGTGAAGTCCAGAGAGCAGTTTAGGTAGTGTGTAGCATGAATGCAGCTGCTCAGGACCTCTGAAAAGGATTAGCCATAGTTGGCTGCAATAGAGTAGGTGTCGTTGCGTAAGAATTGTTGATGCGAGTTCCGCAGTCTAGGACCTACAGATCTTAAGATTCTGTCACCGTCGGTCTCTAAGCGGAAGAATGAAACAGCTAATCTTTTGTCCGTACAGGACCTAAGGGCACGATGAAGCTAAACCTGGCGCAACAGTTCAGCTAGGTATGGAGAAGCCAAGTCGCGGCCATGGCCTTGTGGGTCAGCTGAAAAGCTTCACTCTGTATCCGTTGATCAACCGCCAGCTAACCTAGCTCTTTAGCAAAGTAGACGCGTGGTCAAACCTGTGAGACTTTAAAACTAGCATTGCAGCCACATCCGCAGCCAGCTGCAGTGGTGGCCTAATTGCTTTTTTTGGCAGCCCAGCCAAAAGGGAATTACAACAATCAAGCCAAGACCGAACTAAAGAGCTAGTTAAATTGTTTGAAACCAACCATGCAAGACAGCTCCTTACCTTGGATATGGCTCAGACGTGATGGCGAGCCGTAGCAGCAGTCTTCTGAATGAAGCTTGTAAGCGTTAAGTAGCTATCTAAAACAACACTTAAATTTTGAGAATGTGGTGATGGTCACACAATAGCATCACCTAGTAGAAGACCAAAGTCTTCTAATCCAGCCACACGCTTAGAGTGTCTTATGAGCATCAGTTTAGTATTACCATCATTTAGTTTCAAGAAATATTCCTACATCCAGGATCGAATGTTGGCAAAGCAAACTTTCAGTTAATCAGTTTCTGCAGCAGATTACGAAGCTTTGAATGACAAATATAGCTATGTATCGTTAGCATAAAAGTGATATCCTATTCGATTGGCCTTAATCACTTTTCTCCAAGGTTGAGTACTATTAGAGAACAGCATGGGACCGAGGACGGAACCTTGAGGAACTCCACACGTGACCCATCTCGTGTGTGAGACCTGAACCCCACACGACACAAATTGAGCACATTCAGACATATATGGTTTAAGCCACGCCATTGCCTCCTCTGCAAGATCGATCGTTGTTCCCAATCATTCAGGTGGGATATCGTGATTAAGTGTATCGAAGGCAGCTGAAAGATCTAGCACAGCTAGGACAGTGACATTCTCGTGATTTTTGCCACATGTAATGTCATTTTTAGCACGGAGGAGAGCAGTTTTAGTGCAGTTCTGCCTCTTGAACTCCGATTGAAATGTATCTGAAATTTCAATCTTTTCAATATGTGCAACCGGCTGCTTAGCAGCAATTTTTCAAAAAATGTTGACAACAAAAGAAGAAGGGGAACTGAGCGATAGTTTGCAAGGACCTCTGCATCTAGAGTCTAGGCTTTTTAAATATGGTTCTAAAATTTGCCTATTTGGAAGGACTTGGGCGCATCACCTTTTTCGAAGGAGGCAATACAAATCTTGGTTTACGATTGGGTTGTTATGTTGGTTTGATGTCAAGACCATAGAGATGATGTCATAGGGTCTTCAGGAGACGGGCTCTCTTTACTAGACCTTATTAAGGTAGCCATATCACATGCAGAAACCTCGGAAATTCTTTTTGGAAGGTCAAAGAATGTGATTTCACAACTGCTTACGCGGAGGAGCTTTATGGATGCACGAACGTGCACAATTTTTCAGTAAACATTACTGCATACTTTTCGGCTGAGCTGTTAACATCAGGGGAGTCTGACCTCTCAGCATTTGCCAGTAAATAGCTTACCATCTTATAAATCTGTTTTGGGTCTGACTGGCAGGCATTAAGCTTTCGAGTGAAAGGAAGCCCTGGCCTTTTTAAGCTTCCGGGTGTAAACTCGAAGAAAGTCTTTTTAATTGACTAGATATGCATCAGACCCCGGATTCTTGAAAAGACGTTCAAGCCTGCGCTTAACACGGCCCATCTTTTGAATTTTTTGTAAATTGAAATGAATCTCCACGAGTCTTTACACCCATAGCCTGGACGAGAGCATGCTTGTCAAGAGCACTCCTGAGTTCCACGTTCACTGCATCAGTGAGGGTATCGAGGTTGTCGGCCGAGTCTGGATTCAGATCAAGAAGACCTGCATAGCAAACAGATTTCAAAAATGTGACTACGCCCACAATTTTTGAGTTACGTCGCTGAACAAGTTCTACATTACCCTGTACAAACAAGAGAGCAGGAACAGTAAACGAGACCGAAAAATGATCAGACAGGGTCAGCGGGCACATAGCAAGGTCAGTGGGGCAGATATCTATAGTGATCACGAGATCCGTGATATGGCCACCGATGTGGTTGGTAGGATTAACACGTTGGACCAAATCAAATTTCTTCAGAAAGTCAAGGAATGAGCCTACCTGGCTCTTGATAGCGTTGTCAACGTGAAAATTGATGTCTCCAGCAATCAGCAACGACCAGTCACACACAAGTATTTTAGCGAGAAATTCCGAAAACTTAATTGTAAACAAGTTTGGACAGCCAGCAGGCGGTCGGTATATCACAACAGTGAGAGGTCTTTGATGAGCACCCGATTGCAACGGATTCAAACTATGGCCCATGCGAAAACCAGCATATCTTATAGACAAATGACTCGCGAACAACAACTGCAACCCCACCACCAACCTAATCATAATGCATGGACTGAAATAATGTCGAAGAAAATATATCAGCCGATAAGTGATCGATGCACATCCTAAGTAAAGCCACGCACCTTCAACATCTTTCGCTGTCTCTCTGGTAGGGAACCACCGCGAACTGCAGACATCAGCTTGTCGAACGAAAGTGTCGTATATAACGTCGTAGTCAGTCATTACTACGGCCGGCACACTTCCAATGAAGAGGGCGTACACGCTGCCGAACTGGCGCCTCCACGAGTTCTTATAATCGAGGTTATTAACCAAAATCATACCCCGAAAAGCCTAAAGCCTGGAAGGACCTCGTGGGAAATTCCGCCTGTGGTACTGGTTAAATGCAGCCATAATTGTTACAGCAACAGCTGCGATGGCAAGTGCCGATGGCTGCCATATGTTCGGCAAACTCACATAGGCATCGGTCCACCAGTGCCCGTGCGCCATGGCCATGTAGAAATACTTACGAATCAACTTATAGACAACGATCTCAACCAGCCATGGCAGTGGTATATCTTTTACTGAATGCACTCAAACTTCACTTGCGGACAGCCAATTGTGCCATGTAAAATCAGATGCCGAATCACATTAGACGATTTAAACGAGCAAGCTAGGAACGCTGTAGAGTAAACAGGTTCGATGCCTTATTGCCAGCCTACCCGCGTCTCTTGTATGTGTATTCAGCACCTAACTTGACGCTTATCTTTAGCTTTTGATGGGTTCAAAATGTGGATCTCCCACAGAGTCACCATAAGACAGTTGGCGACAGAAGCTTTAGCTCTGCAGGACCTAGACTTTGGAACTCACTTCCACAATTCTTACGCAACGACATCTACTCTCCTACTGCCGACTATGGCACATCCTTTTCAGCGGTCCTGAGCTGCTACTTCTATGCTACTCACTACCTCAACTGCTCTCCTAACTCTGCTATGCTTCCCACTTTCTCTTTGTTGCGTGAGACGAAGTCTGTTGGCTACCGAGTGCGTACCGAAAGCCGCTTAGGTGTGAGTGCGCTATACAAAACTCTCCTGCGTAACACCCACGTGGTCTTTATGACTTCGCGGAGTTACAGGCGGAGATACATCCATCCATCCAAATCAGTAAGCTGGTTCAAAATGTGAACCACCCACTGCACCATCAGGTCAGTAAGTGTAACGGCCGCCGCCCATTACAGTTGCCGAGTCCTGATATCCGCCAAATAACAGGGCTGAAGCGCCAGCTACAAACTAGCTTAAGTCTGGATGACTTACTGAACTAATAGTCGCGGTTCTACTTAGCTGCCTGCTTCAACTGAACTAATATTTGCAATTCTACTTAGCTGCTTGCTGCAACGTAATTATCCTGCAAGCAGTCATAAGTGCTGAGCTGCACCAGTACTTCAGTAGTCCACCAGCGCCCATTAGCCAGGTTCAAGTAAAATATTTAAGAACCAACATAAAGAAAGCGATCTCAATGAGCTACGGTAGTAGTAGAATTTTTCTCACTGCACACCACCCTCACTTTTAGATAGCTCGTTGTGCCTTGTAAACTCGGTTGCTGGGTCAGATTTGTTCACAAATTAGGCGAGCGAGGTACCCTGTAGACAAAACAGGCTTTGGCACGGCATGTGTACGATTTCTAGCCTGCTAGCATTCCTTATAAGTGAGTATGCAGCACGAAACTTGACGCTTATCTTCAGCCGGTGACAGGTTCAAAATTCGAATCGCCCACCATGAACCACCCACTGTATCAGCAGGTCAGTAAATAAATGGAACGGCTATAGCCAATTGTGGTTGCTGAGTCGGGATATCCTTTAAATAACAGAGCTGAGCCTCAGTCTGCAAAGCAGCATAGGTCTGATATTTTAAAAGGCTTTCAATATAGGTGAGATTTAGTGCATTTAAAGAAAATGTTATTATATCCGTGGAGGACTTAGTGAGCTAATATTCGAGGTCCTACTTAGAATCCTGCCTATAAGAATCACCCTGCAACTAATCCTTAGGCCTAAGCTACACCGGTCAGCACTTGACCAAGCGCTTATGGGACTCATCTTAACCGACTCTCAGTTCTTGGCTTATCAAAAATCACGTGCCTTCCTTCTCTGTATTCTTCTTTTCTTAAGTCTCAAATGGTCTGTTGCTCTTTCTATTTTTATCTATATTATTATATTAGTTTCAATGTAAACTGTATTTAAAAAATATATATTAACTACACAATTAACTTATGTTAATATATATTTATTGATAAAGAAATATACATATCGATATATTGAGCGTTTCCCGCTGTAACTCAAGCTAGAGCAAAAGCAGCGACAGCTAGTGCCAATGGCTGCCACGGCAACAACGGATTCATGTCGCCTTCAGACCACCATTGACGGCATTCAAGGGCCACGAACAAGTGGGTTGGATATACAAGCACAATAAGTGATCTTAGCAGGCGATATGGGCGATCTATGTTCCGCTCCTGCTCACAGCTGTGGCTTGCGAGACTGCAGTGAGCCTGTGCCCTGAGAATGTAAACGTCCATGCGAATGCAAAATCTGATGCAGAGCTTTCGTAGATAGCAGATGGTGGAAGTTGCAGATTGAATAGCGTGGATAAAGAATTCGCATTTCTACTAGGCTTTCGAAGTCTCTTCAAATGGCTAGTAGATTTGCGCGGTTCAGAAAGTGGAAAGGATGACGCTCAAAATTGGCTCTCCCAGCGTATCTCCTGTTGAATCAGCTCGAAATCTAGGTGTTATGTTCCATATTAGCCTCTCATTAGACGGCAACATCAGCTCCCCAATCAAGTCTGCCTACTTTCAGCTACGTAACATTGTTAAAATGTGTGCGGTTCTTTAGATAAGGATACCACGTCTAAGTTGGTTCATGCTTTAGCGACATCCCGTCTTGACTTCTGCAACTTACTGCTTGCTGGCCTACTAGCATGTGCAATCAAGTGATTACAGCTGGTGCAAAACTCTGCAGCTAGGCTTGTCTGCCGTGAGCTTCGCGGTTGCCACGTAACACCGCCTCTCGCCGACCTGCATTGGCTACCAATCAAGCAACGGATCGACTTCAAGGTTTTGTCGCTTACTTTTTGCTCACTTGATTCTTTGGCTCCAACTTATCTCTCAGATCTACTCCCCCACTATGGCCAAGTATTGTACCACTTGCTTTTCGGAATCCAACATTTTACCAATGCCTCGTACAAACCTCAAATTCTTTGGAGATCGGGCATTTAGTTCATATACTCCCAAAGCTGGAACTCATTCCCGACTTGCATCAGTGCACCCCTGACTTGACCAAATTTTAAAAGAACTTAAACACACACCTATTTAGGACAGCATTTAGTGGATCCCTGTGATTCGTCCTTCATTTGCTTGTGGGTGCTAACACTGTGCATGCTGCCACTAACCACACTTGCTTGCTGACCCTGTGCATGTCACCTGTAACCGTGTTGTTAGTGCTGTTTACCATGCATGATATTACTACCATTCAATCGCGCTTCCCTTTGCAGCAAATGTAAAGCACCTCGAAAGAGATTGAGTTCTCTGAGGGCGCTTTATCAAGTGCATTATTATTTTTATTATTGTAGGTATGCATGATGTAACCCTACACCCTATTTCCTTTTCTGATTGGTTTAAAATGTGGCTCGCATACAACGGCATCATGACCCTAACTAGAGCAGTCACCGTCAAACGCCATCGCTCAAGGCAGATATATGTGAAAATTAACTGAGCTGATTAGCCAGCAGCAAAGCAACTGAGGCCCGAGCATTGTAAGGATTTCAAAGCCAAATAGGCAGGTCGCAATTTAGGCCGATGCTTATTGAAGCCTCGGAGGGGCGGAGGGCTCATTTAACCAATATTAAAAACAGTAAGTCACTGCTGGCATTTGACGGGTTATCCACCTCTGCAAGCCTTGGAGGCTTCTACACTGTCATGTTCAGCCTTTGGGTAAACATGTGAAGGTCCACCTTTTAGTGACTCTAGCCTGACGCTATATCAAAACCGACGCTCCCTCTCTTTACATCCTAGACGTATAAAGCGATGCCTTGCTATATTGTCCTCACTTTCTCTGTCTCTGTCTTATCTCTGTTTCTGTCTCTGTCTCTCTCTCTCTCTCTCTCTGTCTCTGTGTGTGTTTGTCTCTCTCTGTCTCTCTCTCTCTGTCTCTGTCTCTCTCTGTCTCTCTTTCTCTCTGTCTCTCTCTGTCTCTGTCTCTGTCTCTGTCTCTGTCTCTCTGTGGCTCTCTCTCTCTCTCTCTCTCTGTTTGTCTCGGTTTCTCTCTCCCTCCCTGTGTCTCTCTGTCTCACTCTCTGTCTCTGTTTCTCTCTCTCTCTCTCTCTCTCTCTCTCTCTCTCTCTCTCTCTCTCCCTCTCTCTCTCTCTCTCTCTGGCTGTCTCTCTCTCTCTCTCTCTGGCTCTTTCTGTCTCTCTCTGTGTCTCTTCCACTGTCTCTCTCTATGTCTCTCTCTTTCTGTCTCTCCCTCTGTCTCTCTCTCTCGCTCTCCCTCTCTCCCTCTGTCTCTCTCTCTCTCTCTCTCTCTCTCTCTCTCTCTCTCTCTCTCTCTCTCTCTCTCTCTCTCTCTCTCTCTCTGTCTCTCCCTCTGTCTTTCTCTCTCTCTCTCCTCTCTCTCACTCTCTGTTCCTCCCTCTTTCTCAAGCATTTATATTTTGTGGCCTGCTAAGCTGCATTATTACGGCAAAACGTACGTAGAATTTGAATATTCTAAAAGTTAAATTCTGACCAGCTGGTTTTAAGAACGCAAAAAGGAATAAATGATATTCTACATTCCAACGACCTACTTAGGAATGCAGACATGGGTAGAGTGTCTCTTCTTGTTTTGCTCGATCTTTCGGCAGCTTTTGATACCATCGATCACAAAGTACTTCTAGAGCGCCTCTCATCTCGCCTGGGCATCACTGGCACTGCTCTGCAGTGGTTCAGATCCTATCTCAGTGGGAGACTCCAGAGTGTTGACGTGAATGGACAAAGATCATATGAAGTACCTCTAAAATGTGGAGTACCTCAGGGCTCTGTGCTAGGTCCGGTTCTTTTCACGGTTTATACTCTCCCTTTTGCTGATGCGATTGCCAAGCACAATCTAGGCTTTCACTTCTATGCGGATGACACTCAGTTGTACCTTTGCTTTGATCCCTCCCAGCCTTAGAGCACCTCAAATTCTCTCAACTCACTAGCTGCATGCATTGAAGACATCCGCACATGGATGGCAGCAAATTTTCTAAAACTAAACGATGATAAAACTAACTTACTAGTTATGGGCAAACCCAGTGTGATTCAGAAATTGGAAAGGCTGACTTTCAAAATTGGCTCTGCCAGCATATCTCCAGTTGAATCAGCTCGAAATCTAGGTGTCATATTCCAAAGCGACCTCTCGTGAGACGACCACATCAGCTCCACAGTCAAATCTGCCTATTTCCAGCTTCATAACATTGCTAAAATTAGAGCTTGTTTAGATAAGGATACCACGTCCAAGCTGGTCCATGCATTCGTGACATCTCGTCTCGACTTCTGCAACTCACTGCTTACTGGCCTACCAGCATGTGCGATTAGGCGATTGCAGCTGGTGCAAAACTCTGCAGCTAGGCTTGTCTGTCGTGAGCGTCGCAGTTGCCACATTACTCTACTTCTCGCCGACCTGCACTGGCTACCAGTCAAGCAACGGATTGACTTCAAGGTTTTGTCGCTCACTTTTAGGTCTCTTCATTCTATGGCTCCAGCCTATCTTTCAGATATACTACCCCATCAGGCCAAGCATCGTACCACTCGCTTTTCGGAATCCAACAGTCTAGAAATACCTCGTACAAACCTTAAATCCTTTGGAGACCGTGCATTTAGCTCGTATGCTCCCAAAGCCTGGAACTCCCTCCCGACCTGCGTCAGAACATCCCCTGACCTGACCACATTTAAAAGAAACTTAAAAACACACCCATTTAGGACAGCATTTAGTGGGTCCTTGTGATTCGTCATTGATGTGCTTATGCGTGCTGACACTGTGCAGGCTGCCACTAACCACATTTGCATGCTGACCCCTTGCATGTCACCTCTAACCATATTATTCATTTTGTTTGTTTTTCAAGCATGATTTTACTTACTATTCTATTGCATATCACTTTGCAGCAAATGTAAAGCGCCTAGAAAGAGATTAAGGTCTCTGAGGGCGCTTTATCAAGTGCAATATTATTATCATTATTAATATTATTCACAGTTGCTCTCGCCTAAACATAAAGTAGCTACATTGGCTTGCCACGCGACTAGTTGCAGGGTGAAGCTGAATTGTTGATCCATTGTATTCATTTCATATGAGCGTTGGGCTGGCCGAATTACATTGGCGTAGTTTCAAATAAGTTTTTCGGCAGGGCGCGGCACTCGCCGGCAAGCTCGCACCGGCCAGACATGCATGCCGCAACGTGGTAATGGCTTCGCATTTTGGATCGTTTCATTTTATCCCCAGACGAAAATACAAATCAAGAGATCTTAAGGCCTCTTCCTACGCTTCTGCTTAATTAGAAGGGCGTGACTAACATGATGCGATGCGCTGCAACTAAAACGGCAAGGGTAGCGGCTCAATCACAATTAAAAAGCTGCTTAACGAAAGGTTTTTCCTTGTATATCAACAGGCCGCCGCTGTGTGAGACTTGCACTCAAGAGGACAATGAGTAACTTTCATTGCCAAAGTTATATCCCAAGTACTAGCCGAAATTGGAACAGCGTTAGACTTAACATCGACGCCCCATTAGTCGACCGAGCGTTGCACCTGCCGACGGTTCCACCTATTGCACTTATGACGCGTGTTAGAAGGTGGTCCGTTGTCTGGCTGCGCCCGCTTTTATTGCCGCTAGTGGCGCGAATGGCTCTAACCGGGCTCGCTGTACGAGCTTTTGCGAGTCTCTATTGCTCGATGACAAATCTTTGCTGAGTTATCACAGCTGCTAATGATTTATCTGCTCACTTACCCCTTTCCATATGATCGAAAATAAATATTAATAATAGACAGGAAGTAAGTGATTTTTGTGCTGGCTTTTATTCCTAACTTCTCAAGGTTACATTCTTCGCTGTTTAAGTTAGTCTTAGCCACACTCTTATCAAACAACGGGGAGCATAGTGTTAAGCAGCTAGCACACAACCTCTCGGCGCCCAACTTACTTCATGCAAAATTTTTTTACTCTTAATTGGCATCGAAAAACTGTCATTTTTGGTTGACTGCATGAAAGAGCTTGTACTACAGAAGTGTGCAGCTTTAGTGGTAATGTCAAGTGGTCTCATATCTTCCCGTTCAAAATGTCATCGCTCACAGGTCAAGTGGGGATATAGCCAGTTAGCTCAAGCGGAGTCGAACAACATTCCACTCAAACGACCCTTTCCAGCACAGAGCTCACGGCTTCTGCTGTTAGAACTGGCCTTGCGAGCATCTGATTTTTGTCATTCTGGCTGCCTCCTGGTGCCAACCTTTAAAAAATGTATTCCTTATCTGTTAATTTACTCGGTATGTAATCGGATTTTGACTTCCTGAAGTTGAAACTTCAAAATGTATGTCTTCAAAACGAGATAAACGAGTCTCAATAATGACTTGTAGGATGAGTGGCTTCTGATTTATGATAATAATAATAAAATAACAATACGTTTGTATAGCATTCTCGAAGAGCTTTAATTCTTTCTGGGTGCTTTAAAAATGCTTTAAGAGAAGCATGATAAAACCTTTAGCGGTAGCCTGCACGACGTCAACCAAAATAACAATGTCAAGGTGACGTGTGCAGTGTCAACAGCGTGAACTGGTTTGTAGCAGCATGTGCAGTGTCAGTTCACATTAGCATACAAAAAAGACGAGTGATGAAGACCCAACTATATAGGTTGATAAACGAGTGTATTTTAGCTTCTTTAAAAATTTCATCAAGTCGGGATGTCGTGATGTCAGTTGGGATCGAGTTCCAGAATTTTTTAGTATGGAGACTAAGGGCATGGTCTCCAATGGATTTGAGTTCGGAGGAGGTTTACCCACCCGATATGATTGAAAGAAAAGCGGTTTAACAATGCCTAGCTCAGTCGGTGAGTAGATCTGATAAGTAAGCTGAAGCCAACAAATCATGGGACCCAAAAGTGGTTTAAAGAACTTTGAATTCCCGGTGGTGTCTGTGCAGCTATTAAGTCAAACCTCTTTAATTTTCTGTGAAGACTTTTAGCAAGATGCTTAAAGTCACGAGCCTACTATCAAAAGTATTCGTTGCCATAAATCTATTGTGCGAATATTTTTTAGAGCTGCCATTGGATTGTCATCGTAATAGCGATTCCGGCACCAGCCGTAAGAAATCATTTGTGGCCTTCTATGCAATCTCCGTGCCATAGTAAATAAGTTAACAAGTCGGGTGAGCATTATACAAAATATCTCGTCAACACTTGAATTTTTATACTTTGACGGCATGAATTATGTAAATAAAGCTAAGCTTGCTCTAAAAGCGAGTCTATCGTATCGCATGCAAAATTAGGGGCATAGCTTACCTCTGATAGTCACATGCTTGACATGACGCAGTCCGGCAACCTGCTTCTACCAATAACTTTTAGGCCATTTGAATTTTCTTTGATCGAATTACTTATCCGAAATAGATAATGATCATCCTTTTTGCATACTTCCTGCTCCACTGAGTACGTTCTGTTAGCTCTACATTTCAATAACTTTGAAAACTTGGATAATAGTAACTTTGAATTCATAAACCGTAATGTATGGGCTATAATTACACTGATAAAAAATACTAGCTGATTTAAAAACCTCTTTTGTATAGCGACAAAAGAGCCTTGATGGCTATCGCCACCGCTTGCAGTGGCGATAAAGAATTGCCACCGCATGATTCGAACCCACGACCTCGGAACCTCCACGACCTCGGAACCGAGGTCGTGAAAACCAGCCGCCTTAGCTAGTATGCCATCACGGCTTACCACTTTTAATCCTATAAGAAATAGCTGAATATGCATGCATCTCGGTCTCCATAGGGCTAGCCATGGAAAAGGTCACAGCTGTGAAAGGACGTTTTCTAACTGCAGGAGAACGCGGACCACTTGCGATTCAGCCATCCTTTGTCTCAACCTGGTAGGATGCTTTCAGCAAATACACGTAGAAACGCGCGAGCGGATTTTAAAAAAAAGTGCTAGAAAGTTTAGCGGTGGAAGCATGCGAAATCTGACGCGAGTCCTTAAAGGGGAGGCTGGAGGGCGAATTTTCGATTGTCTTCCTTGAGAGCGATCTGAAGCAGATGAAAGACTGGAACGCGGAACGCGGTACAGGTTGTATAAGTATAGGCTGCTGGATAGTGACTGGCGCCGGCAGCTGTTCGTACCGAAGTTTTTCTATAACCCGGTATACTGCTGACGAACCTGCTAGCGGATACTTTCTCGTTGTTTTTGCCCCTAAACGCAGGGTTTCTTGCTGAGCCTACACTGCGCCTCCGGAGGAAGGCGTAGTGTAGGCTCACGATAGCAAGGTCAGCTGCTACTTAGACTTAAACTGGCCAGTTCAGGAATAAGGTCTGAAAGTTTAAAAAATTGGCAATTGAAGTGGCCTGCGGAAGGTTATTCGGTACCTCTATCATCTCTTTCCCGGGTTGCAATGGTTTTGCAAGGGTAAATGCCTGAAGCAAGCAGCCGAAGTAGCCGGTGCAGCCAAAACAAGTTGTGAGTAAATATAGTCAAAGTACCCGTTGTTATCGCACGGAGATAAGTAGGGTACTCTGAGCTGTGGTAAGCGATTAACGAGAACTGAATTTCCTTTACCCACCCCTCTGGTATCGGGAATCAGCAGGGCATCAGTCCAGGCAGCGTTCCGAGGCATACAAGACAAGGCGATCGCGACAACAACGTTGCTTCTGCCGGGAGGCTGCCGGGACTTTGTCCAGTGGCCATTCAAGTCCGTGCGTGTGTGCATGAGACGCTAGCGCTTGCCTTCGCAATTGACTACAGCTCTTTTGATGCTCAGCTTCAGCGTGGCATCTTCGTCTGCAGGCAGGCAGCAACCGTCCAGATATGTCAGAATGCCGCTAATAATCTCAAGCGCTTTCATACTCCGACTGATGTTACATTCCGGCATTCAATATAGTTCAATAAAGTATATAGTTCAATATAGTTTAATGGTGAGACTGCTGTAAGTTCGCTACCCTTTCTACGCTATTCTGACAGAAGTCGTACGGTCGCTGTCGTTAAGACACCGGCATTGCAATTTGCCATCAGGACTTAGTACCTGCTTTCTCTCTAGTTTATCACGCCATTCCAGTATTTGCTCCGGTACCAGACACATTTGAGTCCAAAGCTGAGCCAAGTCGGCACGCACAGTCTTCGCAATAACAAATTACAGGCATCGAATCGGAGACGAGCCCTGGCATATATCAATTGATCGCTGCTGCAAGATGTCACGTTTCAGCGTGCACTTTGTCCTGCAGAGGACAGTGACTATCTCTGACCGCATACGCCAGACTCTTTCTTGACTCTCGAGCATACACTGGCCTCTCGTGGCCGATCGAGACTTGCAACACCCCCTCCGCTTGCTGCCGCTAACAATCCTTCCCCAAAATAGGGGCCGTGCAACACGGTTCTGACCAGCGGGTGCTTGGGGCATTGATTGCACCTGTGCACGCTCGCATCTCTCGCTTCCGGCAACATGTCCTCCTCCGAGCAGTCGTTTCGGGACGGAAGGACTGCTCGGAGGACGTCCCGCTCCTGACTCGAACAAGTGACGAGACAAAAGTCAAGAGAAGGAGGAAGGCAAAAGCTAGAGGACAGGGCCGACGTGCTTAGTAACGAATGGCAAGATCGTGACGAAAGCGTGCCGACGTGCTTGCTTTGCCTCGGCTTCGGCCGCCCGGTCGCCTTGCTCAGCTGTTCGCCGAGCCGTCGGAAAAGAATGCGATTACGAACTCGACGATCTCATTTTGCGTGCAAGTGCGCGAAATGAGGCTGAATTATTTGTTATCGCATTCTTTCCGCCTACCAGCGGACAGCCGCGTCCAACGTCGGGCGGCCGCACTGTCAAAAACTTACCCTAAAGTCCCGTGGCGGCTATGTCCGAAAACGACCTAGTCCGCAAATGGCCGTGTCCAGCGGCGACCGAGTACGCGACTGGCAAAGTGCGGTGGTGACAGAATCCAAATAGGTAAAGTCCGAAAGCTTGCCGACCTTAACAGAGTCGTACTACCGCGTGGTTGTCGCCTCAGCCGGTCGGATTATTCCACGTAGCGGCATCTCGTTCAGGCTGCCACGAGGCTTGACGCTAGAAGTACGGTCTCTAGGGCTGGCCGTCCCGTCCGAGGAGCGAGGCTGAGAGGAAACGCTAGACGCTTGAAGGCCTGCTGACTAAGTGGTGTTCGCCTTTGCCGGACAGAGTATTCCAACAGGCGGCGATTCCTTCAGGACACACCTGGGGTTGAAGTTAGGAAAAGTCCAGTACCGGGTCTGGCTGGCCGTGCGACGGAGTGAGGAGAAGAGGCATGCTCGACGCTCAACGCACAGCAGACCCAGTGGTTGGTGCCTAAGCCAGACAAAGTATTCGTAGTTGCAGCGATTCTTACGGGGCAGTCTCACGCACTTAAATGCGTACTGATTGCTGGGCTCGGCAGCGCCTGAGTGCTTAAGCGAGTGTTCCAACGTTTGTTCGGACCAGTATTGGCCGCCTTCGCCGGGCCGCTCGGTAGGCGTTCGTCGACGGGCGAACGGCAGTCGCATTCATTGCTCGCGACTGTACGTTCACGATTGGTTGAAAGGATGTGACTGCACTTTTAACAGAGTTCGCTGTTACCCGTAAGATATGTTTGATCGTGGCCCACTCACTTTCCGTGGATTTGCGATGGATCGTAATGGATTTCAGTATTTGCCCGAGCCATTGCCGTCGATTGCCATGCATTGACAAAGGTTGAACGATCAGAGCGGGTGGAAAGTATGTGCGACCACAGCGATATGTTACACGCATTGATAATTAGAGCTTCGCGAAGACGATTTCTCGTTAATTTGCCATGGATTTTGATATTGACCCCTACCATTGCAGTCGATTACCGCACGTTGTTGACAATTAACATGCAAAGTAGCTTGAAAGTTCTAAAATTTCACTTTTAAAAAAAAGGTAAGTGAAATGCGATGACAATTGGCACTTCGTACACCTAATTTGTGGTTGATTGGTCACGGATTGCCGTGGACTGCTACTTAAAGGCGAGCCGTTGCCGTAGATTGCCATGCATTGCTCGAGACTGTAAGAGCGCAATTGCGTAAAATGATGTGGTTGACCTTAACCAGTGTACTTTATACCGTGAATTCAAAATTTGTGTATTGCGAAACCGATTTCATTTTGCATCATTGCTGTAGATTGAGGTATTGGCCCCGGCCATTGCAATCGATTGTAGTGCATTGCTGCAGAAGGGTCGTTGAAATTACAGAAAAATTATGCGAGTACGCAGTAACCAAAGACTAGAGCAGCGTGCAATCATAACTAGAGCTTCTAGTGTACGGGTTTTGGTTGCTGTTCTGCAGATTGCGGCAGATTGAGGTATGGGGCAGGGCCGTTGCAGGCAATGCATTCAAGCTATTTTCTCTTCTTTTATGTCATGTCACAACTCCTTCCTACCAAGTCAAACTATTACCCAGTCTCGCTAGGCATCATACCACTCGCTCTTCTAACTTAAGTTATGTAGCTATGCTTTAAAAGCAATATCAAATCCTATGGAGACCATGCCTTTAGATAGTTTTCTCAAAAAGCCTAGACCTTTCTCTCTCCTAACTTCATAACCTTTCCCTATTTGACGGTATGCATAAAGCATATAACTATCTGCTCCTCGTTGAAGTTTCTGGGTACTTTGTAAATCATCATTCGTAAAACCAAGTTACTAGTTATGAGAAAACCAATTATGATTAAGAGTTGGACAATCTTACGCTCACAATCGGGTCTGTTAGCATTAGTCCTGTGTCATCTGCAGGAAATCTAGGTATCTTTTTCCAAAGTGACATTTCATTAGACAACTACATAAGCTCCACAAACAAATCTCCATCCTTTCAGCTACGTAATATTGCTAAAAATCGGGCTTGCTAGGACAAGAATAATACATTTAAATTAGTTCACGCATTTGTGACATCCAAGCCTGCGCTATCAGACGCTTACAGCTGGTGCATGTCTCTGCTTGCAGCTAGGCTTGTCTGTCGTGACCGTCACAGTTGCCACATCAAACCACTTCTCACCAACCTGCTCTGGCTCCCAGTCAAGCACCGCGTCGACTTCAAGGTTCTGTTATTCACTTTGAGGTCCCTTTATTTTTTTAGCTCCAGCCTACCTATCAGATCTACTCCCCCACCACGACAAGCATCGCAATGCCTGTTTTTCTAAATAAAATCTTATTGTAACACCTCGCAGAACCTCAAATCCTTTGGAGACCATACCTTTAGTGTGTATGCTCCCAAAGCCTAGAGCTCACTCCCAACAGGCGTCATAATATCCACTCACTCGACGACATTTCAAAAATTAAAGCTAAAAACGCATCTATTTATCAGAGCGTTTAGTCCGTTTATGCGATTCATCCTTAGCTTGCTTATGTGTGCTGACACTGTGCATGCTGCCACTAGCCATACTTGCATGTTGACACTGTGTATACCACCTCAAACAAGGTTATACTTTGCGACATTGAGCATGCTACCACTAAGCATTCGATCATACTTCCTTTGTAGCAAATATTAAAATTGCCTAAAAAGAGATCTAGTTATGTGAGGGCGTCATACAGACGAATTATTAGCTTGTTTGGCCCAGCGGTTAAGAAGCTCGCCCTGACCAAGGTATCTTAGAGGTCTTGGGCTCGAGCCCTGTGGCATGTGTGAAGCGCCTGAATAGAGATGAAATTCTCTTATGGCGTTATATAAATAAATTATTTTTTATTATTCTATGATTATTACTCCTGTACCTAAGCTTACTCGCACAGTGCTATTCTTCACTAACGAATTTGGATGCTTTATTAAAAGCATTTGTTAAGCGCCTAGAGAGAGACTTAGTTCTCATAGGGCACTGTTTACTTGCGGTATTATTACTGTTACTATCTGCATATGACTTCAGCAAGCTATCTTGAGTAATCCGAGAAATAACGACTCTTGCTGAATTGGCTCAATTCAATACAATACGGATCACTTGTAGTATGCTCTGTGTGATCCCCGAATGAGGCGAGTTTCTGTTGGTCAGGAAAGAGATCAACAATTGAAAATTTCAGTCCTAAAACTTGATCGCACTGAAAGATGGAAATAATTTTCAAAGAAGCATGAATATTAGGACTGCATACATTACTCACAGTCGTACACGGCGGAGCAATTTAATAAGATTGCAGACTCCTGTATCTTCTACCTTAAATTAAGCTTGTCTATATCTTCTCTCCCACATGGACACACACACACACACACTCTCTCTCTCTCTCTCTCTCTCTCTCTCTCTCTCTCTCTCTCTCTCTCTCCCTCTCTTTCTCTCCCTGCCTGTGTCCCACGGTTGAAACAAACGGCACGATTTTGTTTGCCAACTTTTGAACTTCGATGCTTCTGTGTGTGCACCACTATCAGAAAAAAAGACGCTCTGATCTCTCAGAAATTGCTATCTGAATGTGACTTTCCTCTTTGCTTTTCAGTTAGGAGTTGGTTCTTTGGTCGCAATGAGATTGTAGTAGGTCAACCGATGTTGTGACAAAACCAGTCAGAACGATCACGACAAATTTGACTGTGGTACTGAATAGTAGCTAGTGAGTACTGATTGGTTGAGGCGAATGAATGGCTGATGTTTAGGTGCTATTTCGGCTGCCGCTGATGAATATGGAGACAAGATAGCCATACAAATAGATAAGAAGATGACCTTTGGCAATAACTACTAACAATTTTTGTCAGAGCCTTACGAGATGGCAAAGCCGAAAGTTGGCATCGAATATATTTGATTGTGTTATGTTTCCCGTCCCTATATCTCGCTATGCTAGGGCACTATACTTATACTATACATCGTAAACTAGATCAGGATTGTGTTAATTTAAAAATGGCAGCGCAATCGAAGGGGCAGATCAAGATTAATTTTCTACATCAGCGAGATGGTTGCCGTCGAGATAGTAATTCACGCTATGAGAGAACGATCAACATCCGGTTTGTCGTAGTCCGTGCTTGGGCGGCCTAAACAGCTCAAGGCGTTCAACAGTCTAAGCTGTTCTCTGGGCGTTGAATTGGACAGCTGTGCTGTAGCAGCTCAACGAGAGATTTATTTGAAAGGGTAGGTTCTGGACACTTGTGAGTGTCTAAAAGACTCATCTACTCTTCTATTGATATGGACTGTGTATGCAACGGTTTGCATGCTCGTTATTACTGCCGCCCTCAGCTATCGTCGAAACACCAGCCTATATCTAAGCAAATATGATATGTAATCGTATTGTCATCAAATTGTATATCTAACTGTTGTTATTATTATTTCAACTTATAAGATAAAATAGTATCATCTATCATTTCCAAGCAAATATAAAGTTCCCGTTGTCTTACTTTTAGGTGCGACTTCACAAGTGCTATTCAGGCGTCAGCGGCGAATAACTAAGTTACAAGTGTTTCTAAATTTTCCAGCCTAAGGCTTTTAGCGAGAAGCCACTACTGTGCGTGTGCAGAACAGACGCTTCAAAGCACGGCTAACGAGTTGCTGCTGCGGCCTCTGTGCAAGTCGGTCAAGCTAAAGCTTGCACAGCCCGGCAACAATACGGAGCTCCTAAACCTAAATACACTGAGCACATGTCCTTTGCTTAGAACAGTCTTTTTTTAATCAATTGGGTGCTAGCTTCTGGTGCCTGACAGTGCGCAAAGCGTACATTTACTTTCAAGCACAAATTAAAACTGGCAGGAAACTAAATTGCAATGGCTTTTTGAACTCGGTAACCACGGATTACGACATAGTCAACTTAAAATACAAGTAAAAGTTCCTGCATAGCTTTAAGCAATGACGTGGGTGGTGGACGGCAAACGTGTTAACGTTAGGCTGAGAGCTGACAGGGGGCCAAATTACCATAGTTCAGGAATATAATTATGTTAATACACTTAAAAATGCCATCATAAAACTCAATCACTATCTAGGCTCTGTATATTTGCAGCAAAGGAAGTACGGTCGAATGGTTAGCGGTAGAATGCTAAATAAACAACAAGAATAACACCGCTAGGGGTGGCATGCACAGGATCAGAATGCAAGTGGTTAGTGGCAGCATGCACAGTGTCAGCTCGAATAAGCACACAACA
Source organism: Cristatella mucedo (assembly GCA_009760855.2). Lineage (NCBI taxonomy): Eukaryota > Metazoa > Bryozoa > Phylactolaemata > Cristatellidae > Cristatella > Cristatella mucedo. The sequence goes on along the minus strand of WPIO01000038.1, from coordinate 1,529,918 downwards.
GACGAATCACAGGGATCCACTAAGTGATGTCATAAATAGATGCGCTTTTGTTTCTTTTTAAATGTGGTGAAGTCAGTGGTCAGTCGCGACGGAAGACGGGGGTGAGTTTCAGGCTTTGGGAGCATGCGAACTTAAGGCACGGTCTCAAAAGGATTTGAGCTTTGTACGAGGTATATGTTAACAACTACATTTCAAAAAGCGAGTGGTTCAATGCTTGGCCTATGAGGCAGTAGATCTGATAGGTAGGCTAGAGCCAAAGTATGAAGGGGCCTAAAAGTGAGTGACAAAACCTTGATATCGATTCATAGCTTGAGTGGGAGCGAGTGCTAGTCGGCGAGAAGTGGTGTGGGGACAATTGTTACGCTCACGACAGACAAGCCCATCTGCAGAGTTTTGCATCAGCTGTAAGTGCCTGATTGCACAGGCCGGTAGATCAGGAAGCAGTGAATAATACAAGTCATGACGGGATGTTGCAAATGCACGGATCAATTTAGATGCGGGATCCTTGTTTAAATAAGCCCGAATTTTAGCAATTTTATGTAGATGAAAAGCAGGCAGACATGATTGTGGAGCTGATATGGTCGTCTAACGAATGGTCACTTTGGAACACGACACCTAGATTGTGTGCGGATTCATCAGAATATATGCTGGCAGAGCCAATTTGAGCGTCAGTTTTTTCAATTTCTGAATCGCTCTTGGTTTGCCCATCACTAGTAATTTCGTTTAGTCATCATTCAATTTGCAAAACTTCCTACCGTCCATGTGTGGGGAAGTCGTCAATGCATGCAGCCAGAAAGTTGAGAAATTTTGAGATGCTGTGGGGCTGGGAGCGATCAATGCAAAGGTGCAACTGAGCGTCATCCACATAGTATTGGAAGCCTAGATTGTACTTCGCAATCACATCGGTAAGAGGAATACTATAAACAGTGAAAAAAACGGAACCAAGCATCGAGCCCTGAGGCACCCCATATTTCTGGTTTGGTAAAAGAGGTGCACCTGAGTGCTCACTATACTTGCAAAGGAAATGTGCGAAGACACGTCTATTTTGCAATGTTGGTTGCTCTTCTGATACCATATACAGAGCCGACCAATATAATGGATGATTTGCTTTCCATACATAACTTCCGTAAAAGCTTATGTTACATATAAATTCACCGAATGACAGTCAAAATGCTGATGACCAAATAAAGATGTATTATTCTTACATCACAGATTGGTTTAGGAGATATTTACAAGATTAATTCACGACCTAACAGCGATCATAATTTCTTTTTCGTGAGCAGCTCCTGAATTTCCAGGCTGATCAATATATGCAAGTCATCTCTAACCGTGGTATACTTGTTGAGCATGAGCTTGATACCATTAAAATTAGATCATGCTTCATTAGCAGCAAACGCAAAGTGCCTAGAAGGAGATAAAGTTCTCTGAGAATGCTAGACAAACTGATTATTCTTATTGTTATCAAAGCTTATGCATAAGCTTCTTCATCGGAGAGATAAGGTCTCTAATGGCTTGGCAGTGACCTGAAAATTGAAAGTTTACACCCCTCAAAATTTCTTCGCCAACCCTCAGTCCGAGCACGATAAATAAATGTCTATCGTGTTCACCTTAACACAATTACTGCTGTGCGAGCCTGAAGTTTTACTAATTAGTGTGGCTTCTCGCACTACACTAACATTTTAGTACTTAACGGAACTCCAAAGCTCACCACACCTGGCTGCGGAGTGCCACCACCGACATGTTTTCCAGTTAACCACAGTGTCTTCCTCACCTGGCATGCTCGCTTGAAACATACCCATGGTCTCATTACTTCATTTGAGTATGCACACTAACGAAGGCAGAGACATCACGGGTAGTGCTTATTTTCCGTGCAGGCTTAGATTTTGCATTTTGTGAGATAATAATAACAGTAATTCTTTTTATATTACCCTCAGAGAACGGAATCTCATTCTAGGCATTTACAGATGCTGTTTAGACAGAATTACCAAATGCTTGATGGTGATTAAATACACTGTCCTTAATCGCCACTTCCATGATGCTGACGCACTTAAATAAAACCAATAACCGGCGACGACTGTACTATTACATATGGTCAACAATATGTAGCCGGGCTAGATTTGCGAAATAAATTGTGTTTCGGCTGTGGCATGCACACACATAGCAGCATGGCCAGAGAGTGAGCTCTAGTAACCACTCATTCTTCGTACCTATTTTCTGTGGGCCTAGGTTTATTGTTTAACTGGTGTTGCTCAACGGTGTTTGTGAGACGCCCATCGTGGACCTGCAGCTTGAGCATTACGGCATTAAGATATAGCACCGCCTGTTCAATGCTGCGCAAAACTCGACAATAAATGTGCGAAATTACATCGACATCTTTGGATTTCCTCTATACTTATAGAACGTAACATGCAATTAGGCAATTATAATTTAAGCTTCCTCTAGCCAATTGCTGGATGATTTTTGGAAGTTCGTAATGAATTGCAGGGTTGGCCCCGATGATTAACAATTGATTCTTGTTCATTGCCCAAAATCGAACACATATAGCCGGTTGAAGTGGAAGGAGAGCACTTTAAAAGAGTGCACTGTCATAACCGGAGTATAGCATTAGCTTTGCACTGCCTACTTGCAGTCGATTTGTGAAAGATTTCAGAAGATTGCTGCATTGGCAAGGTTCATTTCCGTTTATTGCAATGCACTGACCGAGAGCTGGCACATACAAAGGCATTTCCTGGGAGCATCCGAACTAGAGTATAACACAAAGAGAAATTTCAATGGAATCATCTTCCTGCAACTTTCTGCCTATTTGTGATGAGACGTTATGGATACCGTATTTTCCTAGGCCATTGATGTCGATTTTGGTGCATCGTCCTCGATTGTACGTTCACGATTTCTTGAAATGATGAGATTGCACTTTTAATACAGTACCCTGTACTAAGCCGGAACAACTGGATAATCTACCATAAGAATAATAATATTAATGCACTTGATGAAGCACCCTCACAGAACTCAATCTCTTTCTAGCCGCTGTACATTTGCTGCAAAGGGAAACGCGATTGAATGGTGAGTAATATCATACTTGATAAACAACATGAATGATATGGTTAGGGGTGACATGCACAGGGTCAGCATCAACTTTGTGTGTAATTGCAACAGAGCTTAACAGATTGACGTTTTTCCGTATTTTGCCTTCGGTTGCCATTCATTACCCGAGATTGAACTCACACAATAGGTTTAAAGTATTTGGGTCCGTAGTGAACGTTATTTGGAGAGATGATTGGAACTTCGAACAGTTAACGTCTAGTCAATCTGAAACAGATTGCGGTCAGAGCCGGAGCATTGCAGTCGATTGCCCTGCATTGCACCATCGATTGAATGCCAACAATCAGTGAAAATAATGCATCCACACAGCAACTTGTCACGTGGAATGAGAGCTGCAGTTTCTTGCAGCCAATTTGTAGATTTTCCATTGATTTTGGCATTGGCCGGACCAAAACAGTACTTCCTATCTCAATGGGAGACTCCGGAGTATTGACATGAATGGACAAAGATCATCCGAGGTACCTCTGAAATATAGGGTACCTCAGGGCTCCGTGCTAGGGCCGGTTCTTTTCACGGTTTGTACTCTCCCTCTTGCTGATTTAATTGCCAAGCACAATCTAGGCTTTCACTTCTATGGGGATAACGCTCAGTTGTACCTTTGCTTTGATCCCTACCAGCCTTCGAGCACATCGAATTCTATCAACTCACTTGCTGCATGTATTGATGACATCCGCACATGCATGGCAGTAAATTTTCTAAAAACTAAACAACAATAAAACCAACTAACTTGCTATGAGCAAACCCAATGTGATTCAGAAATTGGAAATAGTGACGCTCAAAATTGGCTCTTCCAGCATATCTCCTGTTGAATCAGCTCGAAAACTAGGCGTCATGTTCCAAAGTGACCTCTCGTTAGATGACCACAACAGCTCCACAATCAAGTCTGCGTACTTTCAGCTACACAACGTTGCTAAAATTCAGGCTTGTTTAGATAAGGATTCCTCGTCTAAGTTAGTCCGGGCATTTTTGACATCCCGTTTTGACTTCTGTAGCCCACTACTTGCTGGCTTACGGAATGTGCAATAGGGCGATTACAGCTTGTGCAAAACTCTGCAGGTAGGCTTGTCAGTCGTGAGCCTCAAATTTTCCACATCACACCACTTCTCGCCGACCTGCAATGGCTACCAGTCAAGTAACGGATCGACTAAAAGGTTTTGTCGCTCGCATTTAGGTCGCTTAATTCTTTGGCTACAGCCTATCTCTCAGATCTACTCCCCCATCAGGCCAAGCATCGTACCACCCGCTTTTCGGAATCAGACAGTCTACAAATACCCCGTACAAACCTCAAATCTTTTGGAGACAGCTCACCTAGTTTGTATGCCCCCAAAGCCTGGAACTCACTCCAACTTGAGTCGAAACATCCCCTGACTTGAGCACATTCTAAAAGAAGTTAAAAACACACCTATTTAGGACAGCATTCAGTGGGTCACTGTGATTCTGATTCGTCCTTCATGTGCTTATGCCTGCTGACACTGTGCATGCTGCCACTAACCACGTTTGCATGCTGAACCTGTGCATGTCACCCCTAACCGTGCTATTCATGTTGTTTACCATGTATGAAATTACTACCATGGAACCTTTGCAGCAATTGTAAAGCGCCTAGAAAGAGATTAATTTTTCTGAGGGCACTTTATCAAGTGCATTATCATTGTTATTGTTGGTGTTATTGTAGTATTGGTATTGTTATTATTATGGATTTCTGTATTTATCCGGGCCATTACCGTCGATTGCCATGCATTGCGAAAGATTGAACGATCAGAGCTGGTTAAAAGTATGTGAACCGACTGTGAGATGTTACGTGGAAGGAAGAATGGAGCTTGGCTCAGCCGATTTCTCGTTGATTTGCCGCACATAGTGGTACTGGCCCATTCCATTGCTGTCAATTGCTGTGCAATTTTGACAATTAACGTGCAAAATAACTTGAAAGTTCTACGATTTCACTTTTAGCAGGAAGAAATTTGAAGTGCTGTGACATTTGGCACTTCGTGCAGCCAGCTTGCGGTCGATTTGCCACGGATTGCAGTGAATTGTTGCTTGGAACCAAGCCGTTGCTGTAAATTGCCATGCATGGCCCAAGATTGTACGAGCGCAATTGCTTAAAATGATTGATTTGATTGATTGATTGAGCGGTTGACTTTAATCAGTGTGCTTTGTAACATGCATTCAAAATTGAAGCATTGCGAAACCTATTTCAGGGCATTTTGCATCAGACTTTTGTAGATTGCATTATTTTTGGGGCCAATGCAGTCGATTGCAACAAACTGGGTATGATCAAGCGCTGGAACTCGACATCAAGCCATTTGCAGTACCCTTGAAGCAATCTTTTGAATCGATTGCCTTTACTTCACAGGACAGCTGGTTACCCGTGGTGGCAGTAGTCTATCATCTACCAGGTACCAAGTTCTCCTTTATCTGAGGTTTCTCTTATCTCATTTCGATTCTGTGTTCAAGTAATCAATTTTTCCTCATTATGGATGATTTCAACATTCATTTTGACCACTTATCCCACGCCTCCAGCACTGAACTTTCTGCACTTACTGACTCATTTTTTCTTGTGGCTCATGTACATGGCCTACTCACATCAACGGTCACACATTCGACTAATTTTTTTCGTACGTCAGCAATTTTTCATCACGATTATTCCCAAACCCTGCTCTTCTGACCGCTAACGGATCTCATTCAATCTACAATGTGTGCCCCCCTCATTTGCATATAAAATCACCCGTAAAATGCGAAACCTGAAGACCCTTGACATCGACGTTGTCCGTGCAAAAATATCTGTATTGCCTCTGCTGCTCAATCCTGCTTCCGAGCTGTCATCGATAGTAGATTGCTTCAACGCAATAGCTCACATAATGGAGGCGTTTGCAATGCTGACAAAGCAGACAGTGCGCTCTCGCCTTGACAACCTGTGGTTTACCGGAGACATTGTTCTCTTATGTTTCTGCCTGTGATGTGGCTGGCTTGATAAGGTCTAGCAAAAAGAGCTCGTCTCCTGAAGACCCTATACCTTCATCTCTGTGATCTTCACTTGCAGACCAACTTAGCCCTGCCGTAACCAAGATTGTTAATGCTTCTTTGGGAAAAGAGGTCGGCCCCAAGTCCTTCAAATCGGAAATCGTTAGACCTATTCTTAAAAAGCCTGGATTAGACACAGAGGTCCTAGCAAACTATCGTCCAGTTTCCCTTCTTCCGTTCTTATCAAAGATTCTTGAAAAAATTGTTGCTAAGCAGCTAGTTGAACATATTGAAAATAGTGGAATGTCAGATAAATTTCAATCAGGTTTCAAGAGGCAGCACTCTACTGAAACTGCTCTCCTCCGTGTTAACAATGACATTCTACGTGGCCACGACGACAGGAATGTCACTGCCTTAGCTCTTCTAGATCTGTCTGCTGCCTTCGACACTATTGATCACGAAGTTCTGCTTGAACGATTGAGAACAACGATCGGTCTGGCAGACGAAGCACTGGCGTGGTTTAAATCCTACTTGTCTGATCGTGTTCAATCCGTGTCGTGTGGGGGTCAGGTCTCAGACATGAGAAGAGTCACCTGTGGAGTCCCTCAAGGGTCTGTACTTGGTCCCTTGCTGTTCTCCATTTATACGCAACCTCTGGGAAAAGTGATTAAGGCCCGTGGAATAGCATATCACTTCTATGCTGACGATACTCAGTTTTATTTGTCATTTAAACCGTCGGAATCTGCTGCAGCAACTGAGAAACTGATTGCTTGCCTTGCCGATATTCGATCCTGATGTCGGAAAACCTCCTGAAATTAAATGACGATAAAACCGAACTGCTTCTCATAGGCCACCCTAAGTGTGTGGCTGGATTAAAAGGCTTTGCTCTTTTAATAGTTGATGCTATTGTGCGACCTTCACCACGTGCTCGTAATCTAGGTGTCGTGTTCGACAGCTGCCTCAATTTCAAAAGCTTCATTCAGAAGACTGCCTCTACAGCTAGCCATCACATCCGATCCCTATCCAAGATTAGAAGCTGTCTCCCACAGTGGCTTGTAAAAAATTTAACTAGCTCTTTAGTTCTGTTTCGGCTTGATTATTGTAATTCCCTTTTGGCTGGGCTACCAAAGAAAGCTATTATACCACTGCAGCGGACTATGAATATGGCTTCAAGGCTGGTCTTCAAGTCCCAGCGGTTTGAGCACGTGTCACCTTTGCTGGAAGAGCTAGGATGGTTGCTGGTTCAGCAAAGGATACAGAGCAAAGTTCTTATGCTGACCCACAAGGCCCGCCACGGCTTGGCTCCTTCATACCTAGCTGAACTTCTGCACCAGTTTCAGCCTGTTCGCGCCCTCAGGTCCTGTGTGGACAATAAATTAGCTGTCCCATTCCTCCGCTTAAAGACAGTTGGCGACAGAAGCTTTAGCTCTGCAGGCCCTAGACTGTGGAACTCGCTTCCACAATTCTTACGCAACGACATCTACTCTCCAACTGCCGACTATGGCACAACTTTTTCAGCGGTCCTGAACTGCTACTTCTATGCTACTCACTACCTCAACTGCTCTCCTAACTCTGCTATGCTTCCCACTTTCTCTTTGCTGAGTGAGACGAAGTCTGTTGGCTACCGAATGCGTACCAAAAGCCGCTTAGGCTGTGAGTGTGATATACAAAACTCTCCTGCGTAACACCCACATGGTCTTTATGACTTTGTGGAGTTACTGACGGAGATACATTACATTAAATGCGCTACGTTACCTGAGCCCAAGCTTGAAAAAGCATACAAAAATCAGGACTGACTGTCCATCGACAGGCATACGAGTACTACTGCAGATCGCAGCCATCATTCTTTTCAAATGCTTAGTCGAGCCTTTGTAGAAACATTGTTGAATCGCAGATGCAAAAGCAAGAAATGCTGATGTCAACGATCAAACATCTTTAACTTCTCCCGGATCAGCCCCTTACCTAGTGATCCCTGTGCGAATCAAGCTGGTCACTTCTCTAGCTTATTTGTCAACAAGATAGACAAGATCAAGCAGTCCACCCCTAAGATGGTAGAATCCCACCATGGAATACCGTCCCTCAATTTCGGTGAGCACCCCAGTGTCTACATTCAAGAAGGTCACTAGTGATGTCGTCCTGAAGTTCAAATCCCAATCGAAGAAGACAACTAGTCCTCTGGACCCAATTCCCACTGCCTGCTTCTACGATGCATTGATCTGCTTCTGCCATGCATAACTAATATCGTAAATATTTCATTATTCATTATTCATTTCGTTTGTTTTTTCAAGCATGATTTTACTTACCATTCAAATGCATTTCACTTTACAGCAAATGTAAAGCGCCTAGAGTGAGATTGAGTTCTCTGAGGGCGCTTTATCAAGTGAATTATTATTATTATTATTATTATTTTTATCTTCAGATCATGTCCCAGCAACTTTCAAAGATCATGTAGTCATGAAACTACTAAATAAAACCCCACTAGCTCAAGAGAACTTTAGCAACTTCCACCCAGTTTCTCTTTTACCTTTCCTATTAAAGACACTGGAACGAGTCCCAACAGAGCAGCTGAACTTATATATTGAAACCTCCAACCTTGCTAGGAATATCTAGTCTCTCTTTGGAGCTAATCACTCCACGGATTCAGCTTCGCTTCGGGTGTATATACTTAAGTAAAACAGACTTAGGTCTAATATGTCCGCTTATTTTGCTCGATCTGTCTGGAACTTGTGATAATATCGATCACCATGTAAATCATGAGCGATTCCCATCTCGCCTGGGAATCACTGGTACCGAATTAAAATGGCTCGGGTCCTATCTCAGTTGGGGACTCTAGAGTATTTATGTGAATCGACAAAGATCATCCTAGGTAACATTGAAGTAAGGAGTACCTCCTGGATCTGTGTATGGTCCCGATCCTTTCATGGCTTATACTTTTCCTCTTGCCGATGCGACTGCCAAGCACAATCTAGGCTCTCACTTCTATGCAGATGACACCCAGTTGTATCTTTCCCTTGATCTTTGCCAGCCCGCCAGCATGTTGAATTCTCTAAACTGTCTTGCTGCAGGTATTGACGACATCCGCACATGCATGGCAGCAAACTTTCTTAAATTGAATGATGATAAAAAAAAACTTAATAAATATGGGCAGCGAAGTGTGATTCAGAGATTAGAAATGTTATTGCTCAAAATCAGCTCTGACAGTATATCTTATTGGGAATCTGGACGTAATCTATATGCCCTGTTGCAGAGCGACCTTTTATTAGACGACTATCTCAGCTCCACAGTCAAGTCTGGCTATTTTCAGCTACACACCATTGAAAAAATTTGGGCTTATTTAGATAGGGAACCCACATATAAGTTGGTCTGTGCATTTGTGACATCCCGTCTTGACTTCCATAATTAAGCACTTGCTCATCTACCGGCCTCTGCACTCAGGCGCTTACAGCTGGTTCAAAACTCTGCAGCTATACTTGTCTGTATGAGCGTCGCAGTTGCCACATCACATCGCTTCAAGCCGTCCTACGCTACCTCTCATTCAAGCAGTGCATCGACTTCAAGGTTGTATCACCCATCGTCGATTCCCTACAATAATTTGCTTCAGCCTACCTGTCAGGTCTACTCCCCCACCGGGCTAAACATCGTACCACCCGCTTTACGGAATCTAACAGTTTACCCATACCTCATTCAAGTCTTAAATCCTCGGAGACCAATGTCTTCACTCGCATGCTCACAAAGCCTGAAATGACTCACCCCCCCCCCGACTTGAGTCACGACATCTCTTGACTTGTCCACAATTAAAAGAAACCAAAAACGCATGCATTTGTCACAGTATTTATTGGATTCCTGTGATTCGTCCTGTACGTGCTTACGCCTGCTGACACTGTGCATGTTGCCAGAGACCACACTTAAATGCTGACCCTGTGCATGTCATCCCTAACCATGTTGTTCTTGTTTTTTATCGAGATTGCCGCCGCTAACCATTTGATCGTGCTTTTTCTGAAGCAAATGTAACGTGCCAAGAAAGAGATTGAGTTCTCTGAGGGCAATATATAATATGTAATATTATTGTTTTTATTATTGCCGCAGAACTGCCGGGAAATCGTAAGGAAATTGTGCGATCCACAATAACCGAAGATTGGAGCAACATAAAATTTTTATTTGAGCTTAAATTTAGTGCATTCTGGTCGTTTTGGGGAGGGTTGCAGTGGATTGGTGAACTTTTCCGAGCCACTGCTGTCGATTGCAGCGCATTGTAGCAGAATGGTCGAGGCAATTACAGTGAAATTACACGAGTACACAATAACCGAAGACTTTTGCAGTGTGCAATCATAATTAGATCTTCCACTCTATGCGTATGCGTTCTGGTCGCTATGCTGCGGATTGCAGGGGATTGTGGCGGATTGATGTGGATTTCGGCATAGGGTCGGGCCGTTGCATTCAATTGCAGTGCATTGCATGAGAATGGGTATGAACAATGGAGCGAAGATTTGTGCGTGCACTTTGAACTGATTCCAGTTTTACATCCAATCAATTACATCTTCTTGATGGTGATTTGAAGATGATTTGCAGTGAAATATAGTGGATTTTGGTATTTTCATGTGTAAATTCGGGTGACTGCTGGGCTTTGCTAGATGATAGGACGCACACATTTCTTTTTATTGTACGTGAGTTTGCATACATCACTATTCAATTTAACATGCAATGACAATGAAGCTCGGTACAATATGTTTCAATTTTTTGCAGCGAATTTGGTGGATGGGTATATTGGCGGGAGCTACTGCAGTCTATAGCAGAGCATTGCATGACAACGGCCGGGCCATGCAAGTGAAAACGTTCAAGTGCAATTGTCGCAGGGTGCACTGACATGCTAAATCAAAATAGGAGTTTTTTATAAGGAGTTGTTTTGCTTCGTGGTGGAATGCAGTGGATTGCAGAGGATTGTGTTATTAGCCTAGGCCACTGCAATCTTATTTCACCGGACTTGATTATAATCTTTGAGCGGAATCGCGAACCATTTTTCAAATTTTGGAGCTTTCCGCAGCTGATTACTGGTGGATTTTTAAGGGAACTAAAATGGATGGTGGTGGATTTCGGTACAGGCGCCCTGAGTCAAAGCACATTTGCATAAGTGGGCGTGAACGCATCGACGTGCAATTTGGTGGATAGATAGAACTGAACTTGTATTACAATAAAAGCTCAAAATTTGAGCTTATAATATATTACTGCAACGCTAATGTCCGGTCGATGTAAGCGTAATTAGAGTGGATTGCGGTAGGTTGCAGTATATTGTCGACCCCTCCACTACAGCCGCTTTGCTATAGCCTACAAAGGGAGCTGCTCTCGAAACCAGTAGTAGGTTAGAGTAATGCCAGGCCATAACAGTTCTCCCGGTCATGACTAAGACGCTATCAATAGAGTTCTGTGCATCTCCCTTGGAGCTACCTGCTCGCTCGATTCGCAGCGCTAATTCTTATCCCAATACTTAATCTATTTTCTCCATATCTTTACTGTCCTGTTTTGCCCTTGCTTGCCACCTCCTGCCCTTTCATCCCCTCTCGTCTAATCTGGTCCTTTCACCTTGGCACACTTCTTTTCGCCACGCCTCGCCTCGCCTCGCCTCGCTTTACCTCGCCTCGCCTCGCATCTTCTTGTCTCCTGTGGTTGCACCTGGTCGCAAGAAATTATAATAATAATAATAATGCACTTGATAAAGTGCCCTCCGAGAACTCAATCTCTCTCTAGGAGCTTTACATTTTCTGCAAAGGGAATATCGATTAAATGGTGAGTAATATCACACTTGACAAACAAAATGAATAACATGGTTAAGGGTGACATGCACAGGGTCAGCCAGCAAGTGTAGTTAGTGGCAGCATGCACGGTGTCAGCACGAATAAGCACATGATGGGGGACCTACTAAATGCTGTCCTAAATAGGTGTGTTTTTAACTTTAATTTAAGTATAGTCAAGTCATGGGATGTTCTGACGCAATTCGGGAGGGAGTTCCAGGCTTTGGGAGCATACAAACTAAATGCACGGTCTCCAAAGGATTAGAGGTCTAGCAAGGTATCGTTTTTTCTGGATTCCGAAAAGCGGATGGTACGATGCTTGGTCTGGTGGGGGAATAGATCTGAGAGATATGCTGGAACCAAAGAATGAAGTGACCTAAAAGTGAGCGACAAAACCTTGAAGTCGATCCGTTGCTTGACTGGTAGCCAGTGCAGGTCGTAGAGAAGTGGTGTGACTTGGCAACTGCGGCGCTCACGACAGACAAGCCTGGCTGCAGAGTTTTGCACCAGCTGTAGGCACCTGATTGCAGGCGCCGGTATGCCAGCAAGCACTGAGTTACAGATCATCTTGTTTTGTCTCGTATGTTCTGCTCTCGTCATACTTTGTCTTCCGTTTCCTTTTCTCTTCTCTCCTCCCTTGCTCGCCCTATCCTGCTCTCATTCACCAATGCAGTTTGCCGGCTGTATTCGTAGTCGGTGCAGCTGGGCGTTCATCCAAGCGGCTGATGGTTGGTGACGTCTCTTACTGGATAAGCTAAAATTGAAAAATCATACTAATCCATTGGTTCAGGTTAGCCCCTGGTTTAAGAGTTTAAATATTTCAAAGACGCTGCACTTTGGCGTCATTCGCTAAAAGTGCTCTTGATTTGGGCTCGCTTTGCATTCTCTCTAAGCGCGGAGTAAGACAACAACTTTCGCTTTCTAGGGCCGTCCATAGACACGGTTCATTCCCTTGGCATCCGTGAAACCTATTTCCTTTTTGCCAGCACTTCCCTCCACAATTCGGTAAACACTCAATCTTGACTTCGCGACGCGAAGATGGTGGACAGGTCCACCACAAATAAATAGATGTTTTCACAGTAAGGCACCTAAATGATAGCGTGATTGTGGAACAGAAAGCGAGGTCGCTGAATCACCTCAGCATGAAGGCTCTGGGGAGCAGAAGCAATGATGAAGCCCATCGGGGTGCGAGCAGTTGCACCCACTAGTCTAGTCGGGCCGCCAAGCGACACCTGGTGGCACTTTCCGGGGGCGAAATGCTGCGGGAGCCAGAAAAGAAAAGGCCAATATCCGCGGCCAATGTCCCTGTGAGAGACAACAGGAAGAGCACCTAGCAGCGGCCATTGAATGGCAGCAACTGTGGCTACTACAGCTTTGTTCCTTGGTTTGCAAACACCAAGCTCCTTCGCGCGGTGTTCACTTTTACCTCGCCTCCATAGCATCCGGCTTAACCTCCAGCGCTCCCCCTGACGCCCGGAAATCCGATATGATTTGAAACGTTTACCGAAATGTGCATCCGCCACGCCCAGTAAGCGGTCTCCTATTACGACTGCTGGCGGTGCAGCAACTGCACCGACGGAGGAATGGTGTGTCATGCGCAAGGGCTGCAAATGATAACCGTCATTAGGATCAGGCAGATGCTCATAGCGGTCAAAAGTTTGGGATCTTGTTTGTCACATTATTCACTGCCAGCCAAGAAACTGGACTCCTCGTCAGCCACGGCAGCCAACACGACTGCTAAATAGAACGTTTCCTCGAGATAGTATACCGTCATCCTTTTCGAAATCCTCGATTGAACAAGATGCTCCTGCTGGGAAAATGCCAGAACAGTTATGCTGGCGGCGACGTGAAGGTACGACATCTGCCGAGCTAGTTGTGGATCCCTAGTCAGTCCCATAGCCTGGATCGGCTCAGCTAGTTCAACGAGATGCTTCGCCTCTAGCTCAATTATCCCCGCGTGCACTCGATATTGATCAGGATCCTCAATCTTCACCTACCATATCGACCTACTGCTTCAATGTGGCAGATTAGACCTGTCGTTTGTATTCGATTCAGGAATGCTTAATTCCTCTGTATTGCAAGCAGGGTGCAGAGCCTTCTACATCCGACGTAATTACGCCAAAAGCATAGCACTCGTAACCCAGCTAGTCACAGTCGACACGTGACGTTTACGAGTAAAGCCCTGCACTTTGGAATCGCAACAAGTGGTTATAGGAACAGCTCAAATGCACACAGATATGCTGCTAGTATGCATACATTGCAGCAACGAAGTGAAAACAGTCACTTTTGAAAAAAACCTGTTTAGTGTTTTCAATTTTTCGAAAAATAGCTGTTTAGTGCTTTCTATTTTCAAAAAGCATCTGTCAACAGCTTGTATACTGCTTTTTCACTTTCCCTTAATTTTACAGTAAATGGCTTCTTCTTTCGATGAACATCGTTTTATTATGTATATTTTATGGTAAGTTTCAAATCAATACATTTTTACTTCTTATAATAAGGTTTCATGAATACAAGTGCGTTAGGCGACTCGTCTCAGAGACGAGATCTCAATTGTATACAGAAATTTTTACTGACCGAAAAAACTTGCAGCGTCCGCTAATGTCATTTTAATGGATACAATTGAGTTGTAAAACTTCTGGAGACTTCCAGTGCGAAAGCCAGAGTTCCTGAAGAGCCTGTATTCAAACTGGAGCCATTTGAAACTATTTTGCCCTCCTACTGCAATTGATGATCGATCTTTTGAAGCAACAAATTCGATACATCTCGAAGACACGATTTCACATAATAAGTATCTTTTCTATGTATCTTTTCTACGTAACCATCATGCACCGGCTTCATCGCGCCACTTTAGTTCGCTGGAAGTTTGAACCCGTCCAGTGAGATTGAATGCCATATATATTTGTTTCTAGCTATAGCTCTAATCGATACTCCATCAGTAGCCAGATCGGTAACTATCTCCTTCAAGGAAATTTGCAATCGTGTTCGTTCTCTTATTGTTCACTGGCTCTTCCTTGGATGTACACCGACCCGCTGGTTTATCAAAATCAGTAAAACCATGTATAGCACAGCGTAAGCCCGGTACAGTTTTAGGAAGCCGAGAACTGTTCGGATGAAAAACGCTTCTATACTCGAGCGAGCAGTGAGCGAGACGTGCCGCAATGCGGTAAGATGGGAAGGGATTAACGTGATCCGGGCGGCTCAATGGCTTTAGCATCCGGCTCCCCGAAGGAGCGGCTGATTGATGTCGGCTGGCCGATCGACCCTATTGTCCCGGCTAGCTTTAGGGATGAGTTCGGAAGTTCTCAGGTCTGAAGGTCACCATCACCGCCAGCCAGCCGACACTGCTTTTCTTTTGGAATGTTTTCGGAATGTTTTGGGACTGTTTTTCCTTTTGAAACGTTGTAGGTGGACTGGCCGTTCGGGACAGCGATCGGTGAGACTGAGCTATTCAGCACCCGGAGACTTCGATGGGCGTCACCGAATACGGTTGTATAGCACCCATTCAATATTGTGTGCGCACGCGTGTTGCACGCACGTTGTCCGCTGCAGTGTAGAGGTGATATTTCATCGTGGGAGGAATCGGCCCACGGTATTCCAGCCTTTACATAGGTGGAGGCGGAATCCTAGCTCTCCGGTCGTGGTTCAGGTTGTACCGGTTGTTCGGGCAACCCGTCTATTTGGGTCGTCCCTCACTATAGACGTAGGCAGCCTAAGTGCAGGGACGTATTTTGCCCGCAAGGCTGCTTGCTTCGTTGCAAGCCTCCGAGGAGTGGGAAGATAAAACTGATCTAGACGTGCAGTGACATTACTCGCTTGCGAATACAGCTCAGTAAAATCCCATATTTCTGCGTCGCCCATTTTAATTCACACCGCTAACTCACAGTCCCTTGGTAACGGTAAGTAGGTTGGCACCGGAAACCCTCTCTCACGTGGCCACATCTTCTCTCGCGTAGACGCGCACCCAATCGCATTTGGCAGTAAGCTACGCCGCTTGGTAAGTGGCAAGTTACGGCTCCTCCGCCGAGCCTTCGGCGTTACGCATGTATTTCAAGATTATTCTACAACGTTGTCGTGGAGTTTACTGAACATTCGATTATTGTATTGCATCGTCCACATTAAACCTTCCTGATCCTCTGTAATTGGATTCTTTTTTTGGTGCATTCTCAAATTGAAGACATGACTGAAAATAACATCGATATCTGTTGATACCACAAAATCAATTTGATTTATATCTTACTCGATGTTTTGTAAATATTGGACTTAAAATTAGTTTTTGGTCAATTTGATATAAATCCTCATAACAAATCACTAATATATTTAAAAAATAAAGTAATCCTTAATCCTTAACACACCTATTTAGGACAGCATTCAGTGGGTCTATGTGATTCGTCGTTGATGTCCTTATGCGTGCTGACACTGTGCATGCTGCCACTAACCACATTTGCATGCTGACCCTGTGCATGTCACCTCTAACCATATTATTCATTTTGTTTGTTTTTCAAGCATGATTTTACTAACCATTCAATTGCATCTCTCTTTGCAGCAAATGTAAAGCGCCTAGAAAGAGATTAAGTTCTCTGAGGGCGCTTTATCAAGTGCATTATTATTATTACTTAATGAACGTCGGAGCTTCGTTTTTAAATATAATAAAATATAATTAATTTGTATTTTAGTATCTCTTTGATTACAAATTCACGTTAGAAACAGTAAAACGGTCGGAAAAAACAGCTGTACTGTATTTTGATTTTGGGAAAAATAGCAGTTTCATTGTTGCTGCTAACAGTTACCAGAAACCCTAAATAGCGTATAGAACTTCGTTAAACAACGGTGGATGGTTACATGCGTTCGGCAGCAGCGATAACGTACGGCAAATTAATAGGCCACAATGGCCTAGAGCCTGACTCAGCTCCAAAGCCAAGGCCAATCGTCGAGCACAGGTGATAGCCTTTCGAACGGATTCGGCTGTTATGCAGCCTCGGCCGTAGATTATCTCATAATATGTTCCTATTCGGTACATTTCGAGATGCATGAATAACCAATATTAGTCATAATCAGGCAGATTTAGCTCGCCACAATTTCATTTACTACGCGTGTCCCAACAATGATGACCAGCCTCGACATTTTGACACGGCCACCATCCACGCTCTCAATCACCTGGTGAGTATGCACCTCGATGGAAAGAAAGGTGTATTCTAATACTGCATTCTGGCAGACGAGAGTTGCCATGCGACTAAAAAGGAGCAGCTGGCTGTGTGAACCGCTTTATTCAGATAGGGGGCTGGTGTGGTTCGAGAGCACGTGACAAGCACCTGCACTTACAGCTTACGTTATCCTCTGCAATATTATCATTGACATTCAGACGAATCGCAGTCGTCACATTGCCAACTATCGCGGAGTGGGCTATGATGGTGCACCCAACTTGAGCAGCGAGATTAGTGGTCAGTGACCCTTGATCGAGCAGGTACATAGTGAGTGCATTTTTGGGCCTACAGGCTCTCGCTGGCCATAGTTGGGGCCAACGTCAACGGCGTCCCCAGTATTGCTCTCTTCTTCGAATATATCAGTGACGTTATTATTTTGGCGACGCTTCTTCAAAGGGCAATTGTTAACCGCTCACTAAGCTAAAGAATAGCTTGCAGAACCTGATCAACGAACTGTAGATTGAAACAGGCCGTGGTCAAAGCCTTCAGACTGCCGTGGTGTGCATAGGAAGTATGCGGGGTCGGCATTTTTGTGAGGGCTCAATCGCTTAATCTACATGCTCACACCAAACTTTAAAGACATAGATCATGACAGAGAAAAAAAAACAGCAGAGCTAAGTAGAAATTCATGGCAACCTATCTTCGCGACTGTATTCTTTAATTCAAATTTGCCTTATTCTTGCATTTCGCCGAGCACTTCCTAATGAGTACCGCGGAGCTGTTACAGGCAAAAACGTTTTCACGATTTTTGAATTGCCTTCCACTTGATCATTTGCATCCTACAGGCACTGGTGGAGATGTGAAAGGTTAGCTGTGACGATCTGCTGCCGTGCAAATGCAGAAGCGTTACAAGCATTCTGAGATCGCTATGGCTGGCATGATTGCCTGCTAAATCTTACCCGCCCGGCAGGCATGGGCTCAAAGAGTGCACGAATAGTACTGAAAAGTTCATCGGTTTTGACTTTTTCTGGCGCCATAGAACAAGATATAGTCGGACTTTAAGCTCTGGTTTTGAAAGGCAGTGGACGCGGCCGCTTAATCTTTCTTCGATCACAGTTCTCTGTGTTCAATATCGACAGCCTTACAGAGCTTGCTCTATGGAACTGCTGCAATATAGACTTTCCAAACAATGAGCCGATCTTCTCAGTGCAGCAGCTTCACAAATTGCCTAGGGATCTAGATTCTAACTCGGCACTAAAGACATCCAAGACATATATCCCAAATTCTGCATCATTTTCAGACTTCTCGAGCACTCTGGTCCTATACAAAAAAATCTTGCCATTCAACTCTTACACTTACAGACCGCTAGCGGCCGACGCTTTCACTTTGCAAGCCCTAGACGATGGAACACAGCAGGTTCGCAATTATTACGCCAAGACATTTTTCATCCTGCTATCGATTGATGCCCAACCTTTTCAGCAGTCATGTGCTGATTCGTTTACTACTCACTTCCTTGACTTCCCCGCGACTCAGCTATGCTTCTTACTTTCTCTTAGTTGCCTGCGATGAGGTCTACAGTCCGCCCACCGAAAGCAGCTAGGCTTTTAAGAGCGAATCAGAGAAAAATCTTCCTACTAGCAGTCTCTCATTCACTTTGGCTTTGCTGAGCTGCAGGCAGAGATATATTAAGACACTAAAGAGAAAAAATGCACTTTGATCTTGCTAAATAATAACTATACAAGTTATATGCGGCCAGCTATAGATAGTTTTTCCTGGACGTAGGACTGGATGTACAACGTAAGACCAGTTGTAAGACTTAGCCGTGGGCACCACCGCTGTGGCGATCGAGACGCACTTCATGAGAGCGATCGCGAGCACAGAGCACGACGGCGCCGCCATTCGGTGAGCGAGAGAGAGAGAGAGAGAGAGAGAGAGCAGCAGCAGTAGCAAAGCGTAATGATTCACGGCTTCTCTGCTATTTATTAGCGACAGCAAAGTTTCGCATGTAAGCGAAAGAAGGCAAGTCAGGAAGCGCCACTGCCGGTGGCGGTCGCGGCGGGGGCCCTAGCAGCATACTAGGTCGGCCGTGTCGGTTCGCGCGCGGCCGTGGGCAATACGTGGCGATCTCCTTCCGAGTCTGATCTCAGCGAGCGTTAAAGCAGCTGCAGCGCGCAGCGGATCACGAGGCGGCCGCGACGCGCGTAGCTGGCGCATCCGTAGGTATTAAAGTGGCGGCCGGATGCCGCCGTGCTCTATCCAGCCGCCGCCGCACGACACCGCACTCGCGCCTCCCCTTCAGCCCTCGCCACCCACTCGCTGTCGGGATTTCCGAGAGGTCAGCGGTGCAGCAACGAGCAGAGCCAGCCGCTCGCGCGACGCCGTCACGCGAGCGGCGACCGCGGCGGCGGCATCGCTTCCGAAGCGTCGCCGTGGTTGCCGCCGCCGCGGGAACCTCAAGCTTGCGGGGCCTCGCTGCGCCGAGCCGTCGGTCGCTCGCGCTAGATCTCGTTGGCTGGCTTCGGCGCCGCCGCAGCAGCGGCGGCGGCGGTGGTGGTGGCTCGGTTGAGGCACGGACTTCGGTAGATCAAGCGCTCCCAGCAAAGAATCTCCCTCAGCTGGCGTCTGACGTGCACGCACCTCGGATCGTCGCACCGCAGATGGGAGCCCGCGGCACCCGAGTCTACGCCGCAGCGCAAGTAGCGCTGGCTCAGCGCGTTGCACCTCGCTTCCCAGACGCGACGCGGCAAGATGTAGCCGACGGGCGTCGTCGTCCGGGTCGGCGGCACGGCAGTGAGCCCGCGCCAGCCGCCGCGACCCGCTGCTTGCGGAGCGCCTCCGTCTTTGTCGGAGGCGGAAGCGCCCGCTCCCGCGCCGCCCCGCGGCCCGTTGCCGGACTCGCCCTGGCCGTCCAGATCGCTGAAGTCGTCGTCGAAGGCTGCAGCGAAGCAAAGACTGGCGCTCACCGCCGGCCGCCGCCAGGTGGCGCCCCGCCAGCTCCGCCGCTTGCGCTTGCGACTTCGCGTCCTCGGGCTCGCTCGCCGGGCGTTTCGCCGGGCGTGCGCGCTCGCCAGCCAGCGGTTGGATTGCCCCGCGTACAAGCCTCCGATCGATATACTGGCGGCGGCGGCGGCGGCGGTGGCGGCGGCAGTCGGCTGCTAGGCGCGTCGAAGCTTACCGGCGGCCAGCTCGGTCTCCAGAGCCACGATCAAGACGGCAAGACTGAGCGCGCCAAGAGCCAGGCGGCAGAATGCGACTCGACGAGCGGCCATTTTCTTTGTCGTTTTTCCAACTTTGAGCGTGGAGAGAGAAGAAGGGCGCCTTTATAGCGAGCAGCTCCGGCGTCCCGGACCGTGCGCGGCCCCGCGACAGGTGCTCGCCGAGGCGCTGTTTACCAACCGCCGGGCGGGCGTGCCTCGGCCGTTTGGGGTTCAGGCTGAGCGAGGGCGGGCAGTGCGCTAGTCGCGGTCGCGATAGGTAACTAGATCCGGCTCGCCACCGACACCGGTACGCGCGCGCTCGCGGGTTAGCGCGCGCGCCGGGCGTGCGCGCGCTCGTCCGGCCGTCGGGCGCCAGCTACCCCGGGCCTCCGTCGGAGGCGAGCAGCCGAAATGCTGGCCCTCGCTCGACTCTCGCAAAAAGCGGCAGCCCGCTCCTACGCAGGGCCCACTTCACACGCGGCGGCTGCTCTGCGGACTGCAGACGACGAGGCGCTTAGTTTCCTCGTCTTTGAAAAGGGCAGGACTCATTCTTCGAACGGATCTATCTCTCGGCGGCGGCGGCGGTGGCGGCGGCGGCGGCGGCGGCGGCGGCGCGGCTCGCGTCGGCAGATGCTCTGCGGGCGGGCAGTTTGCGAAGCGCCGTTTGAGAGCGTCCTGGCGACAGCGAACCCGGCGGTACGTTGGCTCTCGAACCCGACCGAGCCAAGCGCTCGCGACGATCGCCGCGCGTCCGGCTCTTGAGGTGGCAAGTGACCTTCAGCGGTTTCTCACCGTAGGAACTCGGATGCGCGCTTTGCTTACATCTGCCTTTACGCGACTCCTCCGTCTTTATCGGCGAGCGCTCGCTACGTTTGCGTCGCTTGCCAAGGCGGCCGCGGGTTTCGCGCGCGTGGCGGCGCACCGTGCTCTTCCTTAAGACCGCTACCACACCCCGCTTCGCCCCGCCCCCCCAGCCGCCCAGGCGCTTCGCCTAATAGGCGGCTCCGTCGGAGCCTTGTATAATAATAACAATAATAATAATAATAATTCACTTGATAAAGCGCCCTCAGAGAACTTAATCTCTCTCTTCTAGGCGCTTTACATTTGCTGTAAAGTGAAATACAATTGAATGGTAAGTAAAATCATGCTTGAAAAACAAACAAAATGCATAACATGGTTAGGGGTGACATGCACAGGGTCAGCATGCAAATGTGGTTAGTGGCAGCATGCACAGTGTCAGCACGCATAAGCACATCAAGGACGAATCACAGGGACCCACTAAATGCTGTCCTAAATAGGTGTGTATGACGACAGGTTTGTATGACGACCGCTGCCGCAGGAGGAGCGAGTGCGCTCACGCCGAGGACCGCTGGCCGCCGAGTGACACGGCCACCCGCTATCCGTTCGGGCGCGCAGTCTAGATCGATCACGGCGACGACGCCACCCGTGGCGGTAGGACGGAAGGGAGACGGGTGTGCTCTCGCTCGTCGGCCAGGATGTCAAAACGGGCGCATGAAAATTGCCCCACCCCACCCCACCCACCCCTGACTCTCGGCCACCGTCGCGGTCGCCGCCGAACGACTGCCTTGTCGAGTGAAATCAGCCGACGGGCGTCGATCGCCGAGCTTTGCGGGATGGTGATACTTTCGGATACATCTTTGAGGGTCGCTGGCCACGCGCACCTCAGCCAAGAGAGTCACGGACCACCTCGGGCACGCATGGCGATCGGTTTCCGCATCCGAGCTCCCAACGACCGCGAGCGCGTGGGCAGCAGCGACATCTGCACTGCCGTTCAACACAGGCTTACCTGCGGCGGCCTCGGCGGTCAGCTACGGGCCTCTTCGGTCGCTGCCCTTGCCACTGAAAAAGATTAGGCAGTAAAGTAGTCGTTCCGAATGCCCTACCCCGGTGGCCTCCGATGGCCCTACCGGCGTCTCCCTGTGCGTGGAGTGTGTGCGAGTGTGGCGTTTGTGCTAGCGTCGACCACTGAGGCGGTCGAGAGCTGGACGACGTGAGCGGTCAGTCGACAATTAGCAGGGCAATGGGGCTGGAGAGCAACTTTTGCCGACGGCTCGGCCGGTGCCAACCGAAAATGTATGGCCCAACTGCCACCAGGCTGCTGGCTGCATTTAAGCATGAAGCTTAGGGCAACAGGTGCGATCGCAAGACGGGGACAGATCGAGAGCAAAAGAGAGCACGACAGAGAGAGACAGAGAGAGAGAGAGAGAGAGACAGACAGAGAGAGAGCGAGAGAGAGAGAGAGAGAGAGAGAGAGAGAGAGAGAGAGAGAGAGAGAGAGAGAGAGAGAGAGAGACAGAGAGAGACAGAGAGAGAGACAGAGAGACAGAGACAGAGACAGAGAGACAGAGAGAGAGACAGAGAGAGAGACAGAGAGAGAGAGACAGAGAGAGAGAGACAGAGACAGAGAGACAGAGAGAGAGACAGAGAGAGACAGAGACAGACAGACAGACAGACAGAGACAGAGAGAGACAGAGACAGAGACAGACAGATAAAGATATAGAAGAGAGACGCGACATGGAGCGACAGAGAGCGACAGGAAGCCTCAGAGACAGAGAGAGGCTGAGCGGCAAAGAAACATATTAAAATATAAACGCATGAAATGCGGTAACATGACGTGGCTACTGAATTTCGAACGCCACACTCCTGGGCACCATGCACCTGGGAGCTTGGAAAACGCTCGCTCCACATCAACATTTCTACAAGGCATGAATACACATCTAAGGCAGTTTGGGATAGCCGCGAGCTCTGCGTTTTTGGCTTGTCCTCCACTATACTCTCATGGGTGTGGTGGACGTTTGATGACACATCGCTAAGCCATTCTACACAGAGCACCTGCCTTAGGTCTTCAATAGACGGTGGGGGCAGAGTCCAAAGCTTTGCTTCCGGAGATGCATCGCCACCATCCTTGGTCAAGATTGATCGCAGTAAAAAATACGGCATTTTTGGGTGGCCTTGAAGCAGCCTTTAGTTGTATTTTTTCCGGCTAGCTGCATCTATTTTGAAATGATATTAATAACAATAGTAATGCATTTTTATAGCGCGCTCAGAAGTGTATATATCTTTCCGAGGAATTTGCATATATTGAAAAGAAAGCATGGTCAAATGGTTTTGTGGAACCGTGCTCAAGATAATTGGCACCGGCATCCCCTCGAGATCAGATTCCATCTGAGACCAACCCAGTTCTGCTTGGATGGCTTACGGTTGATCGATCGGTAAAAAGTAATGTTTTCACGCTGACCTACAATACCCACTGTGGCTTGGCTTCTTCATTGCTACTTGAACTGCTGCACTAGTTTCAGCCTCATTCGGCCCTCAGGTCATCCATTAATAATAAATAGGCTGTTCGGTTTCTCTACTTAAAGTCCTTTGGCAACAAAAGACTTTGCTCTGCTGGTTCTGGACTGTGGAACTCCTTTTCACAATTCTTCTGCAACGATATGTTCTTTCCTGCTGCCGACTAAAGGACATTCTTTCCAACCGTCATGGCCTGCCACTTACATGCTGCTCACTGCCTTAAATGCTTTCTGACTCAGCTATGCGGCTCACATTCTCCTTATTGCACGAGATGAAGTCTGTTGGCTACAGATTGCGTACCAAAAGCCGCTTGGCTTTAACTGTGCTATAGAAAACTCTCCTGCATAACAACCACAAAGTTTATCCGGCTTTGTGGATTTGCAGACACAGATACAAAACATTCAATAAATTAGAGCTGTGGTTCTCAACTTTCCGAATGCCACGAACATTTAATACTGTTCCTCATGCTGTGGCAACCCCTAACCATAAAATGGTCGTGTGCAAAATGTGGAAGTGTGCATTTTTCGATGGTCTTAGGCGACCCCTAAGAAAGAGTCGTTCGATCCCCAAAGGGATCACGACCTACAGGTTGAGAACCGCTTCAGTAGAGGGATGGCACAGGCTATTTGGGGAAGTGGCTCGGCCAAACGTAAGTAACCAAATAAGAGCCATAGCCACCTGTCTGAGAGCGATTAGCAATAAATTATGAGGAAGACCGGTTAAAAAATAGAGTCTTGAGGTAGCAGACGAGGGCACACACAACCACAGTATAAAATGAAAAGAACGACGGCGGATGGATGAAGGACTGAGGTAACAATCGGGTTAACTTTGGCAATTACATCACAATGAAGCAAGCCCTGCTGTTACCAAAACATACGAGGCACTTGATGGCTTCCTAACGAGTCCATCTTCAAAACGATCGCTACAAATGCACCTCTCTTTCAAGTCGCCTCGTAGTTAGACGACATACATAGAAAACCAGGAAAGCTACCTGATCCATACACCCTTGGTTATTTCCGAGTAAACTATCCTATTTTGGTGTTGCACTTTACGAAATTCGCACGTCGTGACTAAAGGTAGGGGTGGCATGCTTTACCACGGCAGCTCATCCGAAATTTCTTTCTGCCGTCTGCTACGCTTGCGTATACAGTATCTTCGGCTGAAATTCCACAGAGACGTGACAGCGAAGTGATTGCTACCCTGGAGTATTGTAATGCATCTCCGTCTGTAACACCACAAAGCCATAAAGACTGTGTGGGTGTCGCGGCCGGATT
Source organism: Cristatella mucedo (assembly GCA_009760855.2). Classification (NCBI taxonomy): domain Eukaryota; kingdom Metazoa; phylum Bryozoa; class Phylactolaemata; family Cristatellidae; genus Cristatella; species Cristatella mucedo. The sequence goes on along the minus strand of WPIO01000038.1, from coordinate 1,505,148 downwards.
TGTGGGTCAGTGTGAGAACTTTCCTCTGTATCCTTTAATCAACAGGCAGCCATCATAACTCTTTTAGCAAATGAGAAACGCAGTCAAACCTCTAGGCAGCCATATTCATAGCCAGCTGCATGGCCTAGTTCCGTATTTTGCAAGGAAAGAAAGTAATGCTCTGGGGAAGCTCCCAGGCTAGCCGTGATACTAGCTCTGGCCTTAGTGGGTCTGACTATGGCACATAGACCAACCCGTAGCGAGTGGACAAGCCAAGTAGAATTGGGTAGGGTACACATTAGTTAACCGGAAGCGGAGCAGGGTGGCTTTTTTGCAGCATAGCCAGAAGGAAATTACAATAATCAAACCGAGACAGAGCTAAGGAGCTATTTAAATTGTTTGAAAGCCACTTTTGAAGACATTTTAGATAGAGATCGGATGTGATGGCTAGATATAGAAGCAATCTTCTGAATGAAGTTATTTTTCATTTAGGCAGCAGTCGAAAACGACAAGTACATTTCCAGCTCGCATGATGATGGTCGCACATCAACATCATCTACTAAAAGAGCAGAACCTTTTAACACAGCCACTCACTTAGGGTGTCCTGTAAGCAGCAGTTCGGTTTTGTCGTCATTTAGTTTCGAGAAGTTTTTCCGCATCCAACATCGAATGTCGGCAAGGCAAGTATTCAGTTTTTCAGTCGCTGCAGCAGATTCCGACGGTTTGAACGACAAATACATCTGAGTATAATCAGCATACAAGTGATATCCTACTCCACGGGTCTAAATCACTCTTCCCACATGTTGATTATATATGGAGAACAGCAAGGACTCTGGAGGGACTGCACAGGTGACCCGTCCCGTTTTTGAGACCTGACCTTTACACGACACGGATTGAGCACGATCAGACGAGTACGATTTAAACCACGCCAGTGCCTCGACTGCCATATCGATCGCTGTTCTCAATCTTTCGAATATGACATGGTGATCAATGGTAATGAAGGCAGCTGACAGATCTAGCAGAGCTAGGGCAGCGACAATCCTATCATTGTTGCCACATAGAGTTGGTGAGCCGTGATGGTACACTAGGTAAGGCGGATGCTTTTAACGACCTCGGTCCCTCAGTAGTGGGCTCGAATACTAGGTGTCATATTCCAAAGCGACCTCTCGTTAGACGACCATATCAGCTCCACAGTCAAATCCGCCTATTTTCAGCTTCATAACATTGCTACAATTCGGGCTTGTTTAGATAAAGATACCACATCTAAGTTGGTCCATGCATTCGTGACATCCCGTCTCGACTTCTGCAACTCACTGCTTACTGGCCTACCAGCATATGCGATCAGGCGATTGCAGCTGGTGCAAAACTCGGCAGCTAGACTTATCTGTTGTGAGCGTCGCAGTTGCCACATTACTCCACTTCTCGCCGACCTGCACTGGCTACCAGTCAAGCAACGAATTGACTTCAAGGTTTTTTCGCTCACTTTTAAGTCCCTTCATTCAATGGCTCTAGCCTATCTGTCAGATATACTACTCCATCAGGCCAAGCATCGTACCACCCGCTTTTCGGAATCCAACAGTCAACAAATACCTCGTACAAACCTTAAATTCTTTAGAGAGCCTGCATTTAGTTCGTATGCTCCCAAAGCCTGGAACTCCCTCCCGACCTGCGTCAGAACATCCCCTGACCTGACCACATTTAAAAGGAACCTAAAAACACACTTATTTAGGACAGCATTTAGCGGGTCCATGTGATTTGTCCTTGATGTGTTTATGCGTGCTGACACTGTGCATGCTGCCACTAACCACATTTGCATACTGACCCTGTGCATGTCACCCCTAACCATATTATTCATTGTGTTTGTTTGTCAAGCATGATTTTACTTACCATTCAATTGCATTTCACTTTGCAGCAAATTTAAAGCACCTAGAGAGAGATTAAGTTCTCTGAGGGCGCTTTATCAAGTGAATTATTATTATTATCATTTTTACGGTGGGTAATTCTAAATCGCCACTGCAAGCGGTGGTGATAGCCGTATAGGCTCTTCTGTCGCTATACAAAAGAGGCTGTTAAATTAGCATGTATTTTTTAGAACACCATTATTAACACGGAGGAGAGAAGTTTAAGTGGAGTGTTGCCTCTTGGTTTCACATATTTTTAATACATGCAACCAGTTGCTTAGCGACAATGTTTTTAAGATTCTTAGACAAAAAAGAAGGGAACCTTGGCGATAGTTTGCAAGGAACTCTGTATCTAATCGACCAAGTTATGACTGAGGTCGTGGGCTCGAGCCCCGAGGCATATGCGAAGCGCCTGAATAGAGATTAAGTTCTCTTGGGGCGCGATGTAAATGAATTATATATTTTCTTTTAATCAAGGCTCCTTAAGTATCGGTCTAACGATTGCTGATTTGAAGGGCTTGGATACGACCCCTTTTTTCCAAAGATCAATTGAAATCTCGGTTATGGCAAGGCTAAGTCGGTCTGCCAGTGACGACCACAGAGATGATGGTATAGGCTCTTCAGGAGACGAGCTCTTTTTGCTAGACCTTATTAAAGTAGACTCATCGCATGCAGAAACTAGTGTTCTTTTACAAGATATTCTAAGTTGAAGCGGCTTTCGGCGAATGAGCGATAGACAAAATACTCCAGCTCACGCAGCAAAGAGAAAGTGGGAAGCATAGCTGAGTCAGAAAGGCTGCCATGGAAGTGATTGGTGAGGTAGCGGCAGAGTAGGACGGCTGCAAGCGGTGTGTTTCAGTCGGCTGAATGAGAGAATACAGATGCTGCTGCTTGACAATTGCGGAAGTGAGCTGCCCATCCAAGCACATGCAGCAAGAAAGTTTCTGTCGGCAAAAGTCTTGAAGCGAATGAATGGGAACGGGTAGTTTATTTTCTACACAGAACTTGACGGCACAAGGACTCTGAAACAGATGCAGCAATTCAGCTAAGCATGAAGAAGTAAAACCAAGGCGGGCCATATGGGTCGACGAAATAACGTCGACCCATAAAGATCATCTGAAGTACCTCTGAAATATGGAGTACCTCAAGGCTCCGTGCTAGGTCCGGTTCTTTTCACGGTTTATACTCTCCCTCTTGCTGATGTGATTGCCAAGCACAATCTAGGTTTTCACTTCAATGCGGATGACACTCAGCTGTACCTTTGCTTCGATAAATCCCAGCCTTCGAGTACCTCAAATTCTCTCAACTCACTTGCTGCATGCATTGATGACATCCGCACATGGATGGCAGCAAACTTTCCAAAACTAAATGACGATAAAACTAGCTTACTAGTTATGGGCAAACCCAGTGTGATTCAGAGATTGAAAAGGCTGTCTCTCAAAATTTGCTCTGCCAGCATATTTCCTGTCGAATCAGCTCGAAATCTAGGTGTCATATTCCACAGCGACCTCTCGTTAGACGACCATATCAGCTCCACAGTCAAATCTGCCTATTTTCAGCATCATAACGTTGCTAAAATTCGAGCTTGTTTAGATAAGGATACCACATCTAAGTTGATCCATGCATTCGTGACATCCCGTCTCGACTTCTGCAACTCACTGCTTACTGGCCTACCAGCATGTGCGATCAGGCGATTGCAGCTGGTGCAAAACTCTGCAGCTAGGCTTGTCTGTCATGAGCGTCGCAGTTGCCACATTACATCACTTCTCGCCGACCTGCACTGGTTACCAGTCAAGCAACGGATGGACTTCAAGGTTTTGTCGCTCACTTTTGGGTCTCTTCATTCTATGGCTCCAGCCTATCTTTCAGATATACTACCCCATCAGGCCAAGCATCGTACCACTCGCTTTTCGGAATCCAACAGTTTGGAAATACCTCGTACAAACCTTAAATCCTTTGGAGACCATGCATTCAGTTCGTATGCTCCCAAAGCCTGGAACTCCCTCCCGACCTGCGTCAGAGCATCCCCTGACCTGACCACATTTAAAAAGAACTTAAAAACACACATATTTAGGACAGCATTGAGTAGGTCCCTGTGATTCGTCCTTCATGAGCTTATGTGTGCTGACACTGTGCATGCTGCCACTAACCACGCTTGCATGCTTACCTTGTGCATGTCACCCCTAACCATATTATTCATTTTGTTTGTTTTTCAAGCATGATTTTACTTACCATTCAATTGGATTTCCCTTAGCAGCAAATGTAAAGCCCCTAGAAAAAGAAAGTTCTCTGAGGGCGCTTCATCAAGTGCATTATCGTTATTATTATTGTAACGTTACTTTGCATCCGTTGATCAACCTTCAGCCATCCGAGCTCTTCCAAAATAGCAAGCATCTTATCAAACGAGCGATTTTGAAACTAGCCGTGAGTTGGTCAGCCGTGACGGCTTACTAGGTAAGGCGGTTGGCTGCTTTTCACGGCCTCGGCGCTGATGTCGTCGGTGTGAATCCTGTCGTGGGCGATCCTGTATTGCCTATGCATGATGTGGTGATAACTATAAAGTCTCTTCTATCGCTATAATAAGAGTCTGTTAAATCAGCTAGTATTATTTAAGCCATACCCATAACTAACTGCAGTGGCTTTGTGGCTTTTTTGGTAGCCCAGCCAAAATTTTGCGGCAGCTTCGTCCAGCGCTCTGCGTTTTTGGAAATGAAAAACCAACTGCAACGTCCTAGCTAGACGACTGCGCGGCACCCGCTCGTAGGAAAGTAGGCACCGTTCTCACGCGCCGTCTGACTCAACCGAACAAAACGAAAACGCGGCTCGGCAATTCTCGGCCGCCGCCTACACTCCGCTCTGTCAAGGCCGTCGACGGGTTAAGTGCCAGGCTGATAGAGCAGACGCCGCCCGCTCTCCAGCCGAGGGTGGCCCGTGTCTGGCGACTCGAAAAGTCGTTCCGCCGCGGAATCTAATGCGACGTCGCTCTAACGCCGCGGGATTAAGTGCGACGTCGCTCCACCGTGAGATTAAATTGCTGCTGCCAGCTACGCTGGTGAGCCTAATTGGGCTTCAAGGTCAACCGGTAGCGAGCGCAGCTGCCGTCCGATCGCGAGGTCAACGAGGTCCAGCTGGCGTGCCGCGCTCAGCGACGCATCCTTGATGGGACGAAAATAGAGGCGGCTCAGGAGAACGTGCGCCGGCGCCGCGCGCGCGCCCGGAAAGAGCCGCCTGGTGGCGCAGCAACATGCACCGCCAGGGGGCCTGGGCGCCGCCGCGAAATCAAGCGCGGTCTGCATCATCGAGCTCTCGGTGGCCACGTGCACTTACTACATTTGCTCCGCTCGAATGCATGGTATAGCACGATCTCGCCGCCATCGAGCGAAGGCTGCTGGACGACGGCGCCGTCGCCAAGCAGCCTTCGCTCGATGGAGAGTCTGTATTTTCAGAGCGCTGGTCCGGTTTGTACGAGAACTGGCTCGCGTAATGACGAGGGATTAGGCCCATTGAAAAGCAGCATGGCTGTCATTTAGATATCGACTTAATATATATATATATATATATATATATATATAGCTATAAGGATGAAGAATATATATATATATATATATACCTATATATATATATATATATATATATATATATATATATATATGTATATATATATATACCAATATATATATATACCACTTACCGCTGCTATGCCTTTTTCAGTTCCGCGGTATGCCTTGAGCTCTAAAGCAGAGGGTTTCGGGCGGAGCTGTACGTACTAAGTAGCCGGGTCTCGCTTAATAAGTGCACTCTCTCGCGCTCGGCGTATTGTTTGCGAACACGACCGAGTATCCAGATCCGCATCCGGTCAAGCCGGCTGTGCTTTGCCCTGAGAGGCTTCGGTGGGAAAGGCGCGTGACATCATGACATCACGCTCTGCTTTCTGGGAAAAAGAACGCTCACGGAAATAGCGCACGCGCGCGCTATCGAGTTGCGTGCTATCGAGTTGTGCCAGATGCATTCTCACATAGACCTGTCGTCAGACCTTTATTAGCTAGCAGCTGCCCGCGCGCGCGCCCGCGCGTTTAATCGGCGCATGCTGAATTCGCCGGAGCGCCCAGCAGAGAGCAGCCGCCGCGCCTCTCAACCGACCCGAGCTGGAGGAGGATCGGACTGACCTTGACATAAAACGGATAGCAAATCGCGCTAAGATGCTTGAAAACAGCGTCTATGCATCCTACGTGAAAGCAATGTAATCTGAGCGGTGCTGAGCGATTAGATTCAAGGTTCCCGAGAACGATCTGTAAAATTGGCCGTGTCCACAATTTAGCCGTTGAAAACGCCGGAATCCACGGCTACGCTGAGAAGAAAAATTTTGAATTCGCATTCCCGGATAAAGTTTGACCCGAAGGTCAGACTTTGCCAGTGTCTTCGAGTGCATTTGAGCAATGGCACTTGGCCATCGGGTCTGCCGCTATCCCTGGAATTCCCTCTGCCTTGTTTGCTAAGCGCGTGGCCAAGACGAGCGTTCATCTAAACTACAGCTGCTGGCAAACAGCTGTAACGCACCTCTCAGAAGCCAACTAGGGACAATTAACACGGTCTGAGCACACGCTTCGATGGATTCGGGTGTTCAGCTTTTTATTCGTATTTCGTCATGCCGAAAGATATCTCGAGCTATGCCGGCCGTTAGCGCATTTCAGGCACTTTCGGTGGACAGAAATCTAAGGCGCAGCCTCCTGCAGATATAAAGTGGGTTCTAATCAGAGCTAAACGACCCGTCAGAGGAGCTGACGGCGCAATAAAAACCTGATAAAGCATTTAGGATAGGATAGGCCACAGCCGGAGAATGACAGTCTCTAAAGATAAGCGACAGCAAATCTTGGCAGTTGTTGTCCTGCTGATCATTCGTTCACAATCCAACAGAAGTAGTCTTAATGTTGCAGCTGTCAATCCGCCCACTTAAAATTTTTACGAGTTTTGCACACTCGGTAAACGTACTGTTGCAAAGTCAGGAATACCAAAAGTTATAGGACCAGCGTACTGGCAAATGCATTAACGAGCTTGACTGCAGCCTCCATACATGAGCACGCCGAAAGTTTGACAATATTACCCAGTCCACAGTAGGCTGACGACTGTGGAGCCGTTGGTGATATACATATATAAGCATATAATTCATTTGTGTAGCGCCAAAAGAGAACCCAATCTCCATTCAGGCGCATCACATACGACTCCAGGCTGGAGCCCACGACCTCAGCCAGACGTTGGTTGGGGCGAGCGCCTTAACCACTGGACAAAACCAGCTCTGGCCAAATATCACTGTGGTTACTATGATAATTACCACAGCTGTAATAGAAATGAGTCGTGTGCACAGTGAGCTAATAAAACAAAATATTGATTCAGGTACTAAACTAGGTTCTAAACTCACTGAAAGAGACATTATAGCCAAGAGTTCATGGCCAGAAAGGTATGATACTCACGCACTGCGCTGGTTCGGCCCAGCGTTAAAGGCGCTCGTGTGGACCAAGGTCAAGGCGAACGTATTTTAGACTGAGTCTGTGGACTCAAGACCCGTAGCATACCTGAAGCGCATAAACAGAGATCGATCTCTTAGCTCGCGATAAAAATGAATCGTGTTTGCCTAACAATGCTTGTCTTAGCACGATGATTGTATGATTCTGCATGTTTAAATGTAAACACACACACACACACACACACACACACACATATATACGTGTATATATATATATATATATATATATATGTGTGTGTGTGTGTGTATATATATATATACATTATTAGGATAATATATAAGGATAATAGTATTTATTACAAAAATGTGTATAGCACTCTCGGGAACTTAACCGCTTTCTAGGCAATAAAATATACCGCAAAGGCTATATATATATATATGTATATATATACATATATATATATATATATATATATATATATATATATATATATATATATAGCCTATTCCTGTATACATATTAAGAGAGACAACAGCATCTGATAGGCATCTGATTGTATCGGTGTTTCAATTATAGCTTAGTTGGAGGAACTAGAGACATCCGTATTTCCTCTCAAGGAAATAATATTGACAACAAGAAAACTAGAGTAATATTTTACTAAGTCGCTACAATTAAACGAGGCATAACTGGCACGGTAATTTGCATTCTAATTGCTAAAATACCGCCAGAAGCTAGCGATGGCAATTGAAATGACATAAAATTAATCAAGGACAATAAGGCTCATAAGTAACACCGACAAAAATTAAATGTTAACTGGGGCGAACGTATGGCTGACCAAAACAAATAAGTCGTAAGCTGAAAATTAAATGATGCAACGTCACTAAAGGTTGTAACCGTATCTAGTCGCAAGTTCCAAAGTTTTAGTTGCATACGAGCAGGAGCTTAGATTCCCACGATATTTAAATTAAGTTCAAGAGACTGAGAGGTGGCGTGATGACTTGATTTTGATGATTGGGTGCTGCGAAAGCACACTGAAGAAGCACAGAGGTCGAATTGGTTGGACAGGTCGGCCGGTTTACGCGAGTCGCCGACGTGTCCGCCACGCAACGGGTCTTGAAATCGATTTGGTACTTGATAGGTAACCTAGGAAGCTCAGTTAATAGAGTCACGCTACGGCAGCCACGTACTGATCAGACGACCTTCTGAACGTTGCACCGCTTGCAGACTTTCTAGGGCGAAAACAGGGAGTTCTAGATGAGTGAGATTTGTTTAAAATGGAAGCGATGTCACAAGAATGTGCATTATTGTTGTTACCATGCTGCTATATGTGAAGGTCTCGATATTGGTGATGTAAGGGGGACAATTTCTTGTTAACGGAATGTAAATAAGATCAGAAAAATTCTCAGGGAAAAGAAGACAATACTTTGGAGTGATAATTTACAGCCACAATTAGCAGAGTGCTTCGGGAAAGAACTGAAAACTAGGTATTCGAAGGACTGCTTCGAACAGACAATGCAGTCTCAAATTAAAATTAAATTGAACAAGCAATAGCTGTCGGGTAATAGCAAAGGCTCACTTAGCTGTTTATTTTTTTCTTCAGTAGTGCTGACAATGATCAGGTGGCGGAAACTAGGTGTCCCAGTAAAGTTTTAGTCAGATCGTAATGGAACCGAGTGGAGCAATTCGAACATGGACATAACTGTTCATCAAACACAAATTTCTTGCTTGCTATTGTGCAACTTCCTTCGCAGACTTGTCGGTGGTAAGCTTTTTCTCTCTCGTAATCTCGCTCCACAGTCCACGGGAATGAATTTGGCCATAATTTGAATTCAATGTTACGAGCTTGCTTCCTTTCTAACTTCACCTTGCTCCAGGAGTTGTCAGCCTTTGTCACCTGCAGCGGTGAGCCAACTTCCTGGTCATATACAGGGAAAGCAAGCCAGTGGCAGGAAGCCTGGCCCTTAGCTCACGTCCACCCACGGGTGCTAATTATCTCCAGAAGCAGCTTGGGTCTCTTTGGCCACGAGGCAGGAAGTTTGGTGAGCTGGTCATTTCTTCAAACACCAGCCTCTGGCTGGCCGATCAGGAATCACTTTGCGAGACACAAAGAGAGAGAGCGAGAGAGAGAGAGAGAGAGAGCTTCTGAAAAGGTTTTGGAGAACTGGACTATGGGGCGACTGGATACGTCATCGTGTTCCTTTGCCCTAGTCACGACTGCAGAAGTCTGAAGTCCATCTGCACCCGGCAAAGTTAGAGATGGTCGTTGGACGGGTGCTGTGGGCATGTGGGCGTCGACATTGCTGATGGCATCACAAAGTTCGCTATTGGCTTGGCTTGTTTTCCCCGATGAGTCATTTCCTATAAGCATCGCGGCGATTCTGAGGAAATTCTAAAGACAGTCTCTGCACCGAGCCCGATGTAGAAAAGTCTGATCAACCCGCAGTTGGAGTCTTTGCAGCTCACTCGCGCTCATTTATTCCTCTCGTCTCTGCTCTCACGTACTGAGACCGAATGCTGCCCATTAAATGCAATAGGCTGCGTCACAGCCTGTTGACTCGCAGTCAAATTGAGTTTGTCGCCGGCGAATCTGGCCTTGACCTGCGCCGAGCTCTGCGTCGGTATCTACTTCGTTCGGTGCACCACATGATAACCAGACTCTGCTGGCTCGCTGTCTCTGCGGTCGCGCACCTTTTGGGTTGGGCCACAGTAACCAGGCCAGAGCTAGCTGTAATTTGCTTGTTTTGTTCACCTGCCAGCCTCAAGCTAATGGCTGGCAGGTGCGTCGAGGCAATCTAATTTAAACAGG